>CAHIKZ030001398.1:117500-717500 GCA_903632075.3 Acanthosepion pharaonis
AGTCGCTTTACATCAGGTCCAGGCAGCCTTCTTTTGCAAACAAAGATTGTTTGCTTGGACTTGCTGTTCTAATATTCTTCTAGCAGCTTGGTTGGTATAATAATTTTTTTTTTTTTTTTCCCCCCCCTGTCCATTCATTCATATCACCCATGACAGACTTTTTTCTTTTCCTCATAATCTAAATTCCCCGTTAACAGTTCTGACGAGAGGGGACGAAACCGGTCGACTGGTGTGTGTTTTATTTTAAACTTATCATGGCCTGCAATACAACATTTCTAGTTTTTAATGCCTTAATATATATATATATATATATATATATATATATATGAGATACCTTTAAGGTAACCAACTGCTTTTTGGGATTTCTTACCTACAGAAGCACTCGAATAAATCATTTTAAGGACGAAGTCTTCTTATAACTTATATACCAGCCCGAAGAGCGTTTGTGTATGGCAAGTTTTTAAATTCATTTTCTTTTTATTTCTTGTTTTAGAAATCTGGAGAATCAAATCAGGAATTGCAACTTGAATATCATCCCATAAGCAGAGAAACTGCTTCTCAAATCTACCTCAGAAAAATAAATGCTACCTACCTACGAATGCATGGATATTTGTATTTTGGCCATAGTTTGTCCTGACGGCAACAGTTACCAGTTCTTTGATGAAGCGTTCTGAGAATCCTTCCTCCTCAAGTACTTCTCGAAGTGGTCGAGTGGTCAAGTTGGCAATGAAGGGGTCCATAGATAACAACAAGTCTTTTACGGTGGTGAAAGCATAACCATTCATTTGGTGGTCATATATTCTGCAGCAAAACAAAGAACATCTATTAAGAACATTTTATGCCATCCATATCAAGTGCACCTCCTAAATCTACATGACCCGAGCCCAGCAACTGATCTATCCTCCAACTCAGGTCACAGTTCAATTTG
Organism: Acanthosepion pharaonis; assembly: GCA_903632075.3. Classification (NCBI taxonomy): domain Eukaryota; kingdom Metazoa; phylum Mollusca; class Cephalopoda; order Sepiida; family Sepiidae; genus Acanthosepion; species Acanthosepion pharaonis. The sequence goes on from CAHIKZ030001398.1 coordinate 118,429, forward strand.
TGTATATGTAAGGGGGTTGGGGGTGGCTTGCTTGTAACATTCAACATCCCCCAAACCCAAGCTAGTAACATTTCATTATCACTGAGCAGACATAGAGTTTTCTCCTCTCATCATGAATGGTTGCACTCTTAATGAGGCCCTTTGTCTTTAACATCTATTGGGACTCAAGCTCACTCCAGACCCCAAATGGAACTTATATAGACTCAGTGAAAATAGGGTAAGCAGTAAACAAGCAGTATTAAGTAAAAACAAGATGAGATATGCCTAGACATGGACAGCAGAAAAAGGCCAATCTACCACCAGAGATTAAAAACTGGGTTCAGTCTGAAATTTACTGATGGTCATTCAGATTGATATACACCTAAAAAAAAAAAAACTAGAAGGCATAACGTCAGAAATGTTATGATAACAATAAAGATGAGGATAACAGTTTGAATGTAAATAATGATAACTCTTCACCCCAGACATGAGACAGAAATCATTTTCATTAATTATTAAAAAGTAGTGTATAGATTTGGTAAGCTAAAATGATTAAAAAAAAAAAAAAAAAAAAAAACTAAAAAAACAAATATATTTTCCTGGTGTAATTTATTCTACTTTTTGTAAAAAATTTTTTTCATTTCTTTGGGAAACTTGTTTTTTTTTAAAAAATTAATATTAAAAAAAGTGCAATTTTGATGGAAAGGTGGCTCTGAAGTGGTGGATGAATTATATATATATATATATATATATATATATATATATATATATATATATATATATAATATTTTTAAAAATATATGATTCCCAAACTACATAAAAGTTCTTGTATGAAGCACTGTTTTTTAAATAAAAAAAAAAATACTAAAGAACTCCAGATTATTTACCCAACATGTCCTTTCCTATTTTTCTATATATTTGCACACACTATATATATATATATATATATATATATTACATATATTTTGAAATAAAACAGATTTTTTAAGGTTCCATGTAATAAATTATTTCACCACAGCCCTTTTAAAGGGCTCTGGATCATCAGACTTTTACTTCCAAAGGTTGAAATGAAAAATGAAAATACATTTTTGACGGGCTGTATTAAGCATATGTAAATTAACGAAGTGAGGAAGTTTTATGTTGGTTTTCTTCTTCACCCCTTACCCATCCATACCTAAAGATAACATACGTTAAGTTATAGCGTTGTTGGTATTTCATTCAAGTGGGGTTAGGGATAAAGAATTGAAATGGTACATCTAACTCATTCATGTCTCCCCCCCCCACTTCCTCAATTTACAGGGCTGTGGTGAACTAATTTATTACACGGAACCTTAAAGTGGTCTGTTTTTATTCAAACATATTTGCTCTGAATTTACATTGAGCTCTCCGGATATGATCCTCCTTGGGTCTACCCATACGGAATCCCTAGTTTTGCATAAACTATACATATATATATTTTTTTTTCCTCCCCTTACCATCTTGTTTTATTACGGTATTAATAAAAAAATTTTTCTTGTTAGTACTCCGTTTTAGATTACCGACGATTGTGTTTGAAAATGTGTCGGCAAAAAGGTAAATTACACATCTTATGTTTTAAACGTGGATATTGTTGTATCTTATGTTTAATATGATCCCATATTTTTTATTCCTCAAATGTCTGATTAGATTTGGCAGTACTAGAAATCTGTTTTTATATATATATATATATATATATTATAGTGACATGGCCCTCAACGTTCAATCAGATGCATGACAGATTTATTAAGGAACTTGCTGTTTTTGTGTTTTCTCTTTCCTTCCTCTTTAGATCGAGTCTTATCTTAACTGAAAGAATTTGGATTGCTTGACAACAGACAGACTGACCTCCAAGGAAATAAAGTTGGTCAACCAAGTTCACGTGACAGACATCACTATGTGGGATTTTTTGTATTGTACTTTCAGTTTCCTGATAATCTCTGACTGCAACAGATAGTGAGAAAATTGACTCTCAGTGACCTCTTATGAGAAATGCACCCATAAAATTATTCCATTACTTGTTATTTTTTTGTTATATAAAATTGTTACAAACATTCATCTTGTGTTTTTTATTTGTTGGTACCTGTTCATGTGTTCCATCCACGTGAACCACCTTTTCTTTTTTCTGAACCGGGGGGGGGGGGGGTTGCATATTTCATAACTATATATAGATACATATATATGAAAAATTTCTCAGAGTTAGTAGAGAAAGACAAAAAAAATACTTTAAAAGTTTAATTTCCCTCTCTAAGTTCTCCACTGCCTTAACCGGTTATTGAACTCACACCAATGCCTTTATCCACTGTGTCCTCAAGGACACATGGCACAGTGGATAAAGGCATCAGTTAGATCTAGTGACAGGACCCAAAGAGTGTGAGTTCAATACCCGGTTAAGGCAGAAAATAACTGACATCCATTAAACATGACATGTGGAACTAGAACAGTCTATCCCAGTGAGCGCAATAAAGGGTTCAGTTCAACATTCCAACCACCTGAAGAAGGCCATGTAGATTAATAAATATATTGAAACGTTGTAATAAATATGGTGACAAACATGAAGACAATAGTCTGAATAATGTAAATAGTGTACATAATACCTCATCTCAGAAATATAGATGGATACTGGCCGAAACGTGTCAGCTAATATTACAGTTTTCCTATTGTCTATATATATATATATATAAATAAATTACCAAACCAAATCCCAATTGAATATCTACCATTATGACATGGAATGTTTAATTTTCACTGTAAATATACTGCTATTGATTTTTGGTGTCTTTATGTAAATGTGTATATAATTGATAAGTACAGAAATCCAAAATTAAAAAACATGTTATCAAATTAATAACTCAATTTTAAGACATAATAATCATAAAATCAAGTTCCTAATTAATTTAGGGGGAAAAAAAAAAAAAAAAAAGTTAAAATTTTTTTTCTCATCTTTCTGAGCTTCCATACATTAGAATTATGCTCTAGTCTACTGAGAAAAAAAACCTGCTACTTGTTTAAGAATGAATAGAAAGCAAGGGTTCAGTTTAACATCCTTCAAAAATCTTAATTTATGAAAGAAATTAAGGTTACATTTAAGGCACAGAATATATTAAATATACTTTCCTGAAAAATTACATCATATTTATTAAAATTGAATGAGTGATTTTGACAAAACCGTGGCAAACCTGCTTCAACATTTTACTGTATAAGAATGCCTCATGAGGATTTCAAGCAGGAAATAATTCAGATTAACTTTGAGCACTCTGCATTATTAATATTACTTCCCACTGCATTCTTTTTCAAGGAATCTCAATTGCAGTATCCTTAAATATAATTTCACACAAAGTGGTTTTCTGTTGCCATAGCAGGACATGACAACATAACTATGAAATTCAAACCAACTATTCTTCAGAGATCAGTCACCTTCAGTGGCACAGTAAGCTTCTTGTACAGCAAATGAAATCACATACAGATTGATAAATGTTAAAAAATGAAAAAAAAAAACTCAGGGAAACTAATTAAGCAAAGCATCAAGGGAAATAAGGAAAGCAAGAACGAATTAAAAATAATCATTAGAAGCCATAAAATGATTTTGGAGAAAGCTCCAGATTTGAACCTGAAATAAACCAAATGGAATTCATTAAGATTTAATAAGACTAGATCTTCCCCAGCCTACCCAATTGCCTCCAGTATGACTAGATTTATGGTCTTCTAAAAATTTCCAAAATGCCAGGGAAGAATTCTGACTATGTTTATATGAAGCACTATTAAATCCCACAAATGGTAATAGTATTACCAAAATTCAACCCAGAGATTTGGCCTGACTGCATTCCAAAGAAGACCATCTTTTATATGGACAGTCATGAATAATCATTAGAAGCCATAAAATTATTAAAAAAAACATACAATAAATCAAAGCCAGAGGTGTGCACATTTTCCTTACATAAACAAAACGAGCAAAAGCAAGATGAGACCAGACAAAACCCAGATGACGATAGGCTCATATAAACTACTCTTCTTGCTGCTGCTTCTGCCACTAAAGAACACACAAGCCCAGATAGATGAGAACGAGGTCATTCAAATTATTACAATTTATTGCTAGAATAATTTTCCTGCTGAAAGATCATCAATCAGGCTGTATAGAAAGTTTAATAAATCTTTAATCCTTATGTACTTTTAAATTCTTCAATTTGTCTTCATTAAACTAATTGTTAGTTATTAACAGAGTTTGTTGGTCTGTGCTGAGAAACTGGTTTTCAGTAAAGAAGGTATCATGGTTGCGAAAATTTTACATCTGAAATTTCTGCAAAATCACAACCACTGGAAGAATGACATATTTTTTGTTGTACTGCGACAGGGAATGACAGATCAATGAAATGAGAGCAGTGAGACAAATTGTGCGGTGGGGAAATAATTTGTTAGAATAACACATTCCAAGTGTAAAAAAGGTTACATTGATCACACATGGAAGGTTGAGAAGAATTTCTTGTGTACAATGACTATTTTTGTAATGGGTGAAGCTGGAGAACTGAAAGGCTGTGCAGAAATTACGATGAAAAATTTACCGAATGAATTTTTGCAAAACATTATCCTTAATCCAACTTGAAAGTCGATGTATGTCTCGGCCATAACGCCAAAAAGCCTTCATGGCAGTGAGCAGAGCAAAATCACTGGATTGAAATTGGAACTGTTCACCATCATAAATTCCAAAACTGCCAGAATTCACAAAGATCCTCTCTAAACCTGCAAGAGAAAAAAATTCTTATCAAAATTCCATAAGAACTAAAGAACTTAAAAATTATTGTACAATAAAACGCATATGAAAAAAGAAAAAAACTGTTTCAAGTGTACATTGTAATAAATACACAGAAAAATTCTGGGTCAATGCATTTCTATCAAGTGATCTCCCCTTACCTAGGATTCATCCAGTTGGTTGGTTGGGTTTTATGGCATATCAACCACTGTAGGTCATTTAATGCCAAATTAGTTTTTATATATATATATATATTAAATATATAGTTTGAATTAAACATTTTTTCAAAACATTATTTTTCAGAAACGCATAGCTGGCAACATTTTTTTCCAGAAAAAAAAGCTGGCAACATTTTTTTCTTAAAAAATACAGCTCTAAACATTTTTTCTCCAGAAAAACAGCTGGCAACATTATTTCTCCAGAAACTCACCCTTAAAAACATTTTTTCTCCAAGAAACGTACAGCTGGCAACATTATTTTCTCCAGAATTTATCACAAGCTGGCAACATTGGTTTTCTCCAGAAAACATTATCTGAAACCTGAAAAACAAAAATAGTTTATCGCCATACCCAGGACGCGGATGTAGTTTATCGCCATACCCAGGACGTGGGTAAGATCTGGAAAAAAACTATATTGTTCACTATAATTATTTCACTGGGGCCCCAACAAAACCACCCCGGGTCAGGGTGGACCTGGGAATTTACCAGCAATTAAATAGGTTTTTCACGCTCCTCAAAACCTCCTTTAACATCATACCCATGATGGGATTTATTCTTAAAATTCAGAAATAAGCAATTGTTTTACTGAACCCATATCCTCTTGATAATGAAAATTTTTTAAGTTTTCATCTGAAAACAAGAAAATATGAACTTCAAGCAAAAAAGTCACTGAAAACTGATGCCATTTTGTTTTAGTGACCATTTTCATATTTTCTTGATTTCAGATGAAGACAAATTTCAGTGATATTTTCACTTTACAAAATTATAGTTTATAATTAGGTACCTCCACTGATTTACTAAATAGCATATCATGATGAAAAAAATGCGCCAAACTTGATAAAAAAAACAATGTTTTTCGATAAAATCTTTGTTATTAGGAAGAAAAACCAAAGGATATTAAATTATATTTTTTGATCCTTCTTAGAGCATTTGAAATTTTAGTTAAAAATCTTGTTTGTTTTGTGTTAGTGAAGGGGACAAAATATTAGTATAGGAAATTTTAGTGGTGAAAAACACTTATTTGAAAATTCTTACAAAAATCAAATAAATGTCAGATTTTAATGAAACTTTCAGGACTTATTCACAAATAAATTATTTAAAAAAAAAATTTTTTTTTGTTCAGAAAATCTTGGTAGAAATATTTTTTTTTTTTTATGTCTGTTAATCCACATTTATTTAATTTTATTAAATTTTAAGAAATTAAATTAATTAATGTTTATATTATTTAAAAGCAGAACTCCCTGGGAATTTAAATCATCAATTTCTTTTATAAAACAGGATCACCAGTTACTGAAAATCTGCTCTGAATTGTAAAATAAAAAAGCAGTAAAACTAAGATATTATTTAATTAGAAAAACTTTTAATTGCTTATATGAATTATTATTCATATAAGCAATTAAAAGCTTTTCTATTTAAATTATTATGGGCACTATTGTTTTAAGAAAAAAATTTTTTTAATGAATAATGAACTTTTACAATAATAGTTTTCATTTAAAACAACAAAAAAAAAAAAATTAATTATAATAATTTATAAAGTTTTAAATCTTAAATTTTTATATTATATTAATGGTTTGTTTAGGTGATATTGTTATCAATTAAAAATAACTAAAATGGTAAAAAAAACTTTATGGAAAAATTTTCTTAAATTTTAAGATTTTTCAGTAAGTTAAAATTTATAAAAAAATATTTTCATGTTATATTATAAAAATTAACCATATATGTATTCTCAATTTGAACATTTTTGGATAAACGTCCATCTGTCAGTCTTTTCCTTAAATAAACAACTACTATGGTGTAAAAAAAATGCATTTCTGTGATATTTTAAACTTTAATATTTTTTTTAAATCAAATTAATTAAACTTTAAATCATTAAATATTCTGCAAAAAAGTTTCATAAAAAATATATTTTATTTCAAAAAGAATTTTTTTTAATAAAAATTTTGTTATTCTGTAAGGAACGATGGATAAAAATATAAATCAGCAATTTTATCAATTTTTAAAAAAATAAATTCTTCAGTCAATTTAAATTAGTTTTGAAATACAGCAAAATATTTTACTTATTGGAAATATTAAATTTAATCTATTAGCTTGAAATAGAAACTAAAAAAAAGCTTTAATATTTTTTCATTGAAAAAACGATTTCATTTTATGATCGCCTTACCTATTTATAAAATAATTATAGTTTAAATATATATAACTTTTTTCAAAACTGAATGAAAGAAGAATACAAGTTAGAAAGCACAAGTAATTCTTTAAATGTGTTTAAAATTTCAAAGATGAAAGTTGGACATCAGAAAAGAAAGAAACTGTATGCAGAATTTGCTAATATCTATGATAAAAAAAAACAAATCTATATAAAATTACAAAAGAATTTGAATATTGATAAATCTGAAAATTGATTCTGAGAAAATAAATTTATAAAATTTTATATTTGGAAATAAAAATCAGAAGATAAAGATGGATATTATCTTAGCTTTGTGAATCTGTTAGTGTTTTCAGAACATATCCTGTTATAAAAAATTTTATTTTATAATAATATTGTCTTTGCTTTTGAAAAGATATGACATGACATCTTTTAGAAATTCTTTAAAATAACCAAAATAAAATTTCTCTAATCATTTGGAGTTCTTTATTTAATAAAAACTATAATTCATTTATTTAAAAATAGTGTTTTACTCAACAACAAAATAAAAAAAGAGTTTTTTTCTTAAAATTAGTTAGTTTATTTTATTTTGGAGGAAAAAAAACCACCAAAGAATGTTCTTTCTTTATTTTTATTTCATTTAATGAATGAAACTTTAAATTTTTAGAAATATTTTTCAGAACATTTTGATTTTTTTGTATTCAGTAATTTTTGAAAATAGAATATTCCTTTGTTAAACAAAAAAAAAATAATTTTACTCAAAAAAAAACTGGCAGTACTATCCATTTGATATTTCTTCCTTTCTTGTTGGCAATTTTTTTTAAAACTGATGTAATTTTTTTCCAAAATAAAATTGGAAAAAGCCTTTTTTTTCACTTTTTTATCTACCATAATATCAAATTTTTAATTTTTAATCTTATTATGCCATATTTTAATTTATTTTCCATTTTATATGCTAAAGAAAAAAAGCAAAACAATTAAAAAATTTTTTGTTATTTTTTTATCTGTTCTTATATTTTTTGATATGGTAAAAAATATCAAAACACATATTTAGTTTTTCTTGTGAACATTAATTCTGTTAAAAATGTAAAACCAACATTTTGTACAAAGATTTGGCATTATCCTTTAAAAAATTTTTTAAAAAGCTTTTTCACTTCTTTTTCATTACTTTCTTTTTCCAAAGCTTTTCAAAAATGTGCCCACAAATATTCAAGTTTTTTTTTTTGATATATATTTTAGTTAAGTGAAATAATTTATTTAAAACAATCAAGAATATTTTACAAAAATTTTTTAAATTTCATAAGCAACAACGGTGTGTATCATTATTCAAGACTATATACTTCATAATGCCATATCTTTAAAATACATTTTATATAAAAACAATATTTAGAAAAACCATAGAAGTTGAAAAAAAACTAAACAAATTTCAACAACTTATTTAAAGCTATCAAAACACCATTGAAAATAATTTTTTGTTAATTTATTCTTCAAACAATGTGCAGTCTTGATAAACAGAAATCTATCTATATATAGTTTTAAAAATGTTTGAAAAAAATGAGCACAAATTTTTTAAGGCTTTCATTTAATTTTAAATGTTTTAATCCATTTTGATCAAGAAAAACAGTCTTTTCATAAATTAACTAGACTTCATCCTTGAAATTTCTGGATGTCCACTTTAAAAAATCATTTAATAATTTTTTTGTAAACAACATTTAGGTATTAACTACATTTTATAAAATTAGATTCAAATATTCAAAAATTTAAATAATTGTTTTTATAGTGTGAAAAGTTTTTAAATTTAAAAAAAAAGATATCAAATAATGGAAAACTTTCCTTTTTTTTTTTAAATTACATTTTTATTTTACAAAATCGGACTATTGTCCTCATCTTTGTCGCCATATTTATTTCAACAACGCTCCATAAATCAGAAGTATGGTTGGAATTCGATTTGAACTTTTTATTTTTTTTCATACAGGGAATTTGTTCTAGTTCCACGTGCATTTCTATAATGGATGTCATATTATCATGATTATTCAAAATTAATTTCCCTCTGAAAGTTCTCCATGCCTTAACCAGGTATTGAACTCACCTTCTTTGGGTCTGTCACTGGATCTAACCAACGCCTTTATCCACTGTGTATTTGTGTCCTTGAGGACATCTGGTATGAATTTCTGGGTATTATAAACCTAATGTTTTCAAAAAATCATTTTTACCAGTGCTCATATTGCAATTTTTGCTGTTATCATTGCATGTTTTACCAGAGTTCATATTGCAATTTTTTTATCATTGCTTTTTTCTCTTTTCTCCTTATTACTGGTTCCCATATTGTATTTATTTCTATGCTTGGTCGGCTCAGGAGATTTTTGTGGCCTAGCATATGTATTGATTCTTAAGTTTACGAAATTTTTCAATGGTGTTCCTTGTCTATGATCTCAACATGATCCCACAGGGGCGGTGATCTTTTTCTCTCTCCATATGTGGTCAGCCATGCCTGATTTTTCCATTTTCCCCTCGTGTTACAGCTTTTTGGTGTTCTTGAAGCCTTACCTTGAGGGGCGGCCTGTAACAATTTTATATTTCTTTTCATTTGCAGCTGCACGGGATAGCATACACACAGTCTTTAGTCATGTTCTCCTCTATAGGGGGTCTTACTGAGAGAGATATCTAAAAGTGTTGTCAAGCTTTTGAAGGTTGTCCTGATGTTATATGGACCGCAGATCCTTTTTATTTTCTCTGATAACCCCTTCACATAAGGCAGGCAGACTGTTTTCTGAGTGTTGTTTCCTCCTCCTCCTTGTAAACCTGCCTATCCAGTTTTTTTGGGGCTGCTGCCATGTATTAGGTAGTTGTTACGTTATTATTGTTATTTATACTGACCAATTATTTTATCTAATGTCTCTGGATCGCCACTTATGATATTTTTATAAGGGTGTTGTAAGCATCGGATGATCCCTTTCTTTACGCTGTATGGGATGGGGGAGTTGAAATTGAGGTACTGTCCGGTGAATGTTGGTTTACGGTATATGATGTCTTGAACCCATGCTCTGTTCAAGATATTAGAACATCCAGGAATGGGAGTGAGTTGTTACTCTCTTTCTCCATCATTGAACTGTAAAAGAAGGTCTTATTGAGTTCACAGATTCCAGTAGAACCTGGACATCTTCCTGATGTGGCCAGAGTTCATGAGGTGTCATCTATGTAATGTAACCATATAGTTGGCTTTAGAGATATAGATTCTAATGCCATTTCTTCAAAGTATTCCATGTATATATTCGCCATTGCTGGTGATAATGGTTAGCCCATTTCTAAGCCCTCATCCTGTAAAAATATATGAAGATCCCATTCAAAAATGTTTTTTGTACAGAAAGATCAACATCTCAATCAGATTATCTATTGAATAATTAAAATTCATCCTCTAATTATAACATGAGGTGAATATATATTTTTAATGACTATATGAGAGTGACTAAGAACTTCGATACAGTTTACAATGGAGAAAAAGTAACAATCACTCCTATTTTCCTGGATGTTTTAATATTTTAGAGAATGGGTTCAAGACATAAATAAGTTCAAAACCAACATTCACTGGACAGTAATTAATTTAGACAATCCACCATCCATATTATTTCCTAAAAGGGATCGTCCGAAAATTTTTACAAACACGAGCAAAAAGGTTATTATTTCAATCCAGAAATTGTAGAAAAGGAATTGGTCAGTATAAATAGGTTGTACAATGTAACAATTACCCTGGGTACATGGCAGCAAATTTTTTAAAAAAAAATGGGATAGTCAAAAACAAGAGGAGGAGGACAACAACACTCAAAAAACAGTCTGCCTTTATGTGAAGGGGTTATCAGAGAAATAACAAAGGAAAAGATGCGGTCCATATAACATCAGGACAACCTTCAAAAATTTTTTGTTTATTTGAGGTATTTTTATCATCTAGAGAAAGCCCACCACAGAAGGAGAACATGACTAAAGACTGTGTGTATACGCTATCCTATGCAGCTGCGGAAAGGAATATAAAGGAGAGACAGGCCCCCCATAAGGTAAGGCTTTCAAGAACACCAGAAAGCTGTAACATGAGGGGAAGTAGAAAAATCAGGCGTGGCTGACCACATATGGAGAGAGAAGGAGATCACCGCCCTCTGTGGGATCATGTTGAGATCATAGACAGGGAACACCATTGGAAAATTCGTAAACTTAAGGAATCAGCACATATGCTAGGCCACAAAAATCTCCTGAGCCGACCAAGCATAGAAATAAATACAATATGGGAACCAGTAATAAGGAGTGCCAGAGAAAAGCAATGATTTAACAAAAGTTGCAATATGAACTCTGGTAAAGACATGCAATGATAACAGCAAAAATTGCAATATGAGCACTGGTAAAAAATGATGCTGAAAACATTAGGTTTATAATACTCAGAAATTCATACCCAGATGTCCTCAAGGACACATGGCACAGTGGATAAAGGCGTTGGTTAGATCCAGTGACAGACCCAATTTGTGAGTTCAATACCTGGTTAAGGCAGTGGAGAACTTTCAGAGGAAAATTTGCAGGAGATAAATAACTGACATCCATCAAACATGGCACGTGGAACTAGAACAGTCTACCCCAGTGATTAAAAATAAAGGGTTCAGAAATTCCAACCACCTGATGAAGGCCAGAGCAAAAACGGCCGAAATATTGTGACAAATATGGAAACAAAGATGAGGACAATAGTCAATTAATGTAAATTGTACATAATATACTCATCTCAGAAATATAGACAGACTCAAAATAAACATGTTCTACTTTATATTTATTTCTTCCAGGGCATAATTTTAATTATTTCACTTTTAATTCTGCAAAGTATCTTCAAAACAATTATTTTTTGGTATCAATCTCTTTTATAAACCATTTTATCAAAAAAAAATTTAGGTAAAAACAATTTCAACTTGAAATCACCAAGTTTTGAACTTTGTACTCTGATATTTTTTCAAAACTCTTTTCATCACATCCCCCCCACCCCCAATATGTTGTTTAATAGATAACACTTTTAATTAATATATCATCCAGATAAGCAATATGAAAATCAAAATCTGCAATATAGTGTCCATAGTTTGTTGAAATATAGCTGGAGCCACTTTTTTATCCCAAAAGGAAGTTCAGTTGAAATTATACAATTTTATAGTTATTATCTTTCTGAACATTCTTCTTCAACCTGTATCTGCAAATACGTTTCAGAAAAGACATTTTTTGAAAAATTTTTTAAAGGAAATTTAAATTTGCAAAAATTTCTCTGAATTTGGTAATGGATAGTTATGGCATTGAAAGCATTTGTTTTCCCCTGTAAAAAAAATCAGCACAAACTCAAATAAAAATTTTTTTCAATTATTGTCCTCATTTTTTGAACCATATTTATCACGTATTTGGCCATTTTTGCGCAATCCAACCTTCTTCAGGTGGTTGGAATAAATTTTGAACCCTTTATCAAATCTTGATAAAATCAAGTGTTCTAATTTTTTTTTGGACAGTAATTATTCCATTCTGTAATTTAATTTAATAAGATGGTACCTAGTGTCAAAAATCTAGTTACTTATGTATAGGGTTTTTTTTTTTTTAAACCATAAAATGGGTAGACTGTTCTAGTTCCACATGCCATTTAAATGGATGGGAATTATTTTTATCTTTGTAAATTTTGTTCTTCAACAGGAGAGAGATAATAATAACCTTGTTACATTCTTTTTTTTCTCTGTTTGAATGATAAATTTTTATTTTTTTTGCAGAATGAAAAAAAGAAAAAACTGAAACCAACATGGTTCTAATTTCTTATTGTCATACAATTTCATAAATGCTGAAGTAAGAAAAAAAAAAAAAAAAAGTATTTAGAAGGACTTTGGGGTTTCCAATATATTGTCACCATGGTTATAATTCACTCCTAGTGGTTATATTATTATATTCACATATCAAAGGCTTTTGCCATGACATCTGTTAGAAATTTCTCCAAACTGACTCCAACAGACTAAAAGTTTTTGGGAGTTCATTTTATTTAACATGTCATTATTGAAACAGTTTTTTTTTCTTTTGGTTTTGTGTTATTTATCTACAAAACATATCCCCAAAAGATAATTCTTTTTTTCTTTCTCTTTTTATTTTTTTCTTTTTAAATCATTTAACAAAAAGGTGGTGGGAATGTGTTAAATACTATATAAAAATCTTTTGGATTTAAGTGAATTTCAAAAAAATAAGAAAAGCATATAAATGAAGAATTGATGAAAGGACAAAATTTTTGAAAATTGAAGTTATCAAGGAAGCAAAGCAAATTATTTTTAAGAAAGAAGCTGTTGAAATATGAAGAGAAATGGTTGCATTTAATTATTTCAACAGTAAAAAAAATGGGACCTCAATGCCAATCTAGTAGACAACATAAATTACCATTAGTTAGGGCACCAGGGGAAAATTTTCATCAGCAGTTGCCATGAAAACATTTTAAAAAGACAGAAAAAAGCCATGTCACATTATAGATAGAAGATGACTGAAGAGATGCCAATTGTGAGATCCTTTTTTAGTAAAAATTATTAGTCAATGCTCCTCCATAGAAAAATCTTGGTCATTAATTTTCAAATTTTTTCCAATATTTTTAAAATTCCAAATGTAAACACTATTTTAAATGGTAATACTTGTTGAAAGAAAATAAATTGAATTTAAAACAATTATAAAGCAAATCTAAATTTCTGTTTCTTACCAAAGAGTTCTGTAAAGTTGACCATGTATTGATTATGTTCTTGATTTTGATGTTAATGCTGCCTGATTTCTATCTCTTACCACCCAGGTTCAAGTGGCAAGACCATGTCCAACCAATTCAGCTTATATAGATTGTCTATTGTAGCTTGATCACCAAATAACTGACGAAAATAATACCTTTTATGTCCATTTATACCAGCACCAATCACAGCTATAATGAAAGAAGAAAAAAACGAATTTTTCAAAGAAATTTAGCTTCAGAAAAGATTTTATGATTTAAACACAAAGCTAACATAAAAATTTTATATTAAAAAATTCACAATTCTGCATTTATTGTAGGATCCACAAAACTTCCATCTTTTCAATTTTAGAAATTTACACATATAATTAGAAAAAATATTATCTATAAAACTGCAAGATATTCATTTAAAAAAATTTCCCCTTATTTACAAAAAAAAATTAAATAGACATCAAATATACAACAAAAAGAGGTTGATTTTTCCAAATAAAAAAAATTTGCAATCTACTTGGCTAAAACTAAAGAAGTCACTTTTAAATTCCTCTGAATGAAAAGATGTAGATGCAAGTTTTTATCTTGAAGATTTTCTTAAATTTTTGCTTTGTGGTTGTGCCTGAGATTTTCACTTAATCTGTTAAAACATTCTGCATTATTCATTACTTTCCTTTCCACTGCATTGTTTTTGTAAAAAAAATTCTACATTTATTTAATCAAAGTCCTGGTCATGAAATGTTGCCATAGCAGGATATGACAACACAACTGAAAAATTTAAACATGCAATTATTCATTCTTCTGAGTCACTTGCAGTGGCAGGATAAAATGACCTCAAGTATGTTAAAGGATAATATTCGATTTTTTTTATAACTATTCCCAACTTATATTTTCTTGCGTGTCTCAACCTTACATTTCAGTTGAAGGTACATATGTGCATACAGACAGGGTCTATCATAATTAGTTTTGGATCCAATTCTCATGTTCTTAATGACAATATTTCAGATTGTTCATCTTGAGGTGACATTTAAATCATCTTGTTAGTAACATTGATTTGTGGGATATTATTTTCCCATGAATTTTTACAGTGAATCATATAAGTATTTTGCTGCAGGCTTCCTAATAAGATTTTTGTCATAAAACTTAACGAGGCCAAGAGGCTTATATACAGTTCCTTCTTATTAATCTATTTCATTTCTTCTAACATAGGTTTAAATTCTTATTCTGTTTTTGCACAAAATGATTCATCTGTAAGTCCATTCCTTCTTGTAATGACCAATCCAAATTTTACCTTAAATCTTTTTAAATATATTCTTTACTCAGCCAATATACATAACTATATGTAGTGAAGTGAGACCAAAAATGCGGTCAAAGTTTAATTTGTAATTCTGTATAGAGCATTATGTTGGTATAAGATATTCACGAGGATGCAACTGATATAAAATTTTTCCTTTTTTCAGGATCTAAAATTTTTTTTTAATCAAATGGTTTTTGAATGGGAAGTGGATTGACAGATTAAAAAAAGAATGTGCTAAGATTTTCATGATATTCTTAAGCGATTTTGATTGCAACATTTCCTTTTGTATCCCCTTGAATTTTACAGAGTTTTTTGATTATTAAAACAGTTTGTCTTACATTTGATCTTGGATAAAAAAAGTTGAATTTTTTGATTATCAAAGGTTTGTCTTTTCTAATTTAAAATACTACTTTAAATTAACTACACTATAAAAATTAAAAAGAAATGGTTAAATTCAAAAGCTATTATTTAAAATATATAATACATAAATTAAAACCAGACTAAAATAATATAAATAATAATTACATTATAAAAAGAAAATATTGAATAAAATTTACTCATTTTATTAGACATTATATCACTTAGCATCTTCCATAATTTACCTTGGCTTTTCAGTTTGATGAAAAATTTGAGCATTCTTAAATTTAAAATTTCTGAGAAACCAACATTTTACTTTTGCTTATAAATACTTGTTGCAAAATAAAATTGTTACAATTGCCTTGATAAAGTCCATCAGAAGACGAAAAGTGTCAACTAAGTTTTTCTTTTGTCTTTATTTATATTGTCTTAGAACTTTCTATAATTAATATCTGTAGATCCATTCAAAATCTTTAAGTTTCAATCAAATTGTCTCAATTTCTTCTATCTTCTAAGATATTATGCTACACAAATTCAGTCTCTGATGGTAATGTCTTACTCTGCTTCAAATTAGGCCTCTCACTTTTTGATTCACTCCATACTGTCGGCCAGATGTGAATGCTATGAAAGCAAAATTTTAAATTTGCTCTACTCAGGGGCCCCAACCATCATATCTGGCTCATAAAACAAATTCTGAAAAAATATAAAATAAAAACTAAACCTCAGAACGAATCACAAATGTTGCTGCTAAAGTAAAAATCATTGAGACATGTATCCATCCCGATTGCTTAAAAGGATCCAATCAGAAATTCAAAGAAGTACACCAAAAATTCACAGAGTTTACTAGTGGCCACATGATCAATTGACCTAACACAAACTTTAACATCAAGCTTGTACACAAATAACTCTTCTTCCAGGTCTGCTCCTTCACCCACAAAAGATCCATTATATTGGCAATATAGATCATTTTAAGTTAACATATCTTTGCTCTTTTTTTGCTCTGTCTCAATGGCAATACTTTATTTTTTGTTTTGTTTGCTGCTCTTGCCACCATACACAGTATATAACAATAAATTTTTGAAAACCATTGTTTATTTCAGTGGCTTGCCTCTGAACCACTTCAGTTTTTTTAATATTTTTGATAAATCAGGGATGTCAAAACTAGTGGCCAATATCTAGGATATGTCTTACAAGTGATTTGTACAGTATCATGATATTTTCCATCAATTTGAGTAAGTTTTGTTGATGACATATACAATTCTGTTTGATTACAACTTTAGCACATGTGCTGATTCCTTTAATTTCCATATTTTCCACTACTTTTGTTGTGTCAAACTTATTTGAAAAAAGAATCACTGAAATTCTTTTATGAATAAATTAAAGACAATTTTAAAATTTTTCCATATATACACACACACAAATATGTTTGTGTGTACATATGTATAACAAAATTAATTATCAATAACTACTGAGTATGTCTCACAAGCAATTCATAGAGAATGTAGTTTTACATCTATGTCATTTTTTGCTGTTTGTTGTGTGTCAAATCTATATGAAAATGTCTGTCCTTGATACAGACCTAAGCCACTTGACATTTCAGCAGATTTATCAAATTTAATAGGACAGTGGACAACAGATGTTCTGGAGACAAGTTATACTTTTTTTCTATCATAAAAAATGATTTATAACTTCAAAATGTTAACTTTCCCAACTGAATAAATGTTTTTTTTTTTTTTAGGCTTTTATTTATTTTTTAAATTAAATAATTTTTTAAATCAAAGGCCAAGTTTGAACTGATTATTTTGGAAGACATGAAAAAAAGTGAAAGGAACTCATGATTAAAAATACATTCTTTTTTTTATGGTTCATTTTCTTCTTTTGCAGTTATAGGAATCTAAAAACTTTTTTATTCTATAAAAGAATTATTTACACTACTTATATTTGGACTAGTGTTCTCATCTTTGTTGTTGTTATCTATAATATCTATGAAAAGAAAATAAGGAACATATCATATATATATATATATATATATATATATATATATATATATATATATATGTGTGTGTGTGTATAAAAAAAAAGAAAGAGTAAGATATATAATCTGGTGTTCTTAATGATATTTTTACAAAATAGTGCTCAATGTAAATTTACAGAGGATTAATATTATAAATTAACTGATTTAAAATATGTTTTTTTTTTGCTACACAGTAATAACCATGTTTCAAAAATGGAAGCTAAAAGCTTCAAATTTAATTTTGTAATTAAATTAAAAACATTAGTTCCATTTCATCCTCAAGCAAATTTTGGAGTAACTTATTTTTAAAATTTACTGAGTTTTAAAGGCACAGAAAAATTCATAATTCACTGTTTCCAAGGATACAGAGAAATCCAATCATTCAGACAAGGGGTGGTAGCGTGTTCATTTTTATTAACTTTTGTTGTATCAGTTATTAGTTACGTTTGAAAAAGGGGTTATGTTTTAAGTATAATAGGGATGTTTTTTTTCAACGAATTTGACATCCGTTAAATGCATGTCGTCTGGATTTTTTTTTAAAAAAATTTTATTGTTAACGGCAAAAAATTCTTACGGTGTTTTTTTTTCTATTTGTATATTTAAAGATTTTTTTTGGGGATATTTTTTATTTAGAATATTTTTTATTTAACTACAATTTAGAAAAATATTTTCACTTTTAATTTTTAATAGACTATATTTTTTTTTAAAACAAGTAAATGTATTAGAATTACTTACAGTATATAAAATTATTTTTTCATATCAAGTATAAGTATGTATATTATTAGGTGATTTTTTTTTTAAAAAAAAAAAAATATTATTTAAAGAAAATTTTTTGACAATGACAGAAAAAAAAATAGCTAATTCATTTCTCTGATTAGTAATATTTTATTTTTTTTATAAACTTAGTAATATATAGTTTCTCATGTATGTACAAAGGACATGGGTCATTTAATAGTTACATATTCTAGCTTTATATATTAATTTTTTTTTTACTGTAGGTGTTTTATTGGATTTTTTTAAGTGCTTCCATAGTATTTTTTGAGAATGTTTATGGTTAGAATATGTTTTATTTTTAAAAATTTTAAAAGATGTTTAGGTTAGAATTTGTTTTATTTAACTACAATTTTAAATATATTTTATTTTCATTTTTAATTTTAATAGACTATATTTTTTTTAAAAAAATAAATGTATTAGAATTTTTACAGTATATAAAATTATTTTTTCATATCAAATATAAGTATGTATTTTACCGAGGGTCTCACCTTTTAATTTTATAAGAAGTAATATAAAGTTTTATCATTTTTCAAAAAAGGACATGGTAAAATAGACCTGTTTATTTCCTTTTTTTTTTAACTTTTTCGGAATTTTTAAATGATGTTTATTATGTTGTACAAAAAACATTTTAAATTCAGATGCCTACATCTTCCCAATTATCATCTAATTTTAATTTTCTTTACTATAAAATACAAAATTTTATTTAAAATGATTAATTAAATCTGTAGAATGGGTTTTTAAAAATTTAGAAACTTTTTTGAGTGGTTGAGGTTAGAAAAACCATATATAAACATTTTTTATACAACTTAAAATATTTTCCTCAAAATTTTTATTAGACTTTCAACTCTGGTAAAATAATATTTATTTACAGTAAGAAAAAAAATCCCAAAAAATCTAAATCAACCTTTCAATGTCCTTGATTTTTTTAAATTTTATTTTTCAAAAATTTATTTAATATTATTTTAACATTCTCTCTTATTTTATACATATTTAATTAATTCAGTAAATTTATCTTTTTATAAAGAAAATAATTAGTAAAATTTATGCGAAAAATTCCCAAAGATATTTATTGAATATCTTAAATTACTGTGGATGGAATTTAAATTTTTATTTATGTTATAGGTTATTTTATCGTTATACTTTTTGGCTCTTTTTTTTTTTTGTGTTTCTAGCATTTATAACTTATATTTTTTAAATATCATATCTATTGTTCTTCTTTGATAAATCTAAGAAGATGAAAAATAAAAAAAGTATTTATTTTAAAAATGTAATCACTTTTCTTGTTTAATTTGCATTAGAATCTGGTTCTTCTTATTTTTTTGTTTGACCCAAAGAACTGGAGCTATTAAATATGTTATATATATATATATATATATATATATATATATATAAATATTAGAGGTTTAACAGCAAAATTGTCCAAATCATGAAAAACAGAATAATTGTCCATCAACAAAGTGTTTAATATTTAAAAAACCACTAAACTAATTGAGTTTCTTTTTTCCAGATAAGATATTTAGCCATCTTGATACCATTTGTCATAAGAATCAATGAAAAAACCTTTGAGTTATTCAGCTAAAAAGAGAGCAGACCCACTGTCTTCACTACTGAGCAATGGTGAGAGGTAAAAGATCATTCAGGTCTTCAGTAATGGTACCAACATTCATACTCTGGCTTCCATCTTCAAAGTCCATTCAAGAACGATCAAGAGAATGGTGTTTAAGTTTAAAAAGAAAGAGAATTTTTAGAGAGGAAAACTGGATCAGGAGGTCAACAACAAATCAACTCAAAGAAAGATAAAAATCAATTAGAAAAGATCCAACTAAATTCATAAGATGAAAAATTTGGCACATGAGAGAGAAATTAAAAGTCAAAAATCAAAAAAAAAAAAAAAAAAAAAAAAAAGAAAAAAAACTTGACATACAGTTCAAACCTGTGAGGCAAGTTCTACTCTAGGACAGAAAGTTAGAAGGTTAGAAAATTCAAAAAAGATCATCTTGAATAATTTGGAAAATGATCCTGGAAAAATAATTATATATATATATATATATACTATTATAATAATGTAAAATTTTTAAGAGATGACACTAGTACATTAAACTTTTATTTCAATACTTCATGAAATTCTTGATCTTAGCTATGATTAATTTAATGAACATATCATTTGAATCAATTTCAAAACAATTCTTATTTAAGAAGAAAGTAATTTATACATTCTTAAATTTAAAGTAATTTTAAATAGTGCTATAAAGACCCTCGGAGAATTCCAGTAAGATATTTTAATCATTTCTAACATAAAAATGGTTCAAAGCATAATCTAACAATTGGTCAATTTTGCTGTTAAACATCTAATAAATGTCAATTATTGACAATATTTTTGTATGTGATTTACTTTTTTTTTAAACAACAAATTTTCCATGATTTTTTTGAAGCTCATATAAAAGCTCAAAATTAGATTAGGGTTAAAAAAATCATACAGATGAAATTGGATCAAAAGATAAACAGTTCATTTATTTAAATAATTTAAATTTATCAGTTTGTTGAATCGGGAAATTTTTCATAGGTAAAATTGGATCGAGAAAGGAAATTGTTAAATATCAAACACAAAATTTGTCATTTTAAAAAATGTTTATACCATTTTTTAAAATTACCATGAACACATTTTTTCTATGAAATTTTTTCCAATTCATAGAAGTAAAAGAAAATATTTATAAAAAAATAAACTTAAATATTTTTATCTATAAAAATGTATATTTTTGAAAAATAAAAATATTTAAAAGAAAATTTCCATTTCATAATATATTTTTCATTTAGTTCATTTTACATATTATCAAAAGCATGGGAAAAGAAAGGAAGGGAAGAGAAGAAGGGAAATTTGTTGTTTAAAAATAAAAATAATATATGTGATGTGAAAATTTTGACAAAAGGAAACAGAAATTTATAGAAGTTGGCGATTGACAATTTAAAGAAATTTTATAAGATTTATGTTAATATATTTTTGGGTTATATTAAGGGATAGAGTAAATATAAAATATAAAAAAAATATAGAATGTCAGCAGATAATGGATATAATTTTTTTTAAAATTATCTGATTTCTTAAAAGATTAAAAATTTTTAATATTGAATGATTTTGAATAAATTTTGATATTAACCAATTATATATATATTTAAATATATAATATATGTCTATATATAAATATAATATATTACAAACACAGACACACTTTTAACAAAATTTTATTTTGATGAATGATGGATTAGTTTTTGTTTATTTGTTTGTATGAGAAACGCAATAAACCTTTTTAGGTTTTATAGATGTGCAAAATGTTTTCAGAAAAGAATTTTACAACAGAAAATTTACAAAAAAAAGTGGATTTTTAACATAGATGCCAAAGAATATTTGCTGATGTTCAAAAAAAATTGTTACAATATCTTTTTGGTTTCATTCTGCTTTTTCAAAAGTGCAAAATGATCAATTCCAACAAAAATAAATAAATAAATAAATAAATAAATAAAAAAAAAAAAAATGTTATTATCATTTTTTTTTTGAATTCAAAAAAGTTTAGTCAAAAAAAAATGATTATAAATTTTTGAGAAAATACTAATTTTATTAATTATGAAGAGAAGAATAATCAGAAGACAATCAACAATATGAGATGATTTTTTAAGAATACCAGTTAATAACAATGAATTCCGACAAAAAGAATTTTTTTTGGCTCAATTCAACATTTTCAAATGGTGATTTGAATTTTATCTCTTTTTTGACAACTAAGAAAAAAATCATTTGATGAAAGATGAGATAAAAATGTTTTTACTTATGATTTATTGATTTAATCACAGACCTGGATGCATTGACACACACACACACACACACATGCAGATTGCTATATTGCCTTTTATAAATTGAAGCTTGAACATGATCAATTTATTCTGCCATCCAGTCAGCATTTACTTTTTAATTTTTTTCAAATCATCATCATACTGATATTTAAAGCTATAGTTTTAAATTCTCCAACATGTGGGGCCTTCAGAACATTTTTTTGATAGATTGTAACAGGTTCAGAAATGCAAACAAATGAAGGATTAACAGAAAAATGACAATTTGACAAATCTTTTATAACCTCCCTTTATATTAAATGGAATAATGGCAAATAAATTGAATGTTTTTTCTGGACCATACAATTTGGAATATTTTTTTTAAAATGCACATAGTTTAGTATTTGTTACTGCTGCTGCTAATAATAAAAAAAAAAAAGAAAAGTCGTTTTGACCATTGATGCCCTTTTTGTTGTGAATTCCAGTACTTGATCAATTGATTTTTGGTTTTTAAATAACGTTTTAAAAATTATTTGTAGGTTATTTAAAGCCAAAAAATTTTTTATTTTGTAATTTTTTTTTTTAGATAATAATGGTTTAGTGATACAAGTTTTACTAATTAACCCATAGCTGGGGAGAGAAGAGGTGGATTCATACCATTCCCAAGGGTATTTGCATATGTGAATATAACGGACCCAATGGGAATTGGAAATCAGCTCTGATTAATAATTTCAAGCCATTAGCCATTACACCACCCACACATCCAAGCTTAGAGCACCTGGTATTCCTAAGCAATCACCCATCTAGGTACTGACCAAGCTCAACATTGCTTAACTTTGGTGATTGTACAAGAACCCATCTTTCAATGTGATGTGGCTCTAATGAACTCCATGTTTTGTCAAAGGTTGCATAGAATCTGCTACACCAGGGTTATATATGGTAGTGTGTTCTGAATTATCCTTCTCTTTGACTGGTTGCCAACCAAGGCTAGAGAACCTAGTTTGTCCTACTATTTACCTCAATGCTGTACAGAGAAGAAATTCATCCCCTTCCCAAAGATATTTGAATGAAAGTCAATGTAACAAACTTGGCTAGAATTTGAACTCAGTTCACCAGTTTCTCAAACCAAATCACTAACAATTTACACCTGTGGATTGTGGGTTTATTAAATTGCATATCAGCTTTATAAATTGTTCTTACCAATAATACAAGCATAT
The DNA here is from genome assembly GCA_903632075.3 of Acanthosepion pharaonis. NCBI lineage: Eukaryota > Metazoa > Mollusca > Cephalopoda > Sepiida > Sepiidae > Acanthosepion > Acanthosepion pharaonis. The sequence goes on from CAHIKZ030001398.1 coordinate 141,745, forward strand.
AACCCCCAGAAAACAAGCAAAATTGTTCAAACTATCTTTAAGAAAGAACTTTCATTAGTTTAACACATTGATTGCCAATCATGAGTTAAGAGATGTTATTATGACACAGAGTACAAGTTATTTTGTGCTCAGTATTATCTGATATATTGTCATCCATGGGCATCAACAACCAGTTTATTTGCATTGATACTTTTAGTGTGAAAACAATGTTAAGACTTCAGTTGAAGATCAAATCAACTAATGAAAAATATTTATTGCCTAAGTTGGCTATTATAAAATTGGAGTTTGAAGTAAGATTTCATAACTGAGTTCTAGTAGTCAATGTATTAACCAAACAGTAGAATGCAGAAGGTGTTGGGGTGGGGCAAAGGGTGCGATGGCACTGAGCACCCCTATCGGGAAGGCATCCAATCAAAGAGTGAAATAAAAATTTAGTTAATATTTAATTTAAATAAAGTGTTCATTTCATGTTTCATCTGTTTTTATGTATTTAAAATGTCTTTCTTTCTCACATTTCTCATTACCAGTCCCTATGGACCTCCTTATTTGAGTCTTAGGGGACATACAATCAAAGAGTTGGCCCAGGGCATCACTAAACCTCTGCACATCACTGTAACCAAATTTGAATGTTTATGTGAATTTTGGGAGTCAGCAGGTTAAGAAAAAAAGAAAGAAAAAAAAAAAAAAAGTAAATAAAATAAAGAAGTTTCCAAGTTAATTCTCAATCGGTTTATATAGTTTTTGATACAACAAAATTAATCCTTCCCATCAAATTCTCTATCGCAAGGATGGCCAACCTGTGGCGTATTGGATGCTTACAAGTGGCGCATTGCATCCTTTTGATGAAAAGAAAATAGCCACTTCTACCAATCTCATTTCAGTGATTTTATATTTATTATTACAACTTATATTTATTTCAAAACTCCTGGATATGCCCCTGGTTATAAAAATATATTTATTTCAAATAAATAGATTTTATTATAACTTTAAAATATTACAACACGTACTGAAAGGAAGTGAATGTTTTAACTGTGCATTTAAATTAATCGCAAAAATAATGCTCTGTTGCCGGAATCAAAAAGGTTACCACCCCTGCTCTATCGTGATACTGTCTTTTTCTTCTAAAATAAAAGATGTCGGTTGGGAATTCTCTTGGCAGTAGGTCTTGCTTCATCTGCTGGGTCGCTTAAGCACACTTTATATATATATATTTCGCTCAACTCTCACCACACTTCAAAACTCATGAATAGTCATATCAGTTATTTTCTGCAATTTTTGGAGAAACGACACTGACCTTCAAACAATACATTCTTCAATAGCAAAATTTGTATGTCATTCCTTTCTATATACTGATGACAATCGACCCATGATTGATTACTTATTCAAAACAATAATTTTTCTGATAAACTTTCTGTTTGTAAATCATTTCTATGCCCTTGATATCAAAGAATTTCCTTTGTTGTTGATTTTCCAATATGATCCATATAATTTTCTGCTCATTTTGCATGTTTACCAAACAACACTCCAGATTGCTTATATTACCAGCTTTGTGAATTTGAACATCTGCCTTTTGGCTTACATTTTAAATTTCTATTCCATTCTGTGTTCCAGGTTATCAGAAAGAAAAAATTTTTTTTTCTTGCTTCATATTTCAATTCATGTTTTCACCTAGGCGTTTTAAGCCCTTCCAATTCTCCAATTCCTATATAGGATTTTCACATGAACCCTTTTAATCGCAATTTCATACTACCAGTGTCAAAAAGAGAAAAAAGGGGAGAAATAAAGAGGGGGAGAAATAAATAATTTCTTTTTTTTTAAATCTTTTAAGTGATTTTTTTTCTCTTTTGTGAAACTTGTGAATGAATAAATTAGAAGTGCACATAAAATTCCCCTATCAGAGGTCTTAAAACAAAATTCCTTCAAAAAATCCTATCAGATTTAAATTTTATATCAGTTATTGGATTAAATAAATAAAATGTCAAAAATTATTCAGTTTCATACGCAAATGACACAGTGTTGATAGTAGATACAGAAAGAAAACTACAAAATCTCCTACAGAAGGGAGTGAGGAAAGCAAGAAGGCCTAAACACCAATTGCAAGAAAATAGAATGCATGGTTGCTAGCAAAAGGAACAGCCCAACATGCAAATTACAAATTGGGGATGCCAAAATCAAACACGTAAAACAATTTAAATATCTGGGAAATATTTTAATAGAGGACGGAAAGCATGACAGCAAAATCCAAATGCACATTTGGACAGTGAAAGATGTCTTCCAAAAGGTAAGCAAAGTATTAAGAAATAGGAAAATTAGAAACAAAGAAAAGTATGTCAGTAGACCATCACTGCACAGATGAAGAAACTTGAAGCAATAGAAATGTGGTTCTACAGAAGGATGCTGAGGATACCATGGACCACATATGTGAGCAACTACAAAATTTCAGAGAAAATGGAAACAAAAAGGACACTTATACATAGGATCAGAGAGTTGAAATTTGTAGGACACATTATGAGGAAAGTGTGCTTGGAAAATTTAACATTCACAGGACATATTGAAGGCAAGAAGGACAGAAAACAGTTCATAACCTACTCAACAAGCTTGTGTGAACGGATGGCAGAACAGGGTTTAGGAGAGATAACTAAAAGACAATTTAATAAAAGCTACAAAGGACAAGAAATTGTGGAGAGCCATAATCACCAATGTCTTGAAGAGACATGGCATATAGATGTAATTTTGTGATAGGATGTGTAACAAATATCAGTGCAAAAAGTGGAATGGCTGAGCCAAGTTCAAATTCCAGCCTAGCCATGTGCATGCCCCCTTTGCACAAATCCATCTCTTCCCCCATTTCCAACAAGGATAGCCTGACCTGAGGCAGCAATTAGTCTGAGAGAGGGAAAACTATGAATCTGAAATGCATGAACCAGTTGTTGGATTATCCAAAAATAATCTTATATATTAATAGCCCGAAACATAATGGCTAAAAATATAATTAATACCATTGCTATAAGTTCTGTGGAAGTTAAGAGTTTTTTTTCTGTGATGATGAAAGAAATCGTCTTGAACTTAAGAAGTGGCAAATCTTCTAGTCATAAATTTGATGGGTCTTCAAATTGGATCTTTGGGGACTGCAGCAATTCAGTTTGAATGTGGCTAAGAAACCATAGCACAGCTGATGACACTGGAGTTAAAAAGCATCATAATTGTGAACAGAAATATGATGAGAACAGAGTTTCAATCTGAAATTATCTTAACCTTTAACATTCTGGAGGTGATTTTGCTTGCAAAGCAAAAGTTTTATCCTACCACTGCAAGTGACACAGATGAATGAATGATAGCATGTTTGAATTTTGCAGTTGTGTTATCATATTCTGCTATGGCAACAGAAAATGAAAGGACTGAAATTAAGTAGTGCAGTAGAAAAGCCTTGAAAAACAATGCAGTGTTAAAGACACCACTATATATATATATATATATATATATGACTAGAAATGAACAGGAACTGGTCAGCTTTTTCACATTTTTTCTACAACTTTAACATATACACATATATACATATTTGTATATTTAGGCAGCAATCCTTCGTTTATGCATGTTTCATTAAAAACGACAGACAGGGTACTACAGTTAAGCTTTTTATTTAATTTTTCTTGTATTCAAACAAGAGCTTTCTTATTATATGCGTGTTTTCTACTAGAATGTTTCTAGAAACATTCTAGTAGAAAACACACATATAATAATTTCATCTACCTTTAAAAAAAAAAGATTAAAAATAATGGAAGCTTTAATAATAAAAGAAAAAGCCAACTCTTAACAATATTAACTATGAACAAGGCCACAATGTGCTGTGTCCAGAAATTAAAAACATCTCTACAACACTAAAACATACACATAACGCGCACACACTCAATTAAGGTGAAAAATTGAATCATCCTTGATAATGGCTAAAGGTATAGTCGAAAGTGCTCGGGACTATAAAACATTTGGACAGTTTTTACACACTCTTTGCCCAGAAAAGAAAGCTCTTGTTCAAACACAAGAAAAATTAAATAAAAAAGCTTAACTGTAGTACCTTGTCTATCATTTTAATGAAATATATAGATATATATATATATATATATATATATATATATATATATATATATATATATATAATGTGTGTGTGTCTGGATTGATTGATTGATGTTACTTTTGTTACATGCTTTTTTTATTTATTTTATTGGAAATTTGTGATGACATTTATGATCACAGGTAATAAAAAAAAAAAAAAAAAACACAATCTGGGGATAGTCATGATTGGCTACATTCTGAAGTGACAAAGCATTAAAAAGAAAAAGATTTATGATACAATGTGATTTTTCTTTTTTAATTTTTTTTTTTTAATTTCTAAACAAGAATATCACTCTAATCAGGCATTGGAAACAGCTTGTAATCTTGCATCAGACTAGGCAAAGCTTAATAGATAAGAGTCACAGGGTTAGACTGTTGTATTTTGTTGAAAGAAGAAAATGTACAAAGTGCATTTGAAAACCATCAAATGTCACAGACATAGGCTGAAGGGCAAAGAACAGATAAGATGAAGTAATTTGTTTGACTTCCTAAAAATATGCAAAAGAATGAAAAAAAAAAAAAAAAACATTATGAGAGAATTAGAACAATTAGATAAAAATCCTACTTTATTCATACATCAAATATAATCTTTTATGTAAAATTATACATAAACTAGCTTAAATGCCACCTTATCGGGCTGCAGAGGGCTCTTGATTGGGTCTTCATCTCTATAGGGAGAAAGGGGTAGATGTGATAGGTAACAATAAACAACAGAACTCAATTGATTGCTGCATTCAAGCATTGCATTAATATTTAAGCTTACGTTTTAAAAGTTCAATGATAATTCTTCTGCTGCCATTTAATTTAAAGACACTTTGATGTACATAGGCACTTACTTTCCGTACAATTATTTTTACTTCATGGGTGACCTTCACTGGATTTTGCAATTAATTTCAATTATTCCCAAATTATAAAAATTGGTATCATACAAAAAGATTAAAAAAAAAATCACAGAAATGAAAATTTGGGAATTCAAAATTTCAGGATTGTAGGTGCGGATCTGACCTAGAATGTTTTTATTATTTGCTCACAGAATCAACCTGCTTTCAAAATGATATAATAGATTGGGCTACGGCATCTAGGAGTAAAGTTGAAAGAGTGCGACAAAGTTACACATTGACATTTGCATTTATTATATAGATGTGTAGTATATGATTCACACCAGGAAATACCATAGATCTGAATCAAATTTAATGCCCATCAGGCAGCTTTGAGCTAAAAGGAGTTGATCTGTGGTGACCCCAATATGTACTGGGTTCATCGTAAGAGATACCAAAGTAAGTTTTGTACTTATTGATATCTCAGCATGATAGAAGTGAATAAAATGTTATGGTACTTGTGGACTATCTTTTGCCATATTTTTCATTTACATATTGGCGATATTTTATAAACATAGATGTGGTATTTAAAATGATTTTTAATTGTCTTCTTTTTTTTTTTTTATAAACTGCTAAATGAATTTTTGGGATAATATATTTTTTCACGTCTATATTTGTGAAAAAGTTGAAAAATAAATTTAAAAAGTGATGACAGATAATCCACAGGTACCAAAAGTTATTTTATGTTTGAGAAACTTAACATTTCGTATTTCATTTTTGAGATGAGTAATTGTCAGTATATTTTAATTATTCCAAACTATTGTCCTCATCTTTTTCTGTTATTATAAACACAAAACTTTAGCTAAGTATGTTCTGTCCACCATCAAATATCCACTGTTTGGTTGATATGGGACATCTGTAGATTGTGTTTTACTCATCTTAAAAATGAAATACTAAATTATGAAAAATAGTACAAACCTACCATAAAAGTTTGAAATAAAATATAATGAAGATTTTATTCTTATCAGACATTTTTTCACATAATATTACAAGTTTTCAATACTCTTCTTAAATCAAACTGGAAAGATTTTTTTTCTTTTTTACAGGACAGTTTAAATAAGAAAAAAAAAAAAACCTTGCTTATGTTTATTGAATATGACTAACTCAGCAAGTACATTGTATAGAATAAGCTAAGCATAAAGGAATTTTTTAAAGCCAGGTTTGATGACATGTCATTTGCTTCTCATGGGAAAATTGAAAGGATAAATTTAGGGACAGTGAGAAATGTCATTCTTTTTAAATTCTTGCCTTTTTGTGCCAAGTCACTGCTTTATACAGAAAAGAGAACCCAGGTTCTTGGCTCAATTCACTTCCTAACATCTGACCAAATCAGAATTTTCTTTTTGAAAAGATTTTTAGCTGCTTTTTAGCATTTCTTAGTTGAGCCAAGAAGTATTTTCATCACTACTGTATCCTGTATCCAGTTCCCACTTAAACTTAATCTTATTTATTCGCCATATTTAGCAATCAATTCCCCAGGTATTCAATAAGCAATAATTTATTTACAAAGATAAAATGAAATGTAATATGAAAATTAAAATAAAATATGAAAGTTTCGATCGTGCAAGTCATTTATTGAGCCAGTGGATTTTTATATTCTTTGTGCGTTGAATTATTAAGAAGAAAAATTATTTGCGGTTTAAGTTTTTTCTTCATGTTTTTAGTCTCTCAATACTCATTCATAAAATGTAAAAGTTAAATTATAAATCTTATATACCGGTTAAATAAATGCCGTATTCGTTTGGTGATTGATGGAGTGGAAACTTTAATTTTGTTCTTACTTATTTAATAAATGGACTCACCGTCATCTCCGACGCATGATGGGGGTCATAAAAGATTTTTACTCTTCTTTATTCAACAAAGTTTTTTGATCTCTTCTGTGAGACGGTGTGTAAAACCTGATTTGCTTTTGTTTTACAAACCACACCGCGCAAATTTCGCATAAATAAATGTTAAACAGAAACTCTACAGTCTTCTTCCGAAGAAGAGAGACAGTGAGAGAAAAAATATTTCTCGCTCTACTTAACTTTAACGGTTTTTTTTTTTATTGTAATGAAAGTTTCTGGTAAGACATTTTTTGACAGGTCCTATAATTCCCCATGCGGAAACATTGACACAATTTTGTAGTAATTAAAGAAAAAAAAGTCATATGGCAAAAATGCAATTTTAAAGGACACACAGCCGTTTCTTTTTTTTTTACGAATAATTACTGGATTTTTAAAAAGATAATCATTCGACTTGTCAGATTGTACAAAAAAAAAAAAAGTGTCTGAAACTGAAACATGAAGATCGAAGAAGGCGGAAGTGAAATAAAATTTAATCAATGAAGAAAGTGGGTTTATTAATCGCGTGAATAAACCAGAGAGAATTTGATCGACAATTTTCCCCATATCAAATAATAGATAATAAAAAAAATCATGAAATATACATTTATTTTTTTTTTTTTTTTAAAGAAATGCAATTTATTTTCTTTTGATAGACAGCAAATTACAACAGGTGGTGTCATTTTTTTTTAACCGCGCCAAACCAAACAAGATGTTACTATCTAGACTAGAGAGAAAGAAAAAAGATTGTCCTATTACTTGCCTAAATTATCATAGGGATGTAAATTGGGGGATTTAAAGGGATCAAAATGAACATTTAATCTGAAAACTAAAATTTAAATAATTCTATTTTTGTAATTTATAATTTTTTTAAGAACCAAAAAGCATTCATCGAAATATTGTCGCCGAGGGAAAAAAAGATTGTAATGTAGCGGAAAAGTAATAAATAAATAAATAAATAAATAAAAATGTTTTTAAAATTTAAATGTAAAATAAATAAAAACTTAAATTTAAGAATTAAAAAATCACATTTAGAAAAAAAAAGTAAAATTTAAATTCTTTTATCATTTTTCTGTCAAATTGCTTTCATAAATAAAAAGTAAAAGTAAAAAAAAAAAAATTAACATTGGTCACAATTCAAATCAAAGTTAAAACAAGTCTTATAAATGTAAAAGGTGGTCGTAAGGAATGCATTATCGAAAAGTAAAACTCTACTTTAGTTGGAAATTATCAGCATACGTATAAGAAAATATTTCCAATTGTTTTCAACGTAAAAAAAAAATACCAGAACTTTTGCATTTAGTCTCTAAAAAAGATCAGGATTATTTAAAAAAGAATTTTATTTTGTTTGTGTGTGTGTGAGAGATCGCAGCTTGTTTTTCGCTTAAAACTGATTTTCAATTAGAATGGAAATTATGGAGTTTGTAAAAAGTAAACCAAACGTAAATTAAAATATGTTTGAAAGGATTTCAATTCAATTGATAATTTAACATTGTGTGAAAAAAAAAAAAAAACGAAAACAAAACAAAATCACTAGTGCAAAAGTATTTTCTCCTCTCATGAATTCAGCACAATTAGTGAATGTTATGCATTTTCTTTTTCAAAGGAAACGTATTTTAAAACAAGTAATGGATTTTTAAAACAAGTTTATTCCATATCATAAATAAATGATTTGATTTGCATTTATCTTCGACCTACGGAGGTAATTCCGAGCAAAGATTTTTTTTAAAGATTTAATTCTAATATAATTTCAATATGCCAATTATTTTAAGTTGTATTTTTATTTTTCAAAGATTAATTTCTTATCATATTCTATTAAAAACGTATGTCTCCTTAACTTTTCAAAATATGTCATTGCTGTTGACGTGTGAGTAAGAACAGTACTTGTCAAAATTAAAAAAAAAAAAAAAAGAGACACTGAAAAGAAGAAACAAAATCCTAAATGTTTTTTTCCGTGATTAAAAGAATAAATCAAACCTATTCTCGGTAATTCCTCATCAGTACTACTTGTAGACACTCCGGGTAGTTGTACGGGAGATAATAATAATAATAGAAATACCCAAACATAACACATGTGACTATAGACCGCCATATTGCTCGACTGCTTTTTCAGAAGCCGCTAATCAATTGAGCCAACATTTATATTTTCGTAAATGAAAATTGGTTCTTTAATACTAAAAGCAGAAACAAATAAAATAACACGCAAATTATTGAATGTATTAGAAAAAGACATTTTAAAACGTGCCTAAATTATTTTATATTATCTTTCTTTTTAATACGAAACATTATACTGTTTTATAAATTATTATGTTTTCAGCCGGACAAGAAAAGCATGGCTATGATCTGCCGGTGTTTACGCTCATTAAGGAGACTGCGGTGTAGTCTTCCGATTTTAAGGCCCACACCGGTCCATTGGGCAGTTGGGTTAAGTCTTTTCCCCAGCGTGGCTTACTGCTATAATGCTAATAATAACAATACAACTCCACCTCTAGTCATTGATTGTGAAGATGATACAGAAATTTCGGTAAGTCATCAGGGAATTTGTTTATATTGTGAGAGGTCATGCACCATAGAGAGGTAAAAAAAAAATTTGATCGTCCCATTCGTGTATAAAAAAATGAAGTCAATAGTTAAAAAAATCTTGATTAATAAACGAATTCTTTCTGGTAACAAGTCAGACGGATGGAAAGAACTAGTTTGTCTTTTGCAAATGTAATGATGCAGAATTGTATCTAAAAAGAAAATTTCTACTTTCTTAACGAACTTTCTAAAAAATAACCCCGAAAAACAGTTATGCCTTCATTGAACTTAAATTTCAGTTCTATTTCAAAATAGCAGTAGCTTTCTGCTTAACAATGTGGGTAAAGGAAAGTATATATATATATATATATATATTTTCAAATGTAGCAAGATGGTCTAGCCATCTCAGGTCAACAGCTGGTCACATTTCAGCTCTGGTTAATTACAATGATCACATCATCGGAGAATGAACAAAATTATCGATTCTGGTTTTGGTTGATTTTTCCAACGAGTTACACATCTCTACAGATCCGCTTCTGAATGCTACAATCTTAACATCTTCAAGTCAAGTTACCTATCCTCCTCTTGCATTCATATCACACACCTCATTCAGCAAACCTCTAACTTGAGTGGCTCTTGAACCTTCCACTGAGTGAATACTTACTAATAAAAAAGAGAAAATCTTTTAAAGACAGTAGCAATGCAGAAATTATGAAGATTTATTTTTCTTTCAATTTATTTTTTGTTGCAATTGTTTTTACATTCTATGACCATTTAAACAAACAACATGTGAATAAATAATAAGCTTTCAGTGGGATTTGAACTCTTATCCTTAATTCTTAAGAGCCTCTCTCACCAGGATTACTAATTAGGCAACAGACATCATCAAAGTGTAATCATATTGCTGCATTGCAAAGTAACAAAAATGAGTGAAAAAATAGTCAAATGGAGGATCACACTCTTCCCTGTATTTTGAACAGGAGTAGAGGTTTATCCCTTGTTCCCTGTTTAGGATTGGGTTTGTGGTTTCTTGTAAAGTCTGTTCTCACAACAATTTTGACCAATTCAAGTCTAGAGTTAACTGTTAACTTTCCTGCGTAGCCCCATGAACTTCACTTTTTGCCCTTTCTTATGCTTATACAGCACCACAGAGTAACCCTCTACATTGAGTGGCTCTTGAACCTTGTATTGGGTGAACATTAATTTAAAAAAATATGCTTCTTGTCAATTGAAACAATTTAAAGCTTGGTTTGAAAATATATAAAAATGAAAAAAAACATTTCATTGATGTTATGTTAGTAGTTTGAAATCTTGGTTGAATTAAATACTTTTTTGGGATCTTTTATTGTGTACAGATAAATTGAATAAATAAGAGGAAGCTACTCCAGTTTGATGAATCACAAGAAATTACTTGCAGTGTACATCTTTCTACCTATATATTGCATCTTTTCAGGCTAATGTTCTTGGCTGATATGAAATGGAAAGACTACGTTGAATCCATTGCTAGTTGGTTCACTGTGTCATGTGAGACAATTTTTCTCTCCAGAATCTATCTTGCATATCTATATGTCTACCATTCAGCCATGCTTAGAATATTGCTAATTGTTCAGATGACCTCTTTGCTATGGTATCTAAACTTTTTTAATTTAAGTGCTGTAATAGACTGTCGTTGAGATCTCATTGATTTACAGTTGACCTGACTAGATGTAGCCATAAATTCTATGCTGACAGTTTCTTTTCTTGTACTTCTCGCTTGTGGAACTCCCTTCTAGCTCTGTTTGAGCTGTGTATGTGAGAAGTTTGTCAGATATGTCACAGAACTCAAATCCTTTAAACTGTTAACAGATCATATAACCAATGACCAAATAATTGAAAAAGCACACTGTATTTGTGTAGGATTACTCACAAGCGAATTCTTTTAAATTTGTAAATGACATTTTAAAGGATTACAGATTTAAAAATAAATACGTTGTGAGTTTTCCACATGATGTGTTGTCTTAGTGTTGCTTCCATAGCCAGTCTCATATATCTTTCCACCCTAAGCCCAGTGGACCTGGCTCCATGCATTCCAGCCAACTTTAATCTGCAAAAATTTAAATGTAATGTCAGTTGTTATCTACTGTCCTCCTGCTTACTCTTTCCTCTTCCTGCTCATAATTAATCTTTCTGTTCCTAATTCTTCAACACCCCTTGTGTCACAGTGGCATTACTGCTTTGCAGGGGGTGATATTGATTGAAAAAAAAATTCTAAAACACAAGATAAATATAAACTTCTCTCTAAAAAGTTTTATGACAATAATAGATTGTTTATGGTAGATAACAGTGTTGAATCTAATACATGAAATTCATTATTTACTAATGTTTGCTTTATACAAGGCCCAAGAGCCACTCAAAGCAGAGGGTTGATGAAGGTGGTTGTTGTGTGAGTTGTAATAGTAAGGAGCACAGTTTATATAGATATGTGTGGGAGATAACGGTTAACCCTGGACTTGAAGAGGTTGGGAAAGCATCCCTTTAGTATTCTGTCCCACAAAGCAACAATTCTTGAGAAGAAGTTATCCAAGTGGAACTTGCCCATTACTAAAGGAATACAAAGAGAATGAGAGTAGTTTGACTCAGTCTTGGTTGTTATGGTGACAATATTTTGACCATTGTATACTCCGACCGTCTTCAGGTGCCGGTTTTGCTATTTTGAGCAGCATTTTCATCTTGGCTGTTATACTTGCAACATTTCACTCATTCAACTTTCTGGTCTTCTTCAGTTGTCTGTCATCATCTACATTTTGAGGCCTTTATTCACTTGATGGGGTTAGATTGTTTTAATTTTACAAGAGACACATGACCTAGTGGATTAAAGCATTACTTAACTGGTTCCCTGTTGGTTATGAGTTCAATCGCTGGGTCTGTTAGTGCTGAAAAGTTATATACTCTGTTTCAGTGGAAGAAGCAGACAGACACAAAGTTGAATAAAACTAATCCATACAAACTAGTATGCATTATCTCCCCTTAGCATGGAAACCAGAATGAGAACAATCTACCCCTGTAGATTAAATAAAGGTTTCAATTTGAAATTCCAAGAAGGTTAGTAGCTACAATACAAAATTTCTGAAAAAGGCGGAAGATTTCAATGGTTGAAACATTGTCATTATAACAGCTAAGATGAGCATGTCTGAATATTAATGCATATAATAACAACACTTCCTCCTCAAATATTCTGATATAAACAAAATCTTGACAACCTCTCTCTCTCATATATATATATATATATATAAATTAATAAATATATTAATAGTAGTACTTGTTTGGAAAACCTTGGATAGCTCAGCTTGCAGATATGTCAGGACAAATCGGTATCTGAGGAAAAAATTGGAAATAAAAAAAGGAAGAACTAAAACCATCAGAACATGATGAAACAAATCACCAAGTCGCTTTAAGTCCTTAGTCTAAAGAAAAAAAACCCCAAACGAATAGAAAGACTAAAACGTAAGGTGCTCAATACGCTAAGTAGAGTGATAAACTAGAATAAATCCTAAGGAGGCAGGCAAACCTACCTAGGTTTTATGTAAACAGATCTTCAGGGTAAACTGGCTAAAAAAGGAAATGATGGAACAGTATTTATTGATAAAAACATTAAAAACATTAAAAACTAATAAGCATTAAAACCATATGACAGAAGAAGAAAAAAAAACATTAACCCAAAACCCCTATTCTAATAACCAAACTTTTCTATGCCTATACTTATTAAGAATCTCTGATCTTTGATTTAATAAATTTTTAGGTGCCTTATAGGTTGCGATAACTAATGTTTCTTCCATACATGACGAACAAAACCTGTCACCTGCCTTATATTTATGGCATTTTTTTAATATTTCCCATTTCAAAAAGGGGTCACTATTATCTTCTTAATTTATATTCCATATGTATGGCTGGTACTATGTTTATAGGTTTTATGATTAAAGCTACTTGGTTTTAGTAACATTTTGAAGCTATTCTGGGTTGATCCTATGTAAACTTTGGGGTTCTTATCAGTATTATTCGGTTTATTTCTATGTATTTTGACTTTGTAAACCACACACTCCTGTTGGCACCTGCCCTCAAGTGGGCAGGGATTTTGGGTTGTTTTTTGTTTTTTCTTCTGTCACATGGTTTTAATGCTTATTAGTTTTTAATGTTTTTATCAATAAATACTGTTCTGTCATTTCCTTTTTTAGCCAATTTACCCTGAAGATCCATTTACATGAAACCTAGGTAGGTATGCCTGGCTCCTTAGGATTTATTATAGATTAATAAATATACATATTATCCCTCACCAATAGCATGACTTGGAGTTTCTTGCACAACACAATCTTCAGGTGCTGAGTATAAACTGGCCATTATGTAATTTAAATTTTTAATAATATGTCTGGTTATTGCAATGTTGGTGCAGTTATATATTATACTGGGATTATAGATTCTAATTTAAAAAATTATATTTGACATTTAAAATAAACAGAATTTGTAGATATATGTAAAAAAAAAATTGTTTTTAGAGTTGTGAATATTAATTTTTTTATTAAAGGGAGATTACTTGTTCTTTTTTATAAAAAAACGAAAACAAACCATAATTTACATTAAAAATAAACTAATTTATATTAAAAATTAATCTGGATCAACGTATTTAAGCAGATATTTATTTTAATGCCTACATGTAACCATCAATTCATTTCTATTGAACTGAAAAATGAAGGCATTGTAGACATGTATATATGTTTTGGGTATATGATCTTGCTGATTTCATTTAGATACTTTTTTTTTGTTTATGTTATTAAATATCCCACATTGTGATAATAGAAGATCTGCCAAGAAAGGTGAAATGTTGTAAGAACCTGGATGCAAAATAATTGTGGTTGATCTATTGATTAAAGGACTTTCTAAACATTTTCATCCTAGTGAATTGTTTTCTCTTTTAGAGCAGCATTTTTTAGATCAGAATTGTGGTCAGTCTCATTATGGTGAGCAACTAATTAATGTTCTTATTTCTTTTGGCTGGAAATAACCATTTTTTTTTTATGCAACATGATAAAGAGTTGGCAAGCTGTACAACAAAAGACAGAAGAAGACGACCAGAGGAATACAATGGCTGAAATGTGATAATAATAAAAATGAGAACATTAGTCTGAAGGTAAATAAAGAACTGGACATTGGTAAAAAGGACAATGCATAATGATCCAGACTTTCAGTACTCATAATCCTAAATCCCATTTTACCACTGCCAGAGCAGCCATGGTGTGTTTGATTGGCAAGACAGTTTGTTGGAATCCAACCCTCTCCAGGCTGGTTTAAATTCAGTTTTCCTTCTCCTCAACTGGTTGCCAACAAAGTCTATAGGAGCCAATCAGTCTTGCTATTTTACCCATAGCTGTGGAGAAAAATGGATTCATACCTTTCCTAAGTGAATGCAATGAACTCAACTGGAATTCAAACTCAGCTTTCTGATCCTTCAATCTGAGCTGCTATCCATAACTCCACCATGCTTCCACTGAGTGCTACAAATCGTATATATGTAAATTGATCCTTTTTTTTATTTTCAGCCTCCTGAGACTCCAGCGACCATTTCTGAAATCCAAGAAATGTTTACACAGACATCAAGTGCTGCAATTGGTCTTTTTCAGAAAACAGCTTCTGCTTTGGTCCAAGCAGAAAATGAATACGCAAAGGTGAGGTTTGCTCTCTTAATAAGGAAGACTTTCTGGTGTTGCTTAGAAATAGAAAAAAAGTTTTACATAGTTACCAACAATGTTTGTTTAAATATTAAACAACTAGAAAGACCCATGAAAATTCCACAGTTTTCCTATTTGAATTTTCTGATGAATCTTAATTCTTAAGTTAATGATTGAAGAAACTCGTTGGGAGTTTCACAACAATAAAATATCTATAGAAATTCCCCTGTTGTATTGTTAAATATTTGAGTTTAACAATTTTAACAAAATATTGCAATAACAATCATAAATATGTATGCTAGTCATTATTTTAAGAAGTAAGGGGGTACAAATGAAAAGATTTGAAATTAAGAACTTTTTCTGTTTCACTGAAACAGACGTTAAACACTTCAATCTTCCTTTCTTTCTTTCATTTTCTCACTGAAACCAAATAGAGTCTGTCTTTTGGTTTTCTACACAATCAAAACAGAATAGTCTATTATTTATTAGGTATTAGTAGGAGACTTTAAACGTTTCTTTCTTTTATTTTCTTACTGAAACCAAGTAGTATCTTTTTTCCCTCAATTCCACACTATCAAAACGGAATAGTCCATTATTTATTAGGTATTAGTAGGAGACGTAAAACACTTCTTTTTTTTTCTCTCTCTCTTTCATTTGTTTCTGAATTTCTTAAAAGTTGAAAATCATTAATTTATACTAGTTTTAACCCATGAAAATTTCACGGATTTCCTATCTGAATTTCTGATGAATCTTAATTCTACAGTTAATGATAAGAGTAAGCTCATGGCGAGTTCCATGACAATAAAATATCTATAGATATTCCCCTGTCATATTGTTAAATATTTGAGCTTAGCAACTTTAACAAACAATTGCAATGACAATCCTAAATCTGAATGCAGGTCGTTATTTTAAGAAGTAAGGGGATACAAATGAAATGTTTTGAAATTGACAATTTTTTTCCATTTCCTTTCTTTTTTATATCATCTCACTGAAACCAAGTAGCATCTCTAATATGTCTTTTCCGTCTTTCCACTTGATCAAAAAGGAATGCTTCATTATTTATGAAGTAATGGTAAGGCTTAACACATGAGCTAACTAAGTATCTAAGCGACAGAAAAACTGATGCTTTTTATTTTAACCAATTTCCTACAAGGTTGGCATATTTCACACTTCTCTGGAGGTTGTGTATTCAATCTCCAGGTAAAGTCATGTAGACATCTTCATCAGTTCATTGGGGAGATAGAATGGCACCCTAAAGAAGAATTAAATGTTACACATTCTGAAATTCCTTACAAAGAAACAAAGTTTCTGCAAGTTTCTTAAATAGAACATAACAATTGCAATAAACAAATTGCATTAGGAAAGCTGACATAAAAATCATTTTGGGAACTTTAAAAAAAGAAAAGAAAAAGGTAATTAAACATTTTGGATTTCTTTTATGTTTCATATTTCTTCAGGACGGAGGCGATCATGGCTCTCCACGACTTCCTCCTTCTGTAACTCTTACTATCTCAAACTGCCTGTTCTGCTATTCATTTACACAAGCTTTAGTAGGTTTTCTCACTGTTTACCTTTACTACTCCTACTGTCAATATGTTGCGTGAGTGTCAAATTCTCCAAGCCTTCTTTTTTCATTGTGTCTCAGAGATTTCAACATCTCTTTCCGATTCTGTTAACTTGTTTTCAGAAGGTTTTTTTAATGAAATTTGGGTCCTATTTTTTTTTTTTTTTTATTAATTTCTTATTTTTTGCATAATTTTTAAGCAGATATCAAGTTGCAAAAAAGTATGAATAAAGTAAATATAGAAAATTATTCATAGATAATGTCATGGTGATTGCTATCAAAATCATTCAGTTCCAGAACTTTTTATTTACTGGGTGCGATGAATAAATTGTCATCTAAATTGCGGAAATATGAAAATAATACTGACATCTCATTTTAAGATATATTTACCAAAATTGCACAAAAATATCTTGAAATACTAAAGCATAAATTTATTCAATAAAATCGCCATTGGCTTCAACCATGGCCTCCAGACGACTTTGGAATCTCCTGCATCTCTTCTTGATAGTCTCCTTGCTTAAGATGGTGAACACTGTCATAATCCTTGCCTTCAGTTCATTTTTGGTGTTACAAGGAGTTTTGTTGGTCTCTTGTTCAACTTTGTCCCACACATAATAATCAATGGGGTTGCAGATGTAAGAGGTGATGTGGTTGCTGATTATGAATCACCACAAGCAAAATATGTAATTTTTTTTTTACTGCAGTTGAAAATGTGTAAAAAAAATTGTAAAAGATTAGAAAAAAGGCTACTTGGTGAATAAGATTTGTTACATCATTTGTTAGATCATAATTAATAAAACCAAAAAATAGATAAAAGTGTATATAACAGTATAATACTGCTAGGTACAAATTCTAAGACAAAATGTTATAAATTTGCATTGTTTAATGAAAATCACACTAAATCTACTACACTGTATAACATAATACATCATAATATAGCTAAATTGTTCAGTATAATTTGCCTTTGAAATAAATGAAGGTCTTATCTGTTGGAATGATTTAGTAATAATGTGCTAAAGACCTAAACTTAACCTTTTAAGCTCATTTTCTCAAAAAACAGTAATGATTTGTAGAAAAATATTTTGTGATTATTTATCATGTCAAACCTCAACTTTCAAATTGAGTGTAATGTCACAGTTCCAAAATCAATCTGTCCTCATGCGCAGTAAGGTCCTCTCTGATTCATTGTTAAGCTGTACATACACCAAATGTTTGAAAATGGTTTTCTAGCTCGATATTGTATTTGAAAAAATGCATGAGAAAAATACATGTTATCAAAGTTTGCTAATATAAAGATTTCTATCATGTTTTTCAGAATATTTACAAATTAATTGCTTTCCACTCTGCAAGCCTTGACAATCTTGCTGAAGGAAATGCAGAGAAAGAAGAAAGAATCTGGTCCTTAATTATTGATACAAGATTGCAAATTAAAGAAGCCAATGAAAAAAGAAAGGTAAATTTCATAAATTTATTCATTGGTTAAATGAATTTCTTTTGTATATAATTTAACAATACATACCATGTGAATTGCCCAAGCTTTCCTCCGACTTTTTTTTTGAATTCTCATGTTTCCCTCAGCAAGGCATTTCTTTACATTAATCAATGTGTCAAAATCTCACATATGGCTTTTCTACAGGTCTATTGTCTCTTGTGAAAAGTAACTTTTTTCAGAAATAAAATCTTTTTAATATCGAACAGTATATCTTTTGGGCTATCCTTCTCCGTTTCCAGCATTTCCTTGTTTAATTTTTAAGGTTAATTAGTTAGCCAATCACCATAGCTACATAGTGTCACATTTAGTCAGTGGTGGCATTCTATTGGTTCAGACAAAACCATTCTTAAAATGATAAAAACTTAGTATACATGTTGTTGGATTATCTGAAAATAATCTTAAAAGCCAATGGTCTCAGTAAATTGTTAGTTATGTTATGCTTGTGTGCTTAGTTAAGAAAAAAGTAAGTGGCAGATCTTCTTGTCATAAATTTGATAGGTCTTTTATTGGATTTTTGGGACTGCAGCAATTTAGTTTGAATGTGGCTAAGAAACCGTAACACAGCTGATGACCCTAGAGTCAAAAAGCATCAGACTTTTGAACAGAAATATGATGAGAACAGAATTTCAATCTAGAAATATCTTAATAAATAAATGTTTTCTATTAAATTATCAAAATGGTTTAATTCTTTTTGATACTATATAAAGTGATTTGTTTCTATTCTCAGATTGAAAAGAAAATAAGCAGAATAGGTTCCTAAAGATTACCTTCCTTTATAGAACCGGTTCCTGGAAATTTAGGATACAACCACTGTATGACAAGGTGGCTGGCAATACAAAACAAAGGCATTGGAACCGCAACATGGGCATGTCCATCTTCCACCCGGTGTGAACCAGAACTCTCCCTGATCCAAAGCACCAGCACCTGGATCTACCCTATTTTTGGTTTTGTTGCCACTTGATCTCTGAAAATCCCTTTACTTCCTATTCCCTTTCAGTTAAAGTGGATACCCTTTTAGAAGACCAAACTTCAAAAGAAACCACCCACTGGTCTATCAAACAGAAATATTTGAGAATAAGATAAAACCACTTCTTCCCATACTACATGGGCATGCATAAAGCTAATTTTTATTTTTATGGCATTGATCATAAAGCCGGTTACTGTCTGGAAATGTTTATTATTTGTATTCTAAAGCCATCATTTTTATGGCATTTAGAAACTTTTTTAATTCAGCCCAAACACTTTTATTGGCAATAGCTACAAAGTCACATCTTTCTCAACTTAATTTCACGTGTTTTGACAGAATCTTTCAAATGAATGTAAAATAGGATTCTATATGAAGAAAGATGAAAAATTACTCTAAAGATTGT
Organism: Acanthosepion pharaonis; assembly: GCA_903632075.3. Taxonomy (NCBI): domain Eukaryota; kingdom Metazoa; phylum Mollusca; class Cephalopoda; order Sepiida; family Sepiidae; genus Acanthosepion; species Acanthosepion pharaonis. The sequence goes on from CAHIKZ030001398.1 coordinate 161,201, forward strand.
GTTTTAGAAGGTATCATGTTTTTTTTTAATTTTATTTCTAAACGGTGTGAATCACATTTACCAGCCTGTGTATTTGAGAATTTTAATAAAGAAAACATGACACCCTGGCAAGGCTTGAACCTACGTCCTCCTTCATAGGGGAAACAAGTAATCTGGCACGCTTTATATCAGGCCAATAAATGTAATTCACATGGTTTATAAAAAAAAAAAAAAAATAATATAAACAAGGCATCTACTCAAACATGTTTATCCACTTGTAGCAGTTGCTATGTTTTTCCACGCACACATTTTATTCGCCTGTGATTGGCTAATAAATCACTACTAATTTTATATAGGACAATTTAGCCATCGCAGTCGTTTCTTTGAATCCTTCGGTTTTGAGCTTGCTTGCTTGTTGTCAGTATGAATGTAGTGATTGGTTAATGTTTAACTAATCACATATTTTAGTGCAAGATTAAGTTTTCCCGTGTTTCCGTGGGAGCCTACCTTTTTTCCTTAAAAGAGGCAACTTTTCACAAGTCGTCAGTAAAATCCCAGTCGTCAGCACAAATCCACGATCTTACTCGTCACATTTCAAACACACACACAGAATTTCGTAATATAATTTACATTTCTCTCTCTGACTTTGCCAAGTTCAATCAACCAGAACTCTACCGATTCCAACCATTCTATAACACAACACATTTTTAATTAATTGTATTCTTGTTATTTATTCTTAACATGCAAACTTTGCTCTAATATTGATTTCTGAACATTTTTCTCAAGAGAACTTTCTTCGAACAATCAATTACAAATCAATCTACAATTAAAGGGGAACAACTTCTTTCCCTTAATCTATACATTGAACACAATTTTATTGCATGTTTGTTCTTGTATGTTATTTCAATATATATTTGTTGATTAACAATTTGGAGTTATTGTTGTTTACTTGAATCCTGTACGTTGGAAATATTGTTAATATAAATAGTATTGGTCCATCTACAATCCCACCTTTACAATTGGTGACGTGTGGCCTATCCATACGAATACATAATGTTAGGTTAGTGGGCGGTAGAAATTATGATGGAGGTGTGAAAAATTTTTGTGTCTTCTTTATTTTTATTGGATATGAAAAATAGGTTCTTTTAAAAAAGGCTTTTAGGATCTGGGTTTGTCTTTTACACCAGACTATTTTATTTGAATCATTTTTCTACATTTTACCTCACTGGTATTTGGCTTTGAAGGAGTATGTAAAATTTGATATTAACTGAACTAGAATTTTTTTTTTTTTTTTTTTGCAACATACTAACACGTGTTGAAATCATCACAGTATTTAGTATTGTTGAAGTTATCCAATATCTAACATTTTTGTTGTGATTTACAAATTCTTCATTTCGTTCAATTTTGCAAATCAATCGATGAAATTTGAATAAGCTGATTTGTTTGGAAAAATATTTTGATAAAAACCCTATTTTATAGTTTAATAATTTCTTTAATTTTATTTTATAGGACTTCATATTTAAGAAATTTTTTTTTTCCCTTTTTTAACAGTAAAGAATAAATTCTTAGTATTTCTTGCAACATACAACTGGCCATGCATAAATATTTCTTTCTGGAGCCAAATTCTGAGTTTTTGAAGTGTTTGGCTGTGTGATTTGTTTATAGTTCTCACAAATGCAGGGCAAAATGGAAACTGGATTCTTGTATATAAAAATTTAAAGAAAAAATAGGCAAAAAAACAATATTCAATTTTTATTAAATAAGTATGTTATTTTAATCATTGTTTTGAAAATAATGGGACTATTTTGTACATTAAATAATAAAATTTAATTTTTCAAAAACAAAAAATTAATGAAAATTTATTATACTAAGCTATGCACTCTCGTAAAACCAACTGTACTTTGTAACCCCTTACCTGTTTGCACTTCTCAAAATTTGGATTTGATCAGTCAATGTATGGTTATTTTAGAGGGTGTGACAGACAGACAGAAGTCACAGGATTTTATATGTAGATAAGTATGAAGTATGTTTTTTTTGTTTTTGTTAGAAGCAGCAAAATAGCTTTTAATGTTTTTAGATGAAGTGATACATCAAATGAATACAGGAGATTTTTACTTTTTTTAATCATCAATCATTGAGGCATTAATTTTGAATCCATTGTAATATTAAAAGCTTCAAGTTAAAATGCTGACATAACTGAAACTATTGATTTATCACTCACCCTAAATATTTATTTCCTTGAAAAATATCATTAATGGGATTTTGCCTTACTCAGGATCCTGATTTATGTATATTTTAGCGTATCAATAAAATGACTTAACCTGGACAAATTTTGATGCATTTTCACTATTTTGACTTGGTGTATTTAAAATTCAATATATTCAATCAAGCAAGGTAGGAATGCCACTAGTATATAGGGGGTTGCAGGGAGCGAAAATGAAAGAGAAGACTGAGAATAGGGAGAATTGAGGAAAGGACAAAAGATGAACTGGATTCAAGAAGACTGAAGATAATGATTGATATTGCATTTAAATTTTTGAAGATTATAGTTATCAGGGAAGCAAGGAAATAGAAAGGAGTTCCACAGGTGGGAAGTATGAGAAAAGAAACTGTTGGAATAGAAATGGCAGTTGCATTTAGCTATTCCAACAGTAAATGGGTGGGACATAGATGCCAATTGAGTAACATGTTTAAATTCATGTAGTCGGATCACCAAGGACTAAAAGCTTGTCAGAGGCAGTTGCCATGAAAATATTTGCAGAAGAGAGCAATGTCACATTGGTGAGAAAGTAAGTGAAGTCAGGATTGATTACATGTGGAATCCTTATTTTAAGGTCCATTGATTCCTTGTTCAATTAAAAATTGTGTAGATCATAAAAAGTTCTCAAGGTCCCATAGCATCTAAACTATTTGGAACAAAGGTAAAATGAAACCAAAAAATATAAGATTATATACGGATACAAACTTTCAGCATCATATTCTTTTTTTAAAGTATCAAATTTGAGATGCCAAAATTGACAAAACCATTCTTTTGCCAGAAGTTGTTCTAGAAAATTTTTTTTTAACCCTAGCTAGAAATCTGTCTGCAAAATGAAACATCCACCACATGGTCTTCTGATATATATGGTAAAAATTTTCTTAAACTGCTTAACTGGTCTATTGATATCACAAAATAAGCAATTTTAAGGTTGTTAAAAATTGACCAATTTTCAAATGGTAATACTGACATTCTTTATACCAGTAAAGAGTATGGTGACTGTAGAAATAACCTATTAAGTAACAAGTAAACTAATCTGGTTGCTGTATTTGACAGTCTTTTTGCATTTTGGCCATTTTCAGGTCCTTATAAATATAAAGAGATGCCTAAGTTTATATTTTTTGTAATATCCAGTAAATGTCACAAAGTTTCAAATCTGCACATGCAATATCCTTGGCGCTATGGATGTTAGAAATTCGTTGAATGCCTCATTTAGAAAAGCACAAAAAATGCTGCAAAATTTGCGTGGGGGGGTGCAGTTTTTGTCTCATAGTATTGTTCTATAATATTAAACTGATGCTTATTGGAGTGGCGGTAGTGGCAGCTTGTTTTGGAGAGGATAGAAGAGATCAAGAAAAGTTTTCTGTTGATTATACTTTTTGTACAATTTGTTTGGACTATTGATTTTTTTTTGGGAATAGTGTTTTGATCAATACAATCACCATCATACCGCAAAGTTACATTAACAAACATTTCTCAGCAAATGACTTAAATATTAAGTCAAGATATTTGTCTTGATCAATTTGATAAGACCCTGCAAGTAATTTTGCTGCCAGAACATTGCTTAAAATAAACATGGAACAGTGATCCCATAAACCATTGTTAAACCTTCCACATTTGTGTAAAGTCACTTCTTCCAAATGATCTATTAAAATTAAAAGCATGATTGGCTCAGAAGAAAGTAAATGGTTCAATTAACCTTTGACACTGCATTATTCACTGCATTGGTTTTCAAGGCTCTTCTACTGTACTAAATTTCAGTCATGGTCATTTTCTGTTGCCATAGCAGGATATGACAACACAAAATTCAAACACGCTAACATTCGAGTCACTTGCAGTGGCAAGATAACATTTTTGGTTTGCAAACAAAAAATTCCCCCAGAATGTTAAAGGAAGCTATATCGAATCAGTATCAAGTGTCTTTCTGGATTTTTATTTTGTTTCAAGTCCTGTTGAGGCAACAACAAAAAAAAAAAAAAATTGATAAGGCAATCATTTATTAGGAAGACATTTTGCCATTCTCTAGGTAAGCATTGTTTCATTGAACCAAGATCTTGGTACTAAAAAGCTAATTCTTCCCAAACTATTCTTTTCTAGAAACTGATGTTGGTTTTTGCCAGTACAGAGAAACTTTTGAAACAAGTGTCTGAAGTTGCTTTCATGGCAGGTAAGTCTTGGTATGAAAATTAACTTTTAAAGATGTTTGTGTATGTAACTGGCCTAATTTGGAAAATTATGTTCAAGCACTGGCTGAGGTGGGTGGGGGTGTATTCATTGTCAAAATGTCCTTGGGAAAGGCATGAATCCACTTCTACTATCCAGGTAAATAGCAGGACAGGTTAAGCTATTTAACCATGTAAAGGTAATTCAACTTTGGTATTTGGCAACAGGTCAGAGATAAGTTTTTTTTTTTTTTTTTGCATCTGGTATCATGTAATCTAGTATAACCCATCACATTTTAATTGTAGAGGAGATGGGTGCTGCCAAAGCATGTCTATTTTAATGAGAATTTAGATCTCAAACGTAATAAGAGTGTAATGGATGCAGTAAAGTTGGAGATGGGGTTTTTTTTGTTTAGGTTTTAAAAAAAAAAAAAAAAAAAAAAAAAGTGTATTTAATTTGTATTTCCATTGAATAAATGTGAAATTTTCTATTTTCAAACTCTTGGCCACATTTCCTTGTGAATTGATGTAAACAGGTCAAATGATTCCATTACCTAAATTATACTTAGTTTTTTTCTATTTTATGAAATTAATATCCCAATAAGTTCTTAAGAGTGGAGAGACTCAAAACAGCTGTTTTTTTCACAAGAATCTTACATTTATGTGGCACTGTGGTAAGCTAAAGATCAAGAATCCCTGAGAATAGAACCAGATGTAACTTATTGAACACTCTGATTGAAATAAAATATTATATATATAATATATATATATATATATATATATATATATATACACACACACAGAGGGTGTGATGGGTAAATTATCACCATTATTATATTTTTAATTTCACAAATGTGTTTTTGATATTGTCAACTGCACAGTATGGTAGGATCAGATGGGCAGTTTGTGATAAAAAGAGCACCAGGATACAATTCACTCCAACATAAATTTGGAGACAGCTTGTTGTACTGCTTGGCATTTGCGCTGGAAGCTCCAATACGAACATTTCAGAGTGTTTGTGTGTCACTAAGAGGATTCAGAGAGAGCTGGCTGAATCTAAATGGTGATTACAAAGGTACCGAGGCTTGGAAAATTCACTCTGATAAGAAAAAATTTCTGGATTTGTTGGTGGGGGCCCCAGACTCAACACAGAGACCTAGATCAAGTGTCTTGAGGAGATGGGGTCTTCCAGCAGCCACCCTCTTGACCCAGGGCAGCACTATATCTGGTAACAGGACTCTGCACCATGCCGGAGAATCCAGTCATTACCCCTTACATCTGGCCACCTAAATCCCCAGACTGCAATCACCTTTATTATGTGTTGTGCACAGTTGAGTGATAGACCAAAAAAAAATGAACTGAAGGCAAGGATTATGGCAGCATTCCTCAACTTAAACAAGGAGACCATCCAGAAGAGTTGCAGGAGATTCCAAAGTCATCTGGAGGCTGTAGTTGAAGCCAATGGTGATTTTATTGAATAAATTTACTCTTTAGTATTTCAAAATATTTTTGTGTAGTTTAGATGACAATTTATTCATCACACCCTGTATGTACAAAAAAGATTAAAAATCTCCAGATCTGCCCTCTATTTTATGATAAAAGAATCTTTTATAGTTATTTTTGTAATCATTCAGTGTAGGATCAGATCAATTTTTATCTGGGTACAAAATTATAATTGTGCATTTTGAAAAAGCAATTTCAGAGAGGGTTTGGAAGTGGAGGGGGGAAAGAAAAAAAAAAAAACAAACAAGACACACTATACTCTGGAAAGTTACCATGAACAATCCCCACACCCTGTTCCTCAACAATAATTGCTTTTGGAAGTTACTGTACATGACCAGTGTTGCTGAATCAAGCTATCTAAATAAAGCGCAAATTCTGTCAGTCAATCCAGGTGTCTGAACACACTTGTTCTATACAGAGATATACCTTTTTTGGAATCAGGATGATCTCAGGATGGAACATCCAGCATTGAAATTTGTGTCTAGATGAGGAGGGGAGAGTTAAAAATTCAAATTTTAAAATAACTGAAAAAAAAAAAAAAAAAAAAAAAAAAAAAAAAGTTAATTTATATTGAGTATAAGTAACACAAAAATATTGAATTTAGAAATTTGTTTTAAATTCTGTTTAAAATATCCCTAAAACTTTGAATTGAAGAAATCGACATCATTTCTTCAAATGCCAAGGAATCGGAGTTAAAGTGAGAAGTTTCATGATGCTAAGTTTTGAAGTTCTGCAAAGTATGTGATTTGAAGAATTCAATTTTTGGCCTAAATTGGACTTATAGCTCAAATTAGAGTTAAAGTGAGGTTTTGAAGTTCCAGAGACTGATTTTTGAAGAATTGAAAAGGTATTTCTTCAAAAATTATCAGGTCCCTTTAAGTTTTGGAGCCAGAGGCCCAAATTAGCCCACTCCAGGGGCTAGCTTAAAAGGTTTACACAGAGTGCAGCTTTTAAGCTAGTTAATAAATTACACTAATATTCACTTGAGAATAATTTCCTAGTTATACACTTAATGTCCTTCCACCTTAGCACAAAGACAATATGGGGATTGAATTTTAAAAAATAATGCATTACTTATATTTTCAAATGTTTTACTTTTGTTCTAAAACAGTTGCAATCCAAGCTGTGACCATTGACAGGTACATCAACATTTAGTTACTTTATATTTTCTATTCTTTCTGACACAAGGTAACAATTGTGCTCTTACCATTGATCAAACAATATGGGGGGGGGGGGGGGAGATGAATTTTCTACAAGATAAAGATCCCATTTTTTTCCCTTTAAAACAATGTTTAAATAATTTGGTTTCAGATGATGAAGAGGCCAGCATTTTTGCTTATCGAATTCTTTATGAAATCCAGGAAGAAGTCAAAGATGCTGCTGAAGAAAGCAAAATTGCCGAGAACAAATTGAGTGAAGCTGAAGTTCATAGTATTGAAGTGATTGCCAAAATTATGGAAGAAAATTCAGTGAATGAAGAAGAGAAGATGAGCTGACAGAAAGATGAAATAAATTTCTTTTTGAGAATCCTGAAAGCAAACAGAATGGGGGGGGGGGGAGGAGTCTTGTTTGCTAAAAGTCTATTAAGCCTGTGTGTAACAGAAATACCCCACCCCAGACGATTGATTGATGGAGGGATTTGTTTTCTATGGCACATCAACACCTTGCAGGTCACTCAAAGGCAGAAAATATCTTCAGATTGTAAGGATTTATTTTTTTTGTGATAATGATTTAGAGATACAAGTCCCAGTAATCAACCCATAGGTGGATTCATACCCTCACCTCCCCAAGATTATTTGGGCATAAGTGAATATGATGAACCCAATGGGAATTGGAACATGGCTCTCCAATTAACAATTCTGATACATTATCCATTAAGGCACCTGATATTCCCCAGCAGTCATCAATTACAAACTGACAAGGCTCGTTCCACATAATTGTAAGACATTAGTGTCTTCATCAAATTAATGTCTTATGCAGCACGCAGCAGAAATACTTCCGACATAAAACATGTATTAAAAAAAAAATCACATCATAGATACAGATTTTATTACAGACCTATGCAAGTTGTGTGTACCTGTTTTTTAAGTAATGGACCGAAGTGAAGTATACATGTTTTATGGCTGAATATCAAGCTTTCTTACTAACAAAGTTAGCTGCCATTTAATATATTGTGCAACAATTTATCAATATTTAGAAAAATAAAGTTCAACTGATGATTCAATTTGATTTGCAATCAGGTTTTATTCCAGACTAAGCAGGAAATTAGTGTTTCAACACACAGGTTGAAGATTTATTTTTTGTGCATCTTATACAAGGTGAAAAAAAATGTAGATGTTTTAGCAGCAAGATCACAGGAAAACTTATTACCAGAAAAGTCTGGGTGTTTTAAACATTTCTGCCTATATTTGATATATATATATATATATATATAAAAAGAATTCATATGACCACTTTGGGATCACTAAACTCAGCTGAGTCTTATCTCATAGGTCTATTTATATTATACAACCTTACAGCACACCATGATATTAATATAACTGACATTTGTTTGTACTGAGACAATTATTAGAAACTCTAGATAAAAGTAGAAAAGGTTTTATATAAAGAATTTAAAAGGATGGGCTTAAAAATTACAGTTAGCACTAAATTAAAAAAAGTTAACTTCCTTGATATAACACTAGATTTAAAGAAAATTACATACACACCTTATAAAAAATTAATACTAATAAAATATATATATTTATATATATATATATATATATATATATATATACACACACACACACCCTAAATCAAATCACCCCCACATCTATAATTAAGCATATACCTTTATCTATCTGAAAAAGAAAAAGTACAAATTCAGCAAATGACAAGATTTTCAATGAACATATTAATTTCTATAATAAAGCTCTAAAAGATAGTGGCTACAAAACCCCAAAATTAACTGATATAAAAAAAGGAAAATGGAAAGCATAGAAAAATAATTTGGTATACACCCCCATAAAACCAAATGGTAAAGAACAAATTAGGACAAAAATTCCCTGCATTAACAGCCATTTTCCTAGTGAAAGTAAACTAAGTACTATTTTCAATAAAAATAGTTATAGCTAAAATTAAGTTATAGCTGTACTGAAAACTTAGAAAAAATTAAGAAACATAATGCTAATATCTTAAACACTTATACCAAAACCAAAAAATTTTAGACAATGGAAAAATAAAAACTGATGAGGATAAACAAATATTATGTAACTGTAGAAACCCTCATAACTGTCCTCTACAAAATAAATGTTGCACAGAATCATTAGTATACCAATGCAATATTTCTTCGAATGAAAATCCTGAAAATATAATGTATATATAGGTTGCACAAGCCATGAATTAAAAAAAAAAAAAAAAAAAAAAAGTTCAACCAACATCAAAGTTCATTTAGGAAAAATAAATATAAAAATCAAACATCTTTCTGAAAGTATCTGGCACCTAAAAGAACCCAATAAAACACCTACACTAAAATCAAAGTTAAGAAAAGCTAGAATATGTAGGTCATTAAATGACCCATGTCCTTTATGCATACATGAGAAACTATATATTATTAAGTTTATAAAAAAATAAAAATTTACTGAATCAGAAATGAAATATTTTGTGCCGTCATTATCAAAAATTTTCCTTAAATAATATTTAAAAATAAAATTAAAAAGTGCGACCTGGTAATATACATACTTATATTTGATGTGAAAAAATAATTTTATATACTGCAAGAAATTCTATTACATTTACTTGTTATATATATATATATATATATATATATATATCTCTCTCTCATCCTTATGGGGGATTTCAATGCTCGGGTGGGAAGTGATTTCCAATCTTGGGAAGGGGTTTTTAAGTCATCATGGTATTGGGCAAATGAACTCAAATGGACTTGGACTTCTTTCTTTCTGCAAAGAGATTGATATGTGTATCACAAACACATTGTTTCAACAGAAAAATTGCTGTAAGACCACATGGATGCATCCGCGCTCCAAAGACTGGCACATGATTGACTATGTGATAACAAAAAGACGGCATCGAAGCGAATTCAAATTGACGAGATCTTTTCACACCACCTGCTATCTCTCTGATCATGCTCTGCTTCGTAGTAAAGCCTCACTCCGTCTAGATCGCAGAAGAGTGAAAAAAAAAATCCTCTGTTCCAAAGTGTATTAACACCTTGTCGTTGAAATCTGTTGATCAGCGACCCCTCCTCTCAGAACAGCTTGATGAAGCACTGGAATCTGTAGAAATCAGTAATGACATCAAATCATCCTGTAAATCCTTGCATGAAGCTACCCACTCAACATTTCTTGAAGTGCTCGGGTTGCCCATTCGCAAGCACCAGGATTGGTTTAATGAGAACAATGAAGAAGTGCAGAATCTAATCCAGAAAATGCATAGTTCACACAAAGCCTGGATTGAGGATAAAAACTCTCCGGACAAAAAGAAAGCTTATCACAAGCTGTAAAGCACAAGTTCAAAAAGCCCTGTGTACAATGAAAGAGGCATGGTGGTCTGCACAAGCTACCCATCTTCAGGAAGCATTCGACAGAAAGGACTCAAAGGCATTTTACGAAGGAATGAAGAAAGTGTTCGGTCCACAGGATAACGGTGTCTCGCCAATTACTTCAACAAATGGTGACCTCTTGACGGACAAGGCTGAAATCTTGAAACAGTGGAAGGAACATTTTGATACTGTTCTCAACAACACATCTACCACTGACGAAGGTGTTGTTGAATCAATCCCACAACACCCAGAAATACCAGAGCTATCATTTTTACCAACCTTTCAGGAGGTTTTGACAGTTAATGTCTGGGAAAGCACCAGGGAAAGATGCAATCCCACCGGAAATTTTTAAGTACGGTGACACAAAGCTTGCAGAGAAATTGCTTGAATTATTTATTCAAATTTGGAAGCAGGGAATGGTCCCACAAGACTTTAAAGATGCACTTATTCACCATTTGTACAAACAGAAAGGAAACAGGAAGATATGCGATAGCCACCGTGGCATTTCTCTTCTTTCTGTAGCTGGTAAGATCTTGGCCAGATTAATTTTGAACTGGATCATAAAGCATATAGTTGATGATATCTATCCAGAGTTGCAGTGTGGCTTTCGTGCAGGTCGTGGCACCATAGACATGATCTTCTCCCCGAGACAGGTCGCTGAGAAGGTTCGTGAATCAGGAAATGTATGTGGTGTTTGTTGACCTCGCAAAGGCATTCGAAACTGAACCGGACTGCTTTGTGGAAGGTTTTGCGAAAGCTCGGTATACCCGAGAACATGCTACAAGTCATAGTATCGTTTCACAAGGGAATGAAGGTGAATGTTGTTTCTAATGGGGAAACGTCTGATTCCTTTGGCGTTACTAATGGCACTAAACAAGGGTGTGTTATGGTCCCTGTACTGTTTGCCCTCTACTTTTCTGTAATGCTGAAATACACATTTGCTGAAACTGAGGATGGTATTAAAATTCAATTTAGGACAAGCAGTGGCCTTTTCAACCACCAGAGGTTTAAAGCCAAAACTCAAACTCAAAGTAGCAAAATTCGCAACTTATTGTTTGCCGATGACGCTGCCCTTGTTGCTACTTCATTTGAAGAAGCTCAGCGCCTGATGGACCGATTCTCTGCCACTTGCAAAGCATTCGGATTAACCATTAGCATTACAAAAACTGAAGCTGTTCACCTGCCTCCCCCAGTACCTAAGCAGATCAGAGGTGTCAAGCAGAACCCTCTGGTTCATACATTTCCTGAAATACCAATCCAAGTCGATGGACATAATTAAAATTCTTTACATACTTCAGATTATCTTGGTAGCAAAGTAAATTCAAGTGAAACACTGGATGATGAGAATCAATCGAGTAGCAAAAGCCTCTAGTGCCTTCGGAAAACTTCGTCATCGACTTTGGAAAGATCGTGATATTAGGCTTGGAACCAAAATACAGGTGTACAAGGCTGTAGTTCTCAACCCTTTCGTATGGCTCAGAGTCCAGGACACTATACAGAAAGCAAATCCAGCAATTAGATATTTTTCACAAAGGCTGTCTTCGGGAAATCTGTGGGGGTAAACCTAAGCGACAGAATGGCAAATGCAGACCTTTTCACCATGTGTGATATTGATGGTATTGAGTCCTTTCTCATGAAATCACAATTATGCTGGACAGGTCATGTGTTACGTATGCAAGACAACAGAATTCCAAAAATGCTCATGTATGGTCAACTTGACAATGGTCATCGAAACGTAGGTTGGCCTTTGCTTAGGTACAGGGACAGGCTGAAGAGTAACCTCTTAGCTGCGAATATAAATCACACTACCTTTGAGAACATCGTAATTGATCGTAATGAATGGAAGATTACATGCTACAATGGCATCAAGAACAAGGCAGCATCAAACATTGTCAAACTAGGGAAAGGAATAAAATATCTGCTGCTGTTCCAGCCATATACTCCAAGAATCCACACTCTTACACAATCTGTGGACTTCTTTACAAATCACTAGTGGGCCTGAAGTGTCACTTGTGACTCACAAGGTTAAATAAACAAAGTTGTTGAAACCGACCTGAGCGTCCATCATATGTATCGTCTTAAAATTAGCAGTGAAAATATTTTAAAATTGTAGTTAAATAAAACATATTCTAACCTAAACACCTTTCTCAAAGTACAAGCACTTAAAAGAATCCAATAAAACACCTACAGTAAAATGAAATTAATAAGAAAAGCTAGAATATGTAGGCCATTAAATGACCCATGTCCTTTGTACATACATGAGAAACTATATATTACTAAGCTTATAAAAAATAAAAGTGTACTAAATCAGAGAAATGAATTAGCTATTTTTTTTTATCATAAATTATCTTAAATTTTATTTAAATAATATTTAAAATAAAAAAAAAAAAAAAAAAAAAAAAAAAAAAAAAACAAAAAGTGATCTGGTAATATACATACTTATACTTGATATGAAAAAATAATTTTACATACTGTAAGTAATTCTAATACAATTACTTGTTTTAAAAAGAAATATAGTCTATTAAAAGTGAAAATATTTAAAAATATTTAAAAATTAAAAGCGAAAATATTTGAAATAAAATTTATTCTAACCTAAACATCCCCCAAAATTTTTTTGAGTATACAAATAGAAAAAATGCTGTAAGAATTTTTGCGATCAACAATAAAATTTAAGAAAAAAAGAAATCCAGACGACATACATTTAACGGATGTCAGAATTCATTGAAAATTACATCCCTACCTAAACGTAACTAATAATTGATACAACAAAAGTTAAAACAAATGCACAACCACCCCTTGTCTGGATGAATGAATTTCTGTATCCTTGGAAACTGTATATTGTGATTTTTGTTGTGCCTTTAAAACCCAGTAAATTTAAAAATATGTTACTCCAAAATTCGCTTGAGGATGAAATGGAACTAATGTCTTTAAATTTGAAGCTTTTAGCTTCCATTTTTGAAACATGGTTAGAACTGCATAGAAAAAAAAAATTTTTTTTAAATCAGTTAATATATATATATATATATATATATATATAAAATCTCACTTGTGGGGAGAGAAAAATGCATGCAAATAAATAAGCATTTTAGCTTTTCCACATTGACTAATTTTAGTTAATTTTTCTTGACAATTTTAAGGTATTTTCTCTATAAAGCAAACCAGTTCTATGCCTCAAAATAACTTTTATCATTTGCATTTACCTGGCTCAGTCTTAAAAAAAAAAAAAAAAAAAATGCAGAACTCCTGCAAGGCATTTCAAATTTTTTTTTTTTTAAAATGATCACCCATTTATATCTAAACTGCCAATCTCAACTTGAAAGTTACATTCCATATGAAATAAAATAGTGAGCATCTCAAATATGGCATTATCAGAATCAATGTGCCATAAAAGACAGGAAGAAGTGACCTCATTTTGAATAAATTGGTTGAAATGGAGCACCAAGTTCTATTCCTAACGAAGAGAATGAAACAAAAAGCATCTTTTGTAAATTAGCTGAAAAGATATTTTATTCCTATTAAATTCGAATGAATTCAAAATAAACAAAACAAAAAGTCAGAAAAAGAAATTTTCTGAGAAAGAAATATAAGGTGTCCAGTTTTTATTATTTGTCTGAACAGAGACTGAGGAGAGAGACTTTTTTTTTTTCTCTCTTGACAGCAGGCACTCACAAGGTGCCCAACGTTAGAATTGAAACAAAATCAAGACACCCCCAATTTTTGCTTTAAGATTTGTAAAAATGTTTGTAGTTGGATTTTGAATTCCATCCAATCACCTTCCATAAAGAGAGATGGGATTTGGAATTTTGTGTAATTATTGAGGACAAATCTGAAGAAAAGGTCCAAATCTTTAGTCTTTTGGGATTAGGAGTGAGGGCTAAATTCAAGAAGGACAATGCCTATCACTTTGGGTCAGCCTCTCATAAGGAGACTCACACAAAGAAAATGAAAATAAAATAGCAATTACTTTTTTTTTTTCCTGCCAGAAAACTTTCATTTTTGTATTTTTAAGTTTTTTTATATATTTTTTTTAATTTTTTTTTTTTTTTTTTAAATATTTAAAAAAAAAAAAAAAAAAAAAAAAAAAAAATCTTTGTATGTGTTACTTTTAAAAAGTTTTTAAGTCACAATATTACATCATGTCTTTTTTCCTTACAGTGGATAGAGGAGAGGGTGTAGAAAAATGCACCCAACTCCAAATTGTTTTAAAAATGTTCCTTACAGCATTGCACACAGAGCAAAGCCATGAAAACAGTATCTGTACATTTGTATTGTTCCCTGACCAACAATGAAGCAATGGATCCAGTCAAGAAAAAAAAATACCCTTGAGAGATTTACAGGATGGAAAGGCTTCAGATCATCAGATGAAGGTCAAAATATCATGAGCTTTAAGTAGAGATGATGAGATTGGCAAAAAATCTTTCTAGGCAAGAGTTGTTTCCCTTGATTTGCCACTAACCCATTGAATAATTAAAATTGGAGACCTTAAAGCAAACAAAAAACTAACACGCGCACACACACACTAGGTAAGAGTCAGACAGGGGTGGTGGTGGTGGATACAAGTCCACATGGAAATTACCAATTTTGCTCTTAAAGCAAAGTTAAGCTTTCACTTAATTAAAAAAAAATCAGACAGCTACAAATCAGGTAACAAATAGACCTGAAGTTTAACAAACACAAACATTTACCTTTACGCAAGCAAAGGTGTACCAAGTGTTTCTCAGGCTAGAGAAGGACTGTTCACTGATGACCTTCCTTAGGGTTGGTACTCTTTAAAGAACAAAGAGGTGAAAACTGGGAATTATGGTGAAATGGTCAAGAACACAGACACACACAGTGTGTCTGGGCTGAATGAGATGTCCTTGGTCATATCATACAGTTCATTCCTTTAAGATAAAAACTGACCTTTTTGTGGTTATTTACCAAGTAAAGGCCATTAGTGCTGAGCACCAAATACCCCCCCCACGCGCACACACACACACACACAAAAAAAAAAAAAAGGTCTTTCCCAAAGAGATTATTCAAAAGTTAAATGGAAAATTTAACAGTTTCTTTACTTTGGAGATGAATCACATAAACAATGATATAATCAGATGCAGGTCAGGAAGGATAAGCATAGGTGAATTGTAATCCTTCTTTAAAAGGGGAGGTCCTATTTTGATAATAAAATAATCCTTAACCCTCACCACCAAGGGACAACAACAAGGAGGGGGAGGAGAGCAAGTGTAACAGGATTAACATTTTTTTTTTTTGTGTTTCAAATTTATTAAACATTTTTTTTCTTGCAGTTAAAAAAATGTATTGGGGGAGGGAGGAGTCTTATGTGTCCAAGTCATGTAGCAATTTTCTTTTTCCTATTTGCATTAAGAAAAAAACTGACCATTGGCTGCCTATAACTGAATTTTTGGGGATAGAAGGGCATAACGGGGGGAGGGGGGTTGTGAATTACTGACAGTGATGACCTGAATTTGTTGATTAAAATAAATAGAATTAAATAGCAAACTCACTCTTTGCATAACATTGAAACGCATGAAAGAATATTTGTTGACAGAAATTAAATAAATATGTGTGTGTGTGTGTGTGTGTGTGTGTGTGTGTGTGTGTATGTATGTGTGTGTGTGTGTGTGTGGTGGGAGGTCATGAAATGAAGTGACCAGAATAATGAGGTAATTGACTTTTCCTATTCTAGATTTTAGCCAATAATGTCAGGAAAAAAAAAAAAAAAAAAAAAAATGGTTGCATGGGTGAGTGGGGTCCAGGTTAAACTTAAATTTTCAAAACAAGCTTAGAATTAAAAGAAAAACTTTCAGTAAGAGAAAGAGGCTTTGTTGGGGAATGTGTGGGAGGGGAAGTGACCCCCCCCTCCCCCTCTCTCTATGGACAAGTGAATTTTGATGTGCTCATCAAATGCCAACACAAACACTTGATGGGAAACAGTTGGCTTCGTTTAGTTCTTCCTCTAAAGTGTGCCTTTTGCTGTGTCGTGAAAAACAAGAGAATTTTCTTGATTCACAAGCGGAACTTCCTGAAAACGTTTCAGAAAATCAAGATGAGGTGTGCGTGTGTAGGCAGGAGAAGGGTGAAGGGACAGTCAAGCAGCATTTTTCAACAAGGGGTGGGATGGGGGTGACTTTTGAATCAGTGTGTGTGTGTGTGTGTGTGTGTGTGTGTGTGGTCTTGCAAGTTATGCACATCCACCCACCTGTCCAGCTTTCTTAAGAGGCACATTTTTTTTTGAGTCACCACATGTGTCTGGAAATGAAATGTCTACAGAAACCATATAATAATAATAATAATAATAATAATAAAAAAAAGTGGGTGTGCACACACCCCCACCCACCTCCTTGTAGCATTTACACTTTAGCCACTCCCCTAAATGTGAACATAGTGTAAGCATGCACATAGTGCAAGAGTCTGCAATTTACATGAGAAGGGGGAGGAGGAAGGTGTGTGCGTGTGGTGGTAGGTGATTGGAGGGGTGGGTGGGAAAGGGAGTTAAGGTTATTCAGTGAGTTCTGCTTTTCTTTTTGGAAGATCTTCCACTGGAATCAATTGCTCCACTGCTGGATGGAGAGGAGGAAGAGGAAGTTTCTTCTTCAAGTTGCATTTCTTTGGCTTTTTTCTCAAAATACTGAGACAGGTTGAGTCCTGCCTTGTATTCTGGGGCTGACTTCTTGTTGTACTCTTTGCAATTGCTGAAAATCAATCTGACATCACGCAGAAGAGATGTAGTTTCAGTGTATTGATATTTGTGAATTCTGTTGCGGATTGTGGAAAAATCCATTGGCTCTTTGATGATGTCGTAATAATCAGGGACCTACAAGAGAGAAAGGGAAAAAAAAAGCTTAAAAGCTAAGTGGCTATAATAATAATAATAAAAAAAAAAAAAAAAAAAAAAAAAAAAAACACTAATAAATATCATCTGTTCAGTATTCAGAGCACCTCCCCATACACACGCCGAAAATAAATGATTTCAAAATGTAAAATATTATTATAGATTACTTATAATTGCATGCACGAGTCCCAGTATAAATAGTTGTAAATAATTACTGACTGATTTTATGATTGTGATATTTTTGCATTTTGTTAAGTATTAAGGAGAGAGTTATAAATTTCCCCTCATCAGCATTGCTCTAAGAATCATACACACTGAGAAACATAGAAATAAGGTGAATGTCAATCAAAACTGACATTTTCCATAATAATAATAATAATAAAAAAAAACCCCAAAAAACTGCTTTGTACCACATTGGATTTTGACCATAAATCTGGAATTATGCAAGACAAGTAAACACCCACATTTACAAGATCTGAAACTGGTATGAAAAAAAGTTCAACTTACCATTTTCTTGCTCACAGGTCTTAAGAAAGGCCAGGAATCTTCATGTTTCATGAGGTCATTAACAATTTCTTCACATGCTTTCAATTGATAGACTTTGTTGTTGCCACGGTAACTACTTACATAATGTTTTACATCAGATTCTGTAAAAAAATTGAGAAAAAGGAAGATAAGCAAACCTGGAATTATAAATGGTTTGTCAGACATATCAAGTTTGGGCTGATATATATATTACGAGAGAGAGAGAGAACTTTTTTCCTTGTATACCCCCCCCATGTCATTTTTTTTTAAATAGGTTTGTATTTTTATCATGGTTCCTCTTTCTCCTCATATTTCCTCATTGCATGAATTTTGTTTTCTTGGTTAATTACCATTACCAACGTATTCTTTTGACAATAGGTTGGTTGAAAGATCTCTAAAGAAAGAATGCTTTCTTGCATTTCAAATCTGTTTTGTAACATCAGATTTGTTTAAAAATCTATGTGGGCATATATACCCAACTTAACACAAAAAAGTAGAATCAACATGCAGATTTCAAATTCTGCTAGGTTTCATTTACTCCACACTAATGAATTTCTCTTCCTCCAGCTATGGGTTAAATAGCAAGGGAGACTGGATTATCTTACCTTGGTTGGCAGTTAATTTGCAACAAATACTGAATTCAAAACCCCATATAAACTGAAGGCTTCTATCGGGTTATCTTGCCCTAGACACATCTACTGCTACATCCCTGCAACCTGAAGAGGGTTACAGGAACTCTTGAACACACAGCAAGTGCCAGGTATTTGAGAATACACCTTTCTCTTTTAGGTAAGCGTCTTGAAAGTGACCACATGTTTGGAGATAACAAGTGGCCATGCATAGACCCCCCCCCAGGGACTTTCATTGATGCGCACACAGTTTGTATCATTTATGATGAGATGAAGAGCTATGTCATGACACCCAACCCCCATTTCTGGAGAGACGTCAAAAGGTATAGCTGGCTGAGAATTTTCATGTCATCCCTAGCATGTGACTGCCTAAATCTAATGACCCAAGATCAAGGGATGTTACAATACCAAAGCACAATTAAGATGGCCATGCCAAGATCTACCTGATGCAAGCATGAGGCTGCATCAAAGCATTCTTCAAGGCTTATTTGTTTTTTTTTTTTGTTTTTTTTTAAAATAGGAATATTAGACCAAAGTTTCTGAAAATATAATTCTTTATAACAATTTGTTCTCAATTATTTCACACAAATATTTCAGCTATCTCTTATTTTAAAGGCTAAGTTGCCTTGTAGTTATTTTGTGCTTGGGCAGGGATTGTAAAGGAATCAACAAATGGCTACACAATAAGAATGTTCTAATTTTCTAACAAATGAAATCAAACCATTCCCCACCCCAGATATGTTTAAGAGAAAAAAAAAAAAAAAAAAAAAAAAACCTCACCTTCATTGTCAATTACAGATTTGCTTTTAGCTGATGACCGTGAACGTTTGGGCGTATCATCATCCGATTCTGATCGTGCTCGTTTTCTTGATCGTGCATTTACTGGACTCTCTCGCCTTGAGCCTGGCTGACTAGAGGATCCAGGAGACTTATTACTGGATGATGCCTTCTTGCCTGGAAAAAGAGAAAAGTTTTCCACATCCTCTTAGTTAATCATTAATTCCAATATGTATCTGAAGCATAGATAGAAATCTTTATTACAAGAGAGCCTTAAAGCCAACAATGATGAAAATTATTAGTCTTAGCAACTTACATGAACTGATTCCAAGCTTAAATTGATTTTATACTTACTTTTTTTGTCTCCAGAGCAATGTCGACAAAGCCATTTGGTCTTTGGTACCTTTTTGAGAGGTGGGTTGGCACAAGACAAATGGTAGACATTGGGGCACTTATCACAGGTGACCAAGGCGCCTCGACGCCCACATACAACACAAGCATGGCTATCAGAACGACCATCTTTGCGCCGAGACCCTTCGTTTTCTGTTGTCTCCCAACTGAAAAGGTACAAACAAACAGGATAAAAAAAAAAAAAAAAAAAAAAAAAGAGAGAGAGAGAGAATGAGAGAAAAAAAAAAAGGAAAAAAAAAAAGAAAAAAGAAAGAAAGAAAGTAGTGGCTATCTCACCTGCTCTCTTCTCCACTTTCCTCCTCTTCTTCCTCTTCATCTGAACGTTCTTCCTCTTCGTCTTCATCTTCCTCCTCTTCTTCTGACTCAGATTCAGAGTCATCTGATTCTGCTATGTAAGTTTGCCGCCCCTTCCGTGGGGAAGGACGGACTTCTTTGGGCCTACAGTTGGGACAGAACCAGTCACCCTCAGGTACAGTCTGCAAAAATATAGACAACCATATCAATATTTTGACTAAATTCCAACTGCCAGTTGATTTGGCAGTAACTGAATTTTGAATTTCAGTCATTTGAGAAGTCTCTTAGTAAAACAATGACATTTGTTTTTCAGTCTGTGTCAACAAATTGAAGAACAAATAAGGATTCTCAAGTTTTAAACCTGTCTTGGTTCTTTACGTCAGATAACTCGAAAGTTGCAGCCTAACAGAAGGTTGTGTGTGCATGATCAGATTGCATTGACACTTATAAGTAATAATCAACACAAAGACCACATTTCTCTGGGGTTGATGCCAACAAACAAAAATGCCAGGGTTGTTTTTTCATGTCAGAGAAAGTGTGGGGGTGGACTTACCTTGACAGGTGGTTTTAGACAATACATATGATGTCCTCTATCACAGCCGTCACAGAGAAGCATGTGTTCACCATCTCCCTTCCGTCGACAGATACGGCAGCGAGCGTGGAGTGCTGACTTTGACCAAATAATACTCTTCTCTAACGAGGAAAGATGGAGGAAGATCTGAGGAAAACTGGTACAATTAGTCAACGACTCCTCCCAGCGTTCAAACAAGCTTTTCCCTTTTTTATTTTTTTGACTGCTGCTGCTGACGACAACATCAGTTTTGTCATCATCTGAAACAAAAAGGAGAAAAAAAAAAAAAAAAAAAAAAAAAAATTATAAAAATTTATAACATGAAAACTATTTTAATGATTGACCTACACAAGTTTCATTGTGGCTGTTTACTGAATGTCTTTGTAACACTATAAGATGCTTGAAGAGTTAAGAGATAGCCCTATAAACAGACCAAGATATGAGGCAGGATTTTATTAAAATTCAGAATATTTTCTTACACAGGTAAACAATAAGAAAAGGGAATAGGGCTGACTTGAAGTAAAATGGCTTTATTATTTTGAGGAATCTAGCCGAAAAAGTCATCTGCATAATTTAAACCTACAAGGAATGGGGAAAGTGTGGTGTAATAACATTCAAGTCAGAAGATTTTACCATGACAAGGCTGAAATGGAGACACTGATAATCAGTGTGGACTTTACCCACAGACCATAACCCAAAAAGAGAAGTTGGTCAAAAAGATAAAGAAAATGATGGCCTCTGATTCTTTGTATACTTGAAAGCCATCTGGTAAATTTCTGGATTTTATTGGTGAAGCTAGGTTGAGGGATTTTGCTGGCTAGTGAATTGATAATATTTTTAAGGTTTTCTTGGAACAAAAGCACAGTTATAGAATGGATTTATATCCCTTGTCAAAAAAGAGGGGAAAGGTAAATTGCTAAAGAAATGAAATGGCAACCAAAGTGAAGGTCTCCGGTGAAATATCAAGTAGGACAGAGGAATTGCCTGCACCCCTTTGGTAGTATTGGTATGAGGTACTAATATGAGGAGGAAGGAGTTAAAGTGAAAGGATATTCTGCTATGACTATTCTTAGGAGGAGGGATCTCCCCAAATTTAGGCATGCAATTAATTTTCTGGAGTCAGATGACAAAGGACCTGTCAGACTCCATGCTGGTTTTGGACGAAGGTTAACGTCAATAGAAAGTGGGAGTGACCAACAGACAAGAGATGACCACTTCATCTGATCTTGTGTGACTTCCTGCCTGAAGAAGTCTCCAACTTAAATTGTTCCAGAAGTCTTGTCTATACTTAGTCACGACAAAATGTGCCATGAAATATTCAAAGAGGGAAGGGTCAATAACTGCATGAAGAACTGATAATTGTACTACCAGCTCTGTACAAGAAATGGTATTTTTACTTGTGACTTTTCTCTATCCAGAACAAGCCAATTCCATGATTAATCCTTGCCAGCCTTGTGACCTAAATCAAATACAATGTGGGGCATGGCAAGGCTTGGATTGAAGTGATCTATTCAATGGTCAGCCGCGGGAGATTAAACATTGAACAGACAGGTGGAGTGGATGTCAGTTTGCCACAAAGCTACACTAGCTAAACAGTCACTGAAGAGCCAATTGCTTATACCGTCAAAGTAGCTTTAGAGACAGATAATATGCTATGGCAAAAGCAAAACAGAACAACCCAGATCATTTATTTAGTCCAGGGTGGGGTGTTGTATATGCCAATTTCAAGGGAACGTTGGAGAATAAAATCTTAACAATTTTACCCCCACCCCCTTCTCGAAGGAATAGTACTAAACTATGACTGCTTATTCTAACCAACACCAGTTCCTCACATTTCTCTTTACAAATATATTTTGGTTAAACAGTTGCCACACAGGTTACACTATCTTAAAAAAAAAAAAAAAAAAAAATACACAAACAAACCGTCACATCAATCACAAATTTGATCTACATTTTTAGAGGAACCACAATGTATCCATTTTATGGTCAATGATGAAAAATCATTTTCATTCTCTGAACTTGGGACAACCTTACATTTCTTTCATTATATGAGCAATAAAAAAAAAACAAGAAACAGCATCAGTTTAGGTAGGTACAACAGATTTAAATATTCTTATTTTTCTTGATTGTCAATTTTCTGAGCTTCCAATTAAGGAGTTATAGATCACCAACTAATTTTAGATCATTTACTGTAATCTTGTAATAAATTTAAATTAAAGCCGTCAAAGACAATATCAGGCCTGATATTTGTAGTTAAGTAATTTAGCTGATCCCTCAAAAGACCTGTACTCTTTTTCTCTAGCTGCATCACAAAAAAAAAAAAAAAAACGTGTGTGTGTATCTTTAAGCACCATTATTAAAATATTGCAGCTTTTTTGCTTTCTTCATTGAGTCAAAGTACATTAAAAAGAAGAATTCATGATGAAAAGATGTTAATATGCCAAAAGATATTTAAAAAGCAGGTGATGAAGACACCTTGATGATGACTATTGGAAATTACCAAGAGATGCCAGCTAAGTATTAAGTCACTGATTACTGTAAACAATACAAAGATTTTGTTAGTTTATTCCCACAGAGTGGATATCCCATTTCTAACTCTACTTCTCATTCTCCAGTTTAGGTGAACATTTTAACTAACACACAAAGACACTATTATGATACTGCTACTAGTTATTATATTAATAGAAGATTAACAAGATGAACAACAGTCTAGGAAACCTATCAAAAAGTAGAGACCTTGGTTAACAGCAGCAAAAAAGAATGGGAGCAGGGGCGGCAGGAGAGAATCACTCAACTGCTCCCCTGGCACTCTTAGTTTCATGGGGGGGGTTGCTTAGAGCTGAACTACATATCAAGCCCAATTTTGAATAAAGCAAATTGCACGGTTGAAAAAAAAAAAAAAAAAAAAAAAAAAAGGGAGCGACACTTATGTTTGAAGTCCCGTTTATTATCTATGTTTAAAATAAAGTTTCCCAAGTTTTTATTAGGAGGGTGAAAATAAAAATTGGAATGGCTCCATACAAATGTTGTTGCTTTGGACTTCACTTCATATCCAGGCAAGCATTGCTTCCCAGTAGCAAAATTTGCCAAGAGCAGAAAGAAAGGAAATTTACCATTTTCTGTGTCATCACTATGATCTCCTTTGTCATCTTTGTCTTTCTTTTTGTTCTTAGGTTCTTTCTTTGGGTCTTTGCTCCCAGCATCCCCAAATGGTTCCCGCATGTAACGTGACTCAACCCCATGGGCAATTTGCAGTAAGGCCTTTGCAAGAGTCTTCACAACTGACTCTCCAGTTTGGCTTGGTTTCTTCTCAGTGTCATTAGAAGATTCATCAGCACCACCCTGGTTTGCACTGCCATCGACAGCAGCACGCCATTCAAGACGGTCCTTAACCTGAAAACAACAAGAATGGATAAAGATGCTGGCTGCAATAACAATGCAATATTGAAAATTGTATAAAATTTCAGCAATTTCATTCCCATTCAAATATTTATACTATCTCACATTATTATAAAATTATCTTGACTACTTAAGAACAACATGAGGTCAAATTTTAAACTACACAATTTTTTTTTTCTCTAAACAAGAAAATGAAATTGTTTGGAACATTGAGAAAAAAAAAAAAAAAAAAAAAAAACTGAAAATGTACTATTTGAATACATTTGGAGAATCTTACCAAGTAGGGAATGGACTGTGAATAAGTGAGTGGTGGCCTCAGCTTGAAATTATCAAGTTTAAATTTCAAATGAATGTAAAAAGTGGAAGTATAAAACATTCATAAAAATCATCTACAAGTATTTGCATAGTAATTTCAAAATGAATACAAACAATCATAAACAATACATTTTTAAGCTATCCAAAAATTCAAGTTATTTTTATAAGAATGTCAACCTAATGTCTAATAGAAGAGTCTTTATTCACAATGGGCTTTTGAAGGGGTAGAGGTAACAATTGCTGTAAACATTTGAATCCGGGAGAAACAAACTAAATGAAATTGAGAGAAAGCACATTTGCTTAATTCAAATAATCCCATTCAAGATAAATGTTCCCTTGCAAAAGTTCAGAGAATCCAGATTTGGCCTCATCAAATGTTTTCTCCAGATTTTTGCTCTTAGGTTCAAGCCTTTTGACTAAATTTTGAATAAGAACTTTTCAGAACCAAGCAGCTGCAGGAAACTTTAACAAATCCATTAAACTTAGAAATTTGGAATTGTACTGCATGGGTTGAAATTGCCTAATTACATAAGAGTAGGTAGCTCTGCAAATTCGGTATATGTAAAGTTTAAAATGAACTTTAAAAAAAAAAAAAAAAAGCTTCCCCAAAGCTTTCAATTTAGCTTTAAATGAAAGGTAAAAGGATTAAATTTACTATATCAGGTAAGCAAAACACTTTGGTTTATTTCAGACAGAAATGATATTGATTGGAATAGAGTTTCAGAGTTTCATTTCTTTTTACAGTAAAATTGATCATGTCAGCTTTGTTTTTTTTTTGTTTTTTTAGACATTTTAAATAAAACTTATTTTTCTGTTTTAAAAATCTTGCAAAAATAAAATATATATGATTAATAAATAGTTTTACTTAATATTCCTTAAAAACCATCTCATCGAAAATTTTTTCTTCAGAAAATAGGGTCTTTAATATATATTATTCATAAAACCAATTAAAAGCTTCCGTTTTATTGCATTTTTTATTTTTCGATTCAGAACAGAATTGTATGACCAAGTACAAATAAAATTGGTGATGTAAATCCTTCAAAAAATCCTGCTTTTTAACTAATATAGTCACTACAAATTATCTCAATGAATTTCTGATGCTTTCATAAAATAGTGTGTGTGTGGGGGGGGTAGAGAAACATGCCAAATTTTTTTTTTTTTTAAAACCAAGGTTTTCTAATAAAAAAAAAAAAAAATTCAATAAAATTTGTGAATAAGTCCTGAAATTTTCATTAAACTTCAAGAATTTGATTTTTGCAAGAATTTCCAAATTAATGTGGGTCACTGCGAAAAACAAAAATTTGCTATGTTAAAAGTTATTATAACTGCCAGTGCAAAATAAGCAAGTTTAAAATGTTTTAAAAAGGAGTAAAAAAAAAAAAAAAAAAAAAAAAAAAATACTTAGATCTTTCCTCCTAATAATAAAGATTTTTGATGCTGGAACTATGTTTTCTTTACATTTGAAGCATATTTTCATCATGTCATGCTAATTTTTTAGCAATCTTGTGGAGGTACTTACATAGAAGTATTCTGGTCAAAGGTTCAAACTTTGATTAAATCAAGTTGCACATTATTTCTAAACAACCAAACAATACAGCATTGATCTTTCATATCTCTGCTAATTCAACAAACTCAAAGTTCAGCAGGTGTAAAAGAAAGTAATTAGACCTACCTTCATACATCCAAGGCTCCCAACATAAATACGTTCTTCTAAATCTAAGAGCAAGTCTCTTAAATTCAACTCCAGAATCTCTTGAGCAGTGCTATTTTCTTCTGTATCTTTACGGCCATTCTTCATCTTGTCTTTCTTTGGCTTTTCATCCACATCATCTGGATCCTCAAAAGGACAGTTACCAATTGATTCCTGGAAACGACTACTACTTTCCAAGAGAATTTGTTTTAGGTTGCCCTCCCTAAAACCACGAGAGTTCAGCGACTCAACTAATTTGTTAAATTGTTCAGGTGATTTAATATAGGACCACTTCACCCGTTCTCTGTTAATAATTTTCTGTACAATTTCACTCTCCAGATATGACGGCTTCTCCTCTTCCTCTTCTTCCTCCTCCTCCTCATCATCCTCATCATCGTCGTCGTCATCATCCTCTTCCGACTTGTCCATGCTGTCATCTGTCATGTCGGTCAAATCGATGACACCGTTGCTGCTTTTCTTGTCTGAACCATTCACAGACTTTTTGGAATCTTTGACATCTGAGTCCACTTCCATCTTCTCGTCTTTTACATCTTCATCTTTCCCATCTTCGTCACCATCATTCTTGCTCACGTCTCCATCATCATTCTTGCTCACCTCTTTGGCATCATCCTTGCCCACCTCGCCGGCGTCATCCTTGCCCACCTCGCCGGCGTCATCCTTGCCCACCTCGTCGGTGTCACCCTTGCCCACCTCGCCGGCATCATCTTTCTCCACATCTTCGTCATCATCTTTCCCCTCCTCCTCTTCTTCCTCTTCTTCTTTGAAGCCAGGCTTCAGCTCATCTGGCACAGTCTCATCATTATCTTCCACAAAGAGTCCCGGTAGAGAACTGAAGGTCCAGTAACGTCGATACATTCGGTCACGGCCCAGGGGATACACAGCATTACCCTGCTGTAATTTAGTGATAGAAGCAAGCAGGTCCTTTTCTTTCTCTTGGTTCTCTGCTTTCTTCTTGGCATCTAGTTGTTCTCGTTTCTGCCAGTAAGCATCCTTTTCATCAGGTGTCAACTCCTGCTCGTTAATTTTCTCCAAGTCTTCAAGTTTGTTGAATTTATCAATTTGAAGAAGGCGACTTCTTGATGCTTTTTTGTCTGTTTTTTCTTTGTCTTTATCCTTTTCACTAAAAAGAAGAAAAGACATTCTAGTGAGAACAAAAAATAAAAATAGAAAAGAGCTCAAGATAATAATTACTCATGTCTTGGGAAGTTTAGAACAAATGCAAAAAGGAAAATGGGATTTTGTAAGAATTGTTTATAAATGAAATTAAGAATCCAATTACTTTGACCTATAATTATGAATTGTATAGTTTTATTTATGTCAATATAATTCAAAATAATCTTTTAAGGGTTTCTTAAGTTGTTTGTTTTTTTGCAGGTGTTCAAGTACAAAAAAAAGAAAGTAAGTAGTAATGAGTGAGGACACTTACTCTGCATTACCATTGTTCATTTCAACTCCAGCTTCTTTAAGGGCTTCACTGGCAATTTTCATTTCTATTTGTTTTCGCTCCCTGATTCTTTCTTCCATATTGCGCTTATACCTTTGAAAAAGACGAACAAGATCTTGATCAGTCATCCAAAAATTCATTCTTCATATCTTTTTATCCTCCAAAGAACCCCTTAGATAAAGATTATTAATTTGAAATTATTTTCTGATATTTTCATTTTGTTCCACCATCTATCAAAAAAACTTCATAATTCCATCCTCCCATATGTTTTTAAGCAAAAAAAAAAAAAAAAAAAAAAAAAAAAATTGCTCTAGGTAACCTTTTACAATCTTTCGAGTAATTAGAATTATTAATTTATTAAGACGATTCTGTAATGTATTTTCAGATTTGTGTTGTATTTTCCATGACTACAGAACCCAGATTTGAACTTCTGAATCAACTTTATTTTGACATCCCAGTCAGTCTCTTTGCTGACCACCAGGCATTGTCTTACACTTAATAGTTAGTCTGTTCTTATTTTCCTTTACTAAATGGTGTTCTTATAGGTTTCTTTCTAACTTCTAGTGTCATTTGCTTATCTTCTGATGTTCACCAATAATAAATCCTTGGAAATCATCTAAATCATTTAGGAATATGTCCCCATAGGTCAATTACATTTGATGAGGGGGAAAAAAAAAAAAAAAAAAAAAAAAAAAAAACAAAAACAAAAACAAAAAAAAAAAAAAAAAAAAAAAAGGGTCTTTTCTTGCATCCAGAGAGAGATCTTTGTGCTTGCAAAAAATGTCTCAAAAAGAACAGTTTTTCCCATTGCCACTGCTATTACTTAAACTACTAGTTTTAAAAAGCGACCTTTAGAATTTTAATAAAGACCAAAAATATGGAATTGAATTTATACATTTTCTTTGTTCTTTGAGAATTCACAAGACAAATATGAAACACTACTGGATTTACAAAAATAATTTTATATGGACATTTTTAAAATGCAAACCAACTAATATAGGTACTGTCAAAAATTCAGTATACTTAAGGCTTAAAGGTATTTTTCATAAATGAAAAATCATTTTTGAAGCTCTTCCCTCAGCTTCAATTGAAAGCTAAAGGATTAAATTTTCTAATTCCAGAAAAACGACTTTAGTGTGCTTCAAATAGAAATTATGATTTTTAGTCAATTCTTCTGAAAACCAATCAAAATGACATTTTTTTTTTTTTAGAGAAATGTAAACAAAACTTAATTCAGGTTTTAAAAAAATAGGCCTAAAACAAAATATATATTTCGGAAAGGTTACTTTTGTAAAATTAGCAAACTCAAAGTTTAAGTAATCTGTCTTGAAACAACTTACTTCCACCATAACATTTTCTAGACAAGCATTTCGTCAGAGTCTTGCTATTCTCACATCATCGATAATTCGATGGCTGAAGGTATTGACAGATTTAGTAAGGATCAGAATTGACAATCGACTTTTTCTTTTTCAACTACCAGGTAATGTTTAAAAATTAAAATATTTTAAGCAATTATCTAATATTTTAGTGATTTTTTTTTTTTTTTTTTTTTAGGTAGTTTTGAAGATGCTTTCTCATAGTAATTTAAAATGACATAAAAATTTCTTAAATTATTGAGTTACCTCTATAACGGTGTTTAACTAAGATAATGATAAATTTATAGTACTTTGTTATTAAGAGGAAAGGAAAAAAATTTTGACAATAAAAACTTTGTTTTTATTAAGTTTGGGACCCTTTATCATCGTGCTATATTATTTTGTTAGCAAATTATTGGAGGTACCTAAACTAATACAATGTTTATCATTTATCAATTTATAAAGAAGTTTCATTGAAAAAAAAAAAAAAAAAAAAAAAAAGTTTGAACAATCAAATTTAAGTAAGCAGAAAAAACTAATTATAATTGTTTTCAGTTACTTATAAAAACGTGGCAAATAATATTGCATTGTAGATGGTTTACATGTTTTGAGAATTTTGCAATTATTTTAAAAAATTTTTTTCTTATAAAATGGCAAATAATTTTTATAATCTTGTAAATAAACATTTCAGAGAGAGTGAATGTAATTAAAAGCACTGTCAATGAGAAAACTGTGGAAACACATTTTGTAGTTATGAAGGTCCATATTTACCAGAACATATTTCCTATGAATCAAGCTTTTTTAGTATTTCAAATACTTGTTTATCTTATCAAATGCTTTAGCATAATCTATACGAGACTGGTATACATCTTTCTGCCTTTGTAATGCTTGCTCAGATACAATTTTTTTTTCTTCCAGGGTCTCAAAGAAGCTGTTAATTCCCTATTTCCATTTTAAACATGCAATGAACTATTTGTTAGAATTCTAATTATTCTGTTTATGTGGTTCATTAATCTTTACCACACTGTAGGTAACAATTGTTGCCGTAGAATTCTTTCCCTTTGCCACTCTAAGCACATTCTGTCACCTTGGGATGGTTGCTATAAATAAACACTTGTCAACTGTTATTTCCATATTTTAAGCTGGATATCACCTACTGCTTTGGAAGAAAGTTAAACTTCCATTTTCCAATGCCATATTGAATTCTAGATTCTACATGAAGTGTAACACCGACTAAACCCACGTTAGTTTTTTTCACAATTTTTTGTAAACAAAAATGGACTTTATTCAGTTTTTCTTTGATTAGGACTCTGATGATGACTTTGAAGGCTTTACTCGAGTGGATATTGACAGTGAAGTGGTCGAAGATGATAACCACACTAGTAACATGGAGGAAGGCTATGATGACCATTAGTGGCTACTATCATCCATGACTGACTAGTTTTATGGAAGCTACTGGCAACCATTAATATACCTGATGGTCTTTCTGAAGGTGAATTATTTTGTCTATAAACGACAAAATAATAACTATTTGTCAATGAGACAAATAAAGGAGTCAGGTGAAAGAAAGAACAAACAAATGCTGGTGTCTTCTTGGAAACACTGCTTTTTTGACAAAAATGAGGAAAACACTGCTTTTTTGACAAAAATGAGGAAAACACTGCTTTTTTGACAAAAATGAGGAAAACACTTTTTTTTTTGACAAAACAGGAAAACACTGCTTTTTGACAAAAATGAGGAAAAACACTGCTTTTTTTTGACAAAAAAAAACACTATTTTTTGACAAAAATGAAAACACTGCTTTTTTTGAGAAAAAAATTCTTTTGACAAAAATGAGGAAAACACTGCTTTTTGACAAAATGAGGAAAACACTGCTTTTTTGACAAAAATGAGGAAAACACTGCTTTTTTGACAAAAATGAGGAAAACACTGCTTTTTTGACAAAAATGAGGAAAACACTGCTTTTTTGACAAAAATGAGGAAAACACTGCTTTTTTGACAAAAATGAGGAAAACACTGCTTTTTTTGACAAAAATGAGGAAAACACTGCTTTTTTTGACAAAAATGAGGAAAACACTGCTTTTTTGACAAAAAAGGAAAACACTGCTTTTTTTTGACAAAAATGAGGAAAACACTTTTTTTTGACAAAATGAGGAAAACACTGCTTTTTGACAAAAAATGGGGAAAACACTGCTTTTTTGACAAAATGAGGAAAACACTGCTTTTTTTGACAAAATTTTGTTTTTTTTTGACAAAATGAGGAAGAACTCTTTTTGACAAAATGAAAGCTGCCTTAGCAATTTTGTTGAATTATTTAGAACTTTTTATAATTATTTATGTATTTTTTAATGTATTTGTTTTTTTATTTTTCATTTCGTATTTCAATTTTTGTTTTCAACATCAAAACATGATGCATTACATCAAATATTACTCATTCTTTTATTAGTGTACAAAAATTAAAGTCTATATGCACAATAGAAAGAAAGTTATAACAATTTTAAAATAGGATATGTTTTATCACCCACAGGAAAATAAAAAAAAAATGCAGTGGCAGGGGGAACAATTCTAGAAAGAAATTAGGAGGGTAAAGGTTAAGTGGACTGTCCAATGGATCTTGCACCTAACTTATTTGGCATTACTCTGAAGACAGACTTACTGTTGCCAACATATTTTGGTAATCTTATCTATTACAATCACATTTGTTCCTGTTTCTTTGTTTCTATTCTTCTTGGTTATTGCTGATCCTAGATTTTAATACAAGGTCCTTCCAAGTTATATCCTCCATTATCATGGAAGAAATCTTTTGATATATTCATTCCACCTTTGTAGCAGTTTTTCTTTTTCCATTATTATATTCCATTTTTAAATTTTATGCTTCCTGTCAAAGAATACATTTTGTCCCATTTCTTTGATCTTTTTCTGCATGCTTACCTTTCATAGTATTTCTATCTTGGCACCCTTGTTAAGTCATTCATCTTTTCCTTGCTTGCATTTCTTTCTAACATCTGCTTAACATTGTATCTTCTGCACAAATCCTTTGCATTATTTACCTTTCTCCTCCCATTCATTAGTTTGAGATTATCATTTGTTATTCTCTCTATTCCCTTGGTTTGATCACTTTTGCTAATGCAACTAGAGCCATATTTAAGGTGTTCCACTTTGAATCCCTAAACACATCTTTTATAATTGTTTTTAAGCATATCAAAATAGACCAGCTATTGAATATAGAAAAGAAAAAAATAGTGTCACCCTCTCCTAGTGTCAATTTTGTGGTAAATAAGTCCACTAGAATGGACGGACATACCTGGCAGTTGCTTCCTCCCGTTCTCGACGCAGTTCTGACCACTGCAACTGCTTAAGATCCATTTTCAGTTGGCGTAACTTTTCAAAATTGTCTTCCACCAAATCACGAGAAGCTGCATATGAGAGGAACTGATGAACCAAGGTGGACAGGATTTTCAGTTTATCACCTGAAGAGGACAAGACAATTAAAAAATGAACCATAATTCATCAACAAATCTTATCTAAAAGCACAAGACAATCACACTAAAAAGAATTTGTATCTGCTAATCTACACACATTGAATGAAACTGTCAGTTGCCATCAGGGCTAAAAAGCTAATTTTTTTATTGAGCATTAAGTTATTGCTGTGCGTGACAATTCCCCTCACCAGATATAAAATGCTAACATATTGCTAGTGTTTACAGCTCAGAACATTAGTTGGGAATATTTTATATCATCCTAACAGTTATCATTTAGTCAAATAAAAGCCCAATTGATTTCTAGATATAAATTACCCTTTAACAGTTAAATCTAAAGAGACTGTTTACCAAGGAAAAACAACAACCACAACACAAAAAACAACAACCACAACACAAAAAACAACAACCACAACACAAAAAACAACAACCACAACACAAAAAACAACAACCACAACACAAAAAACAACAACCACAACACAAAAAACAACAACCACAACACAAAAACTGACCAGGTTTCATGTCGAAGATATTGTCTTGTGCCAGTCGTTGCATTAATTCTGGATCCTCTTTACAAAGTTGCAGACCAGCATCATCCATGGATGTATAACCTCCTCTTTGTTGATAACGGAATTTGACATTGCTGGCATTTGCCCGGGCACCAGACGATAATAAATGAAGACGTAAAATTTCTGTCAATGTGAAACTATCCAGCTGCAAATTCCTTAGAGGGGTTCCTGAAAAAGAATAAAAATATAAACAAAGATGAAGTAATTGAATAGAAATTAAAAGAAATTAGCAACATAACATTAGAGATGTGCACTCACTCACCACATAATGGCAGAGTCGTCTCTTCAAGCAAGAGATAATAATAAAACTATTCAAAACAAAAAAGTTAGCTCATGCCTTTTGCTACTCCAATCATAAACACACAAAAACAAACCTGTACACAAATTTGAAGATAAGGTGACTTACCATGGTTTTTCATTGGATACTGTGCTGTGATGGTTGCTGTCTTTATCAATGTTGCCATAGAGCGATCTGAGCAGCTTATTTCTTCACTGAAATCTGGAAGTAAGGAAAAAATAAGTACTTTCCAGGGAAACACAACCCCCCCACACACACACACACTGACAAAGTTT
This sequence comes from Acanthosepion pharaonis, assembly GCA_903632075.3. Lineage (NCBI taxonomy): Eukaryota > Metazoa > Mollusca > Cephalopoda > Sepiida > Sepiidae > Acanthosepion > Acanthosepion pharaonis. The sequence continues at coordinate 194,526 of CAHIKZ030001398.1, forward strand.
AAGAATTTCAATGTTACTTTGTTACATAAAAAAAAAAAAAAGTACAGCGATATGGAGTAGTTGGTTTGAAATTGGCCATGCAAATCAAGTGACATTCTCATGTGGTCAAAGCAATATTTTCCTCTGGTTTATTCTTTGCATGCACTTGAAAAGAATTCACACTACTTTCATTGTTGCTGCTTTTTGTTTTTTCTGGAGTTAATGCATTGGGCAGGACTAAAACTTCAGGTAAATATGCTTGACAAAATTTTTGATGATTAATGGGCAGTACAGCCATTGCAGTGTGCGTGTGTGTGTGTGTGGGGGGGGGGTGAATAGCTACAAGTAAAAATCCAGAATAGGAAAGTGAAATTGCTGAAATAAATCCAAATGAGGGAGATATTTTGTAAGATTGTGGATAAAAATTTCAGTACAGTATTTAAGAGTGATCAAATCTCTTCCTGGTTATTGTGCAACTATCAGAAATCATGAGTTTTATGGTAAACCTGCTCACTATAGTTTTGCAAAGTAAGATATATTCACTACTTTAAACTTTTGAAAGAAATTTTAAAAATCAACATTTCATTCATAATTGGTTTGTTATAGTTAAGAAAAGTTTTACAAATAAATACCAACTTGTTGAATGCCAAGTAAAATGCAAATTTCAAACATTTTTGAAAGTAAATACTGTGTGTAAATTGCTCTTTGGAGTGTTATACACATTCTGATACTTATCAGTCACAGGGATCCGTCCCTGTGCTGGTAGTCCCACAGATATGACTAGCTTGGACAAACTATGACCAGCAGCTTGAGTGAATGCATTTGGGTCCCCACATTAAAAACTGACCTCGTGTCACAACCCGACTTGGTTTGTATTCAAGTAAATCAACCACTCTTTGGAGTAGTTTGTAACATTATCATCACTCAGGAGCGACTCCATCAAAGGACAGAGCCACAACCAAGAAAAATTATACTGAGAGGCTTGAGGCTGCATCCTCTCATTGCACCAGAGAGTTAAATACCAAATTACTATAAAGTAGAGCTGTGGGTTTTTTAATGCCAGAATTTGTGGGAGAATTCAGCTCCAATTTCACATTTATTCATATAGATTCCATAATATAGGTTTTACTTACTTAGCTATTATGTTTCTCTAACTCTTCAAATTTTGAATGTATAACTAATTCTAATTTCTATTTTCCCATCTTTACACTATATTAATTTTATCTTATAAATTGTCCCCTGTTCTGTCACCTATGAAATAAAAATAATTTTGTATGGAAAATAAGACAATTTGATGTGTAGATCCTAAGTGGCAGCAGAAAAATTATTGTTAAACTTAAAAAGGTAAACTTAAATATTAATTCACTATTTAAATGCAGTGATCAATTTTGAGTTCTGTAGTTTGATGTCTATCACATCTACTCCTCCCTAGCTATTGTAATGATGGCCAAACTAAGAGTCCTCCACAGGACCTAGCTTATATGCTGCCTGATAGGTCTGGTTCTAAAGTAGCTGCAATTTTGGATACAAAGAGTTACTCTCCTTGAGTCATGAAAGCAACAATAATAGCTAGTATAATATATTAATATATATTTTTTAACCTTGCATAATCTAGCAACCCAGAATCTGAGCTCAACAAAAATCATTCCCTGTGCCTAACTTTCCTAGGGTTTTTGAATGAGCTATGAATCATTGAAATTAGACCAGTGGGAGCAAAGGAGTTGCTTGGATACCCACATAATGTATTTTATATATAAGATACAAACTTGAAGGGTGGGATATTCATCAGTAATATTGGGAGTAACTTGTGAATGCTACTACACATCATGACAGTACCAGATACCCATTAGTCATAGAGGACCCTGATTTTGTTTGTACCCGGTTGAGATGCTATAATGCAAACATTAAAACCAAGGATTTTGTGTGTGTGTGTGTGTGTGGGGGGGTTTAAGATCAATGGCCTTTTCCTTTTTTTTCCCCCCCCCTTCTTAACATAAAATATGTCAGTGGTAATTCATGTGATTATGTTATCAAGATTGTAATATTATAAGGAGTCAAATGAGAACAGATGAAAAAATTGAAAATGCATTTCTACACTAGGAGAATATTAAGGTGTCACAATAAGTGCTCCCTTGGGAGATATTAAATGTTTTTAAAAAGTGTTAAACAGATGGGCTGAAGAAGGTATTCCTATGGGAAGAGAATATGTGAAGTGAAACCTTTTACTGTTAAAAGGTTCAGAACAAAAAGGTTTTGGCAGCACTGGACTTCTAATAATTAAATAGCCATATAGATTGTCCCCAAAAGACATGCAGAGAGACTGTGATTAATTGAGACATGACAGGGGATTTGACAATTGTTATTTGAAGTCAGCCGACTAATAACTTCACATGGCTTAGAAACTAACTGGTAAATTACAAGAGGCAGAATGTACTGCTTAACCTTTATCACAGTAATTTCTTTCTAGAATTGTTCCCCTTGCCACTGCATTTTTTTTTTTTTTTTGAGTGTGCAAAAACATGAACACCTACTGTCTTAAAATCATAATAACTTTCTTTGTATTGTGCGTATAGATTTTAATTTTTGTGGGGGTTGGTTTAAAACCAACCCCCACAAAAATTAAAATCTATATGCACAATACAAAGAAAGTTATTTATCTTTTTTATCTTTTGCTTCTACATTCTGTTCCATTTTCAGGATTTCCTGGTTTTACTTCTCCCTCCCCTTCCATAGATATCAGATTTTATTTTATTGGCTATCTTCTTTTAACTGGTCTTCAGAACTTTCCTAACTTTAAGAGATCTAGATTTTTGTACACCTCATTTTCTATTTTCATCTGCTACCACTCGTATTGGTATAGCCCAATTAGTTTCATTATGCTCATCATTACGTCCTTTGACATTTGTTCACGTCTACATCCTCATCTCAGGACCTTATTTGATCTCCATGGACTAGTATACAGCTTCCTTGTTTTTCTATTATGGCTGTATTATGATTATTGTGTGTGTGTGTGTGTGTGTGTGTGTGTGTGTGTGTGTGTGTGTGTGTGTGAGAGAGAGAGTGAGAGAGAAAAAAAAGAACTTTCTGAACTTGATCCATACTTTCATTTTTTCCCATCAGTGCCGATCAGCTCTCTCTCTCTCTACCAGTCTTCCAGCATGGTACTGTAACTTAGAAGCAATCTTGGTGCATGTGTGATTCATGCGAACATTGTGCCATAGCTCTAACACTTTAGATACAAGTCATTTACATAAGATTTCTTTACATCTGGGACATCCTTTTACTTATTCTTCCACATCTCTTGAATAACCCATCCACCACACTGTGTGCGTGTGTGTGTGTGTGTGACACTACTATTTGATAATGTAAGTCACGTACGATCTTTAAGATTCTTTGTGTTGTGGAGATCACCATATCATTTTTGCAAATTACTCCCTTCTTTCATTGTACATCTTTCCCCTTTGTCAGGGTCTTTCAGCTAAAAACAAATACCCCATCTGTTCTTTCCAATTCTCCAGTTTATTTAATACTGGGTCTTGTATAGCTTCCTTAGCCATTCTCTCCAACAATTAAAACCCAGTGTAGAAATATATTTTTCATTTCTAATATTACAATCCTGATAACACACCCACCTGTGGTATTTAATTACCATTGACTTTTTATGCAGAAGGAGAGTGTTGTTGCTGCCCCCAGGCCTTATTGACCACTTAAAAACCTTGGCATCAACTTTTTAACTTCTTCGTTTTAGTGTTTGCATCATAGCATCTCAACCAGGCACAAACAAAATCAGAGTCCTCTAGGGCTAATGGGTATCCTATCGATGACACCACTGTCATATGTTGTATTAGCAGCAGCAAGTCACTCGCAACACTAATCAAAATTACAACTACCATAAAACTAATGAAGTTGTTCAATAGCAAATACGACCAGAATTTTCTTTTCTCATATTGTTATAGATTAAGCAACTCAGATTTCAAATAAAATACACACAAATGTGTGTCTCCAATTTATCATGTAAAATAAAAAAAAAAAAAAAGATTGTAAATTAACCCCCTCTACAGAAAAAAAATATACTCAGAAAAGGTGATTTCTAAAAAACAAAAAAAACAAAACAGTGACTAATTGAAAAATACAAGAAAGAGCTACAGATCTTTAATTTTTGTTATTTAAGAAATCACCCATTATGCTCATATTGTTTTGGTTGTCGTGTGTGTGTGTGTGTGTGTTTACATAAACTGAATCCCCATCAAGCATTCTAGATAAATTTGATAATGGTTAGTTTACATTAAGGAGAGAGAGAGAAAGAAAAAAAAAAAAAGAAAAGATTATTTCTAGTTTTAGTGCCTATTGCACAACTCCACCCTTCTGGCTGCTTTAAGATACAAGGCAAAAGCTGCATTAACTTCTGTTGGTATGGTGATTTTCTAAGTGTAGCTTAGGTACATTTACATTATTCGGACTATGGTACTCATCCTGTTGCCATATTTATTACGTTTTGGCCATTGTATGCTCCGGCCTTCTTCAGGTGGTCGGAATGTCGAACTGAACCCTTAATTAAGTAAGACCCCACCATAGAGGAGAACATGGCTAAAGACTGTGTATGCTATCCCGTGCAGCTGCAGAAAGGAACATAAAGGAGAGACAGGCTGCCCCCTCAAGGTAAGGCTTCAAGAACACCAGAAAGCTGTAACACAAGGGGGAAGTGGAAAAATCAGGCGTGGCTGACCACATATGGAAAGAGATTACCACCCTGTGGGATCATGAGATCATAGACAAGGAACACCATTGGAAAATTGGTAAACTTAAGGAATCAGCACATATGCTAGGCCACAAAAATCTGAGATGACCAAGCATAGAAATAAATACAATATGGGAACCAGTAATAAGGAGTACCAGAGAAAAGCAATGATAACAAAGTTGCAATATGAGCACTGGTAAAAATGGTTGCTGAAGACATTTGGTTTATAATACCCAGAAATTCATACCCAGATGTCCTCAAGGACACAGTGGATAAAGGCGTTGGTTAGATCCAGTGACATGACCTAAAGAGCGAGTTCAATACCCAGTTAAGGCAGTGGAGAACTTTCAGAGGGAAATTACCTGAAGATCAAACATGGCACGTGGAACTAGAACAGTCTACCGCAGTGAGCGAAATAAAGGGTTCAGTTCGACATTCCAACAGCCTGAAGAAGGCCGAAACGTAATAAATATGGCGACAAAGATGAGGACCATAGTCCAAATAATGTAAATAATAATACCTCATCTCAGACTCTGTAGCTCAGGTATGGCACAAGATTGAAGTATGGGGTGGGGTGAACCCAGTGAGGACTGTAATTGGTCTAGAGAGATAAGCACCTGTTGGTATATAAGTTTCAAATTTCTACTTAACCAATGCTATTTCATTTCTCAACCCTAAAATTCCCAGGTCTGAATCAAATTTGTATGTTATGGAGTTTCCTAGTTCACACATTAGCCTTTAAAAGATACATTAGCCTGGTATGCATACAAGCTGTAAATTTTTGATTCTGAATCCTATATTCCTTCGTCCAAATCCTTCACAAGTTGGAATCTGAAGTTTGTAAATGTTTTAGAATCACCCTGTAATAAGAGTTTAATATTGTTAAATTTCAGTATCCAAAAATGTCTCAAAGGTATTGTCTAGCCTAACATCAGTATGAGCCAGAACAATGGTTAAAAAGGCAATACCACAAAACAACAACCCCTAACATAGCAAACCTGTTTGTGGAAGGCATTTTCCATTTGGCTATGAAGTAGTTGCTGTCAGAGGAAGAGTATGACCCAAAATTCACAATTCATTATTTAATCACCTGGCATTAATTGTGTTATCTAGTCCTTTTGCATATAATGAATCATTTTATTAATTTGGTGTTCCTATTAATGTAAATTGATTTTATTAAAACTTTCTACAGGTAATATCTTATATAGTGAAAGATATTTTCTTCATCTTCTGTGAGAGAGAAAAATTAAGATTCATGGTTTTTTTCCTGAAGTATTTATAGACTGTTTTTGTAAAATGTTGAGACTGCCTCTTTATTATATTAGACAATTATATTATTTTCTATGCTTTTAATCAATTAGTATAAACAAAAACTCATTATTCCTGCAATATTATCTAAACATTTTCCTAATTTGTGGTAAACAGGGATTTTTTTTTCTTAGTGGAGGAGGATAGTCTTGTCCATTCATGGAACCAACCATTATATTTGTAAAGTGCTTATATATATATATATATATATATATATATATATATATATAAAAAGAGAGAGTCACTAATTAATGGATATCACTAACAGGTTTCATACTATATATACAAATAAAATATATGGTACCTCCACAAAACCCAATACCTAAGGTTTAAATTAAATATGAAAAAGCTAAAATGAAAGCTTCAAAAAAGATTTAATTCAAAGTTAAAGGATTGAATTTACTAGTTCCAATAAGCAAAATACTCTGTAGTGTTATTCAAACAGATTATATTGATTGGAGTGGGATTCTTTTTTTTTTTTTTAGCCATCTGTCATTGCAATGTTCATTAAAAAATCTTCCAAAAATAAAATATACTTTTCTGAAGCTTTATTTAAGGAATATTAGCTGATTTAAAGTATAATCCCATTTAAAAAAAAAAAAAAAAAAAAAAAAAAAAAAAAAAAAAAAGTTTACTTTAAATAGAAAATAACAGAAATGGATTTTTAAAAACAAACAGTAGCAGTGATTACATACTTGTCATCACTCATAAATGACTTAACAAGTGCTGATAAAGGTGCCAACAGTTTTATTATTGTTCTAGAGATACTTCTGTTAACATTTAGCACTCTGCATCATTTATAAATATTACTTCCTGTAATGAAATCCCATCAAAATATAGTGTTTTATATATTAGTTCCATATATTTGAAATTGCAGTAGCATGGCTCTCAATTTCAGCCAAGATCATTTTAGGTGTTGCCATAAAAGGATACGACTACACAGGCAAGAAATTCAAATTTAACATTTCGTGAAAAGTCACCTACATAGTGCTAAAGGATAAAACAATATAAAAAGATGGGTGAATGTTTTTTTTTTTTTTTAAAATAATGTAAGTACTCAGTAATCTTAAAAATGTTGGAAATATTCTCTGTAATCTAATTCGAGGAATGTTGACTTCAAAATTTGCTATAGTCATTGATCTTATTTTCTGATAATGTGTATAGTCACCTATACAAAAAAAAAAAAAAAAAAAAAAAAAAAAAATGAAAAGTTGGAATTGGAATTTCCTATTAAGTAGTTTTCTTAATTTTTACTTGGATTTCCAAACTGATATCTAATCAGGGAGGAATAAATTCTTCATAATATGCTTATAAAGGTGATTTCTTTTTCAATGAGAGGTACAAGCAAAAAAGTGGAAATTTTTACATAAATGTCAAACTGGGTGCCAAGAGGGAGACAACTATATAAACTTTAGAAGCATTTGACTTTGAGAGTTGCCATGAAATACCAAGATAGTCCTAAGAAAGTTCATATTGCTCAAAGAGCTCACATACACTGTAGACAGAGGGGACACGAGGAAAACTGGGGTGAAGCAGTCACACTGTGAGGCAAGAAGGCAGCTGCTACTATGATTGTCAAAGCAACTGTACAGAGAAGGGGAAAAAAAAAAAAAAAAAGCCTCAAAATACTTCAGAATCATTATTTTGCAGATATAGAAGATGCATGTAAATGTAATATTCCCTATCAATAAATTATTGCTAATAACATTTCAGTGGGTATGTGGTGGTTGCAATAAACCACTTTACTAGATGATAGTCATCTAAAAGGCAGGATTCCCTTCAGGAAAGGTGAAACTGACCAGAACAGCTGACAGAAGGTATGCACTCAATGTTGGCATTCTAGTTACACTAGACAATAAAACCACACATCTGCCTCCCCTAAAGTTCACATCTGGTAACCAGAGAGTATTTGGTCAAGTGCCAGCTTACTATCAGTTTTGGTGGATGGAGGTGACCTGGCCACAATTGATTTCTGCAATCGGGTTTCTGGTCTGCTTATAGTCAAGGGATACAATTTAACTTTAAGAAAAGGGTGCTGCTACAAACTATGTTGCTGGTAATGGGCCTGCTGCATGCTCACAAGGTAACAAATGAAAAACAAACACACACCAAGAAATAAGAACACAGACCCTGTTTCCCATATTATATGTAGATGCTTTATTCAGGGCTTTGCCTGCTCACCTGAGTGGGTAGGCAGGTGACACTGGACAAATATAAAATCGATCTCATAGATGGGCTCCTCCCCACTACCAACTACCAACTCCTCATTAATCTGCACATCCCCATGCATGTGTGGTATCAGAACCTCACAACTGACAAAAGTGGACCAAAACTGACCCTTGGATCCCAAACATAAATTAATATAAGTTGGCACCCAGAAATAATCAGCATCCGGTTTGTTGCAAAAAATCATCTACTTCTTTACTTGCCACTCAGTCAAAGTGGACACTACTTAGAAGGCCAGACTTCAAAAGTCCCCCCTGCTAGCCATATAATAGAAACACTTGAGATTAAGATAGAACCCCACCCCCACTCACATGGGTGCCCATAGTATCAATGTTGGCTTGGCATGCATGCTATAATGATGACATTTTGGCCTGCCAAGCAGATGATATGTTCTCAGGCGGATGTAGTTCTACTTGCAGTAATAAGACAAAGTTTTGATATTTGCCATACAGGCGTCTCTCACAGGATGCATTTGATATGTTCCCATATCCCAACTTGCAACTTTTATAAACTGAAACCTCAGTTTTTTTTGCATTCAAGCTACATGGGCCTTTGAAAGTGTTGAAGTTAAATTTTAAGGGACATTTACTACCCCAGTCTCAACAAATATAATACTAGTAGAAAAATCTTGAGGGTTTTCATTCAATAAAAAGGTATTTGCTGTACACTGCATAACTTCCTACAGCTGCATAGATCAACTACAAATACAACCTTTTTGCAGAAGAGGTAAAACTTCAAGCCAATCCAGAGCATGTTCAGTTCCTTGATGAGAAAAATACCAATGACACCTAAGGATCAAAGGGAAGAGGTCAAGCCTGGATCCTCTTATTCAAAATAGAGGGTCTGAACTTTAACCTGTTCAAGATTTCAAAACCATTAGGAGAATCTTTGTGACAGCTCAAGAATTAGATGCTCACCCACTTTAACACACTTCTTGATTGCTATTGGGTGGGGGTAGGGGTTGGGTGAATGTAGTAAACTTTTTTTTTTAGTAATAAGGCAAAAAAGAGATCTCATTTATTTTACTAATTGGAACAATTTCACATTGATATTTTTTCTTTTGCATTTTTGTAATTGCCTGGCAAACCTATATATCTGATTAATGCATAAAGTAGACAAATTCTTACTTCAATTCTTAAATTTTATTGAAACTTATTCACAATGAAACATTGATTGCTCATAATATCAATTTCTTACAGCCTGGTTTTATAAAAATTTTAAGAAATTACTAATGCCTTTAGCCAGCTCCATCATGATTTCAAAATGGTTATACGAGGATGTGAACCCAGAAATTCAAAATCTCTTACTAAACTTTGGTGCTAACTTGGCAAAAAATTTTTTTTTTTGTTCTTTTCTTGGACATATGACTAAGGATTCAACCAGCCACAGGTTGAAAGCTGACTTAGTTGCTTTTTATTTTTAGAGAGGTATGAAGCTTACCTTTGCTAACATCAGGGTCATCCTCTTCCTCCTCGGACTCTTGCAAATAAAAGATAGCAACCATCAACATCAACAGTAGGTCTGTCAACGGTCCATTTACATCATTATCCAACAAAGCTTCTTCTAACACTCCTGGAAGGAAAAAAAAAAAGATAACTAGTGAGTTTTCTGGTATATCAATTGCACAATGATTAAAAATTTTACACTGGAAAGTAAGCTAAAAACTAGCATTAGCCATTCAGTTGGGGAGAGTTACACATAAAAAGAATTGTTTATTTTAGCACTTGCATAGACTGTCGGTCATTGCATGCGTGTGCGAGTTAGACCCTTGGTGTTTTTCAAAGTCTTAACATTATATTCCTTATTACTATCCATGGGTACATGTGTCTGAGCAGAAATCCCTGGTATAACATCCTTCTCTGCACAGAAGTTGTCTACTTAAATACTAAAAGTGGCATAAATGTTGGATTAAAAACCCATTAATTGCTTTTATATATACAAATGTGTACATAGTACAAATGCTTAGCAGTTAATCTTACCTAGTGTCATTCCAGAGGGAAAATATTCTGTGACATCAAAAAGACTTTGGAATGTATGAATAAATTCTAGCACCATCAGAGCATCCCCAAAATCATCTTGGGGAATCCGTGATTGAACAGGAAGCAGGTCTGGCATTTCCTGAAAAACAACAACAGCAACAACTAAACCTTTTGTCACACTAACTTACATATTAAGACATTTTAATAAAGTAATTAAGAGATTGGTACATGTGGGGAAAATATGCAACAATCTTCAACAATAATATTGAAGATTGTTGCATATTTTCCCCCCACAAGAAAATTGTAATTTTTAACATGCCTTATCTACTAGAACTTTTCTAGACCAACAATGTATTTCTGTTCTCTCTCAAATGCGTTATATATTGGATTGCAAGAAAAGTTCAGTGTTTTTTTTCTATGTTCCACTATTTATATATTTGTTCTAGCGTTTGTCATTAAATGTAGCTTCAGGATTTCATTCTTCCAGAACTTGGCATCTTTCTGGGTTATGAATTGGTCCAAGCTGGTTTTACAGGCTTCCAAAGAATTGAAGTTCTTCTCTTTGAAAAGATCAAAAAATAAGTGGTAATCCAAGGGGGGGGGGACAGTGGATCATTCTGTCATCTTCACTCTTTTCAAGAGACAGAAAGGCTGCCTGTTCATTTTTCTGTTAAATTATGGCACCAAAACTTTGTAGTAATTTAAAGTATCCAAGTGTCTTGTAATGACACTCATGAGATATGTGGGCTATCTGTACTATCCCATGTGTGACCAAAATTATTAATAAGCATAAACAACAATTGCAGGCTTGCCAGAATATTCCATCTTCAGATTCAAAATTTTTACTTTTGAACCTAGTAAACCATTTATGGACAGTCTTCTCAGCTGTGGCACCATCTCCATAAATAGCACATCTTTTTTACTGTTTGTCCAACCTTTCTACATCAAGTGACAAAAATGTATCCTGTTTTCCTCCAATATCCTTTTTAATGAAACATTCACATTCCAGCATGGCACCATATAGCAGGATATTCCATTATAGGATTTTGTCTCCAGTGAAAAGGAATCATGTCTTCAAAGATCACTTTGAAAAATGCTACAAATCCAATATATGAATGAGACACAAAAGATAAAAAGAAATTTAAAAGTCAAAACTTGCTATACAAGACTATTCTACTTTTAAAATAAGCGTTTGGGACAGTCTTAAATGAAGAGGAAAATTTGGATAAGAGAATTTCAAGACATATACACATTTGGGATCCATTAATCATAGGCAGGAATTTAACACAAACCGTTGACAGTGAGTTTTGTTTTTAAAACACAGTACTGCATGATTCTACATGTACCAACAGTGACTTGGTCTACCAAACAGATTGTATAGCATTTAGGAACCATGCCAAAGCTCTTGTATTCCTTGCCTCTTTGAAAAAGAAATTGTACAGAAACAGAGTTTCACTAATGTTATTCTCACAGGTTAAAAGAGAAAGATAACCAACCTGGAGATCTTCACACTCCAAGTCATCACGAGGCCGGCTCCATTCCTTTAAATACTCTGCCTGAATTCGTTTCTCCTCTCGTTTCTTTTCTCTCTCCTGTAAAGAAAAAAAATAAAATTGTTCTACACCCATTTTAAGGGAAGATTCAATGTCAAAGTGTCATACACACCCACACACTGAGGTTTCTGCAAGCTAAATATTTGTATTCAATTGCAAAATGGTCACCTTTTCCCTTTCTTGTTTCCTCTTTTCTTTTTCTTCATCAAGCCTCTTCTTTATTTCCTCTCTTCGCGCATTACGTTCAGCAATTTTTTCTTGCTTCATGCGTTCCTTCAAAGCCTCCCGCTCTTCGGGAGTCATGGCTAGCTCTTCACTTTTAAAGTCTGCAAGAGGTAAAAATTAAATAAAGTCATCATATCACTTCACTTAAATCCACTATTTGAAGTTAATTTGATTTTATTTGTCAGTAAGTAAAGTTATGTCAGATTTTTTTTTTAAGACCCATTTTCCATATATTTGAAAATACTAAGTCCATTTGTATCATAATTAAAGATAGTAAGTTTTAAACAAAATGCTGGTTAAGGTTGTTACCACACAGGCAAAGTTTCACAAGTTGATTACATGTTTTCAGTATCACTACACATACCTTACCAGCTAGCTAAGTCAGAATCTACACTGAAGACAACAACCCTGACATTCTGCAGCTTTAAGCTCAATGGCCTGACCTCAAATATTGAGAGCTATCTTCTGACACTTGTTCAATGTGAATAACGATTAAATGTCTGTGGGGATGTGGAACCTATGCAAAGCAATAAGCAATCTGTATCAATGCATACAGATATAAAACTGCATCCTGATCTGCAGTTTTGATTTTAACCTAACATTATGAGAAATTTGGAAGGAGAAAGATTAACATAAAACCTTTTGATGTTCTAAGATAACAGTATATTTTAAGACATTTTTATGTTTATACATTTTTATAGATACAAATATTTAAGTAAATGCTCTGTTTATAATAAACAGTATTAAACAACATTTACCGGCCTGAATGTCCGAGAAATTTCCACAGAAAATATTCGTCCTCCGACAGGATACGAACCTGTATCCTATATGGAACCATCATTGTGAAAATTTCTGACATTCAGGCTGGTAAATGTTGTTTAATACTGTTTATTATAAACAGAGCAGTTACTTGTATCTATAAAAAGAATGTATAGACATAAAAATGTCTTAAAATAATTGCCAGACTTTCCATTTCATAATGTATAACAGTATATATTAAACATGCTGATATAAAAAAAGAAAAACTTACACTTTCTATCCTTGAGATGATTTTTTTTGCCATCCAGACTCCTGAGAGGAGAGAAGTCATTGATACTACTGTCTGAGGCACTCTGTGAGACCATGCTCAAATTTTGATTGGAAAATGAATTCTTTTTGCTTTTCACCAGAGTCTTTGTAAAAAGTGGTTTGGCACCAGCAAAAAAGCTCTCAAACTTCATTTCATTCAGCTTCAATGACCTCACAATACTTTCCTGAAAAGAGATCAGTAGAAAAGGTGAAACCAATGAAATACAGAACTATCAATTAGCTTCTGCACATCCATAGACTAAAGAGTCAATTAGTAGTGGAATCCCAGTAAGAAGCAGATTAACCAATAAAAGACATGGCACCTCACTCATTGTTTAAGAGAATATAAGGAAGTCAATCTTCTTGCCAAGTGTTTTTTTTTTCTTTAGTTATTTGTTTGCAGCATAGAAATGAAGCGTGTGTATATATAAACACATGAAAGAGAGAGGAAAAACAAAAATGGCTTCAAGTATCATTGATACTACCCATCCAGACACAAGATTCACATACGACCAAATGGCATACCCCAATCTAAGCCACATCAAAATTATTCGCCACTTAATTGTGCAATACCTAATTAGAGATTCTTTGATAATTCTTGTAAAACAATTCCCATGTCCAAGACTGAGGTACATTGGTGAAATAGAGCTGAAATCCTTGAGAGTTTAAAAATCATATCAATCAATAAAATAGGACCAGAGATCAAAGCATGTGCATACAATTGGCCCACTAAATATCTTGCTCATAGATTTTTAGATAAGAAACTATACAGGTAAGTGCATTTCTGTAACCAGCACCAAGCAACCTTGAGGGAGAAAAAGGAGAAGATTGGATAGAGATCAAAAATATGGCTCATATGCAAGGTCAACCACGAATAAAACTAGCAATGAAAACCAAAAACATTTTCATCAGCAAACAGCATCAACCAACTCTCACTGATGGACTTTGACATAGAATCAACAAGTTTTTGTTCAATGAAAATATAAAATTAACCTACCTTGACTCTCCAGACACCATCCACAACATAACAATTGTGTTTTAAAAACAATTTGCTTTTGTCCCGTGTGTACAAGCCTTTCTTACGGCTGGAGAAAGAAAGAAAAATTAATAAAAGATAAAATGAGACAACAGGGGGATGATCCCTAATAGGAAATTACACATGTGATGAATGTGCCCAAGAAAATTAAGAAGCAACAAGAAAAGCTTACCTTATCTGTACAGGTTTGACAACTAAGACTTCTCCATTCATGGTATCTTGGACTTTGTATGTGTACAAAGAAGCATCCACACCAACATTGCGGCTTTTGTCACTACAAAAAGAAGTTTTCTTCATAAAGTAAAAATATTAGGTAAATTAATTTTTGACCAACTAAAAGCCATCAGATTTGCATAAAATAGCTGTTTAGGTTTAATAATTTTTTTATTCTTTTTTAGGAAAAACTATACCCACACAATTTAGTACCTTTAAAGAGGCTGACAGAGTTGAAAGCCGACTTATACTGAAGTGATTACACTTGTTAAAATTCAAACAGGCAATTGTCTTAATTACAACAGAATTTAGAACTGATACTTGGGAGAATACACATACCCAATCAGCCTAAGAGCACCCCATAACAGTTGTTATGAAGTGCATATATAAATGTAACAACTATTAGGGGCAGAGGAATTGTGTGTGGCAAATGCAGGTTTTCTTTTTTAAAAATGGTAAGTGTAAAAAAAAAAAAAAAAAAAAAAAAAAAAAAAAAGAAAGAAAGGTGGGGGAACACACTTTTCAGTGCAGAAACCAATGAAGGAAAACTCAAGACATTCTCTCATTTAGAAGCAATAATAATTAAGCCTCATTGTGCCTAATTCTTTTTCTTTTAAATATCAACAAATCTGACCCCCACTTTTCTGCTTGGGTGAGAAAAGCAGTTTTACTCAATTTTAACAAACAAAAAGGCAGGCACATGATGCCACTATTAAAAGTTGACCAAATTAGGAGATATTTATTTGTCTCACAAGATAATAATAGTGCCCAGTTTGGTCAAAACTGCATCCTCTTGTGGTGAGACTGGAGTAACTTCTCCAGAGCATAAATCAGGGAGCTTGTGTGTGTGTGTGTGTGGCTACTCAGACCACATGAACAAAGTAGCAACATAATGCAAGTGATTCTAATACCTTCAACCCAATTGTAGAATTGAGAATTGGTAATATAAAGAATGAAATGACCAATCTCACCTTGCTCCTTCATCTTGTGCATCCTCAGCATCACCATTGAGGGCATGTCGTTGGATTTCTTCTTCTGTTGGAGGCACAACCTTGATGATTTTGTAGGGTTTCCTGTAATATAAATTATGTCAAAAGAGAAATGATTTATTGTCATATCCCAAATATTCAATAAGTTCACTTTTGATTTCAATGTAGGTTTTACAGCAGAAGAAGGTCAAAGTTATTTTGTTTCCTTCAATGTTAAAAGGAGGTCAACAAACCCTCAAGAAAGTCAGTTACCAAAATCTAAATCATAAATTAATCAGAAAACAAAATATAAAGTTGTCAATTTGGAAGAAAAATTCAACCATTTGAAAAAGATTTGATTTCAGGGAATTATTAAAAAACTTAGTCAAACACAAAAATGAGAAAGGATTGTAGGTTGTCATTGAGCCAGTAATTGAATTCTTTTTTTTTTATAAAATCTAATTTCTTATATGAAAAGATTTCAAAGAGAAAGAAAAGACATTCAACAAATCAAGTGGGACTGTCAGTTGAAGGGATAATTTTGAGAGAGAGAGAGAGAGAGAGACAGAGAGAGAAAAATATAAGTAAACCCAATATAATCATCATGACACTCAACCTGATAAAAAGGTTGAAACTAGGTAAATGCATCACAGCAAAAAGGTGCCAGGTTCTGATTAAAAGCAGTATAACCTTGCAGGTGTAGGGAAGAGGGAGATTTAGAAATACCTTCAGGTTGAGTAACCCAGTCCACTGGAAGTCTCCAGTTGATTATTATTGCAGAGAGTTAAGAGCAAA
The DNA here is from genome assembly GCA_903632075.3 of Acanthosepion pharaonis. Taxonomy (NCBI): domain Eukaryota; kingdom Metazoa; phylum Mollusca; class Cephalopoda; order Sepiida; family Sepiidae; genus Acanthosepion; species Acanthosepion pharaonis. The sequence goes on from CAHIKZ030001398.1 coordinate 210,614, forward strand.
ATGGCTAATAAATTTGTGTTTATGTGGGGAGGAGGGATGCACAAGGAACTGGGTGTTTCCTTTTTAATGTGACTTAGCATACATCAAATGACATGTTTATTTTAAAGACCAAAATAAACACTAAATGTTGTTTATGTGATATGTGTTTTTTTATTTTTTTAGGATTAATAAAAATGTCTACTCCTTTTAAGTCCAAATGAATGGACGAATGCATCAATCCTTAATTTGCTTCAGTGAAAAGCCTAGTAAAATTAAGATAACTTCACTGAATAAAATGAGAAGACAAGCACATGGAAATGGGAAAAACATGGAAGGTTGCATCATTATTTAAAGTATACTCATGATAAAATTAGTTATATGTCAGACCCAGCTGAGTGTACTGTAATACTCAGAGTCTAGCTCAATTTCCAGTTTCTACTAGCAAAGAATGTCATGCTACAATATCATGTACACACAATCACAAAAACTGGAGAAAATCATGGGTTTTAAATGTAGTTGCAAATCACTTTATACTAGCCTTTAACTATTAAGTTTATGTTTTTGGATACTGCCATAGAAAAAGAGGAAGGAGAGAAAAAAATAAATCACTTAGTTCTACAAAGTTGGTTTATTTGATCACATGGTTTGTCATTTGATTTTCATGAATAGCTTTTGAAAGACTTCAAAATTGTCAATTGTTTAAGGGATTTTAATGAGAAGGAAAAGGAGGAGGGGACAAATGGCTACTATTAGATTTTGGGGCAATACAATTAATCAGGTTTGTTCACGTTATTTGTCATCAGCATTTATGGGTCAATCAACAGCTGAAGATATGGAAAAGGAAAACTTTCTAGAAGTTACAAGCAAGATGAAAGGCCAACCTCTGAAAAGATTTTGATGGATGGCTTGAATGTTAACTGGTCTTTTCTGAAACAGTTAATATCAAATAACCACAATGAACTCAATACAGCAGCAATCCTTTTTCTTTGTTTCAGTGGCCTTCATGTTATCAATGAAGATTTTTAAATGGGCTACACAACAGTAAGGAGGAAAAGTTCATCTAGTAAAAAGCTTTATACAAAGTTTTCAAAGACATCCAGATTATATTGATTTAACCAGGAGTGAATCTCTTCCTGGTGGAGAATATTGATTTATGTCAGAGAACATTAAAAGTATTTGCTCAGATGAGATAACATACAGATCAAATGTCAAGAAACAATACAATAACCCAACCAACATTGCATTCATCAGCTTTGCTGCATTTGTTCTTGAGCCATTTTCTTTTGTAGGTCCCAAACAGCTGCATCAATGGCTTCATTTTGGGATGCTGAAATATTCAACATCTTTACATGTTTTGATGGAGTGTTTTAAGGCAAATATTATGGAAGAAGCAACAACCCCCCAAAAAGTTAAAAAGTGGAATTTCTTCCAAGAAGCTTCATTGTGAGCCAAATGATGTGGACATTGTAGCCTGACAGAGGAAAAATTAGCATTCAGAAAGGAGTGTTGTAATCACCTTGTAGCAACACGTTACCATAATCTTGGAGAGAAGTCCTCTCAAAGAGAAGATATTCTTAGCTATATCAGGTTTTATACCAGGTGCAATTGCAAACTCCAGATTAAATTTCAGAAAAGAAATTGAATACCTCACTGAAATATTATCCGATAGACGTTGTCAGTGGTTTTGCTGACAAAAGCTAAAGTACAATATTTGCAGTTGTGTTTCAAAGCTTCTGAGGGATGATTGAAATTATTCAATGGATTTGATTGGAACAAGAATCATTTGGATGCATTCCATTACAACATGGACTCAAAAGGAAGAATTCCTTGAATTGTGAGATGTATACCTGCCGATCTCTATTCTTTTGCATGGCCAAGGCTTTTCTGTAAATGGAGATATGTTGGTAGAAAATTTAAACAAAACTTCTCTTGTAGCACAATAGCAAGTATGATACCATTATAGTCAAAGGAGGTTTTTTTTTTTTTTTTGTTTTTTTTTGTTTTAAATATTGATATATTGCTACCCCATATGTTAACATATGGGGTAGCAATTTCAGAAATGTTTGAAATGGAACCAGAAAAAGTGTGTGTGTATCTCTCTCTCTCTCTCACAAACACACATAGAAACTGAACAAATTGAAGTCTTAGAAGGGTTTAAAGTTGAGACATCAGAAAAGAACTAAGTGACATTGACAGGGACATTGCAGAACTTACAAAGTCATGAATCTAATAAACTTGACCCAATCTTATATTTGGAATAGAGTAGAGATGTTACATTGTAGAATATACAATGCATTATTTCTTTATCGATTCATCTTTTTACAATGTGTTTCTTTATCCATCTGGCACACCTATATATTTACTAATGTGTGTTACATTGTTGCATGTATTACATAGTGTAACAATCAGGAAATTTTATTCGATGATTAGGCTGGGACACACAGATGAGAGGGGTGTTGAAGTTCTTACTCCAAAGTGATTGACAAAGAGTGTAAAAAAGACAAGTCAACTGGATTATTAATATTTATCAGGTCTTAAAAAATAAATAAATCACATTTCAATTTGTCTGAATTTTCCAGATGTTAAGTTATTTACATTTGGTCTAATGTTCTCATGTATGTTAGAAGACTTCAGCTATCATGCTCTCTGGCTTGAAGGTGTCTCAAGAACTGAGTAACCTTTACAGAATTTTTAAAAGGAGTACTTAATTATGGCTATGTAGACCGTTTGCATTCTGTTTTCCATGTTTAAGGATATCTTGTCTTGTTCATAATACTGCCCACTTATTGCTCACCTTTTCCTCTAAACAGTATTAACCAGCCCAGGGATTGAACTCAATTACCATGCCATCAAATACATGAACTAACATTTTAATTCCCTAGGCTATTATCTCATGGGACAATCTCGAACTTAGTAATTGTGATTCCAATCTCTGGGCCAGGAAGCATAGACTCCATGGAAACAGTGCAAGTTGAGCAGTACTAAAAAGATGAGATAGTCCTAGACATGGACATCAGAACAAGAACAATCTATACTCATATATATATATATATATATATATATCTCATATCCAGTTCAAAATACCCTGAAGGCTACTCAGATCAATTTTTCAAGTTTGCCTTCAAATCAAAACAATTCATTGATTAAGAGTCAGAATAACAATAATACACCATGAATCAGATCTTATGTCTCCTCCTTTAAAATAGGAGTTAGTAACAGGAGACATATCACTAGAAAGATAGAGGAATTGAACTTTGTCACAAAGAGTGAAAAGGTTTTCTCAAAATACCTACCTTATCCCATCATGCACAACATCAACAATTTCTCCAATGAAATATCGATCTTTGGCAAAAACAAAGACATCATCATTCATCCCAGCCATCCGACTGCGATGGGTGAGGGTAGCCAAGTAGAGAATTGGCCGCTGCAAATATTCTGGGAATGTAGCCAAGTTCCTCCGGGCTCTTTCTTCATTTTCCACAGCTTCTTGGTAGGTGAGGCCCCATTTGCCAGTGATTTCACATGACCAGAGGAGGCTGTTGCAAAGGATAATACGCTCAAAGAATTCCCTAAAGAAAAGAAAGAAAGTTTTAAGCCTTACTTTTGTGAAACATCTAGAAAAGAGAACAAGAATAATTAAGAAGTTGCCTAGTTTTTTGAAAATGTATTATTAACATTGAACATCAATCTTAAAGCCTTCATTGAATAGATACAAATCTGTATGTCTTGATCTGTTTTTTGCTTCCTAACATTTAGAGGAAAGGTACCCAACCAAAGGGAATTAACAAGTTAAAAATCCAAATCAAAGCTGTACAATATCCTGTTTCTTTTTGGGAAAAGAGAAAAGAAAAGAAAAAAAAAAAGCAGACATTTACAAATTTGTCCCTTCATATTAATAACAGACTTTACGCATCACTATTATAGTTAAAGAGCAAGCCAGTAGTGTTGGATTGCAAATAGTAAAATTTAGATTGTAACAACTCTTCCATAGACAAATTAGCCAAAGAAAAAAATTCTAATCTGTATCCTAAGATATATTCATATATCACAGCTCCTTAGTATGGCTAGATGCCTGATTGCTTCAAGCTGGGATCGAAACCCGACTGATTTGATATCAGCCAGAAATCTTACCCCTAAGCCATCATCGCATGGCAGAAAGGAATTATGTTTTACAGAAAAAAAAAAAAAAAAAGACAGCTAAAATGATTAATTTAAAAATAATTATAACAGGAATCACCATCACAACAGAGTTACATTAAGTTTGCCTAGGGGGAGGGGGAGATACAGTGTCTTCCTTGATGAATTCCAACTTATCAAAAAGCTAATTAGAGAACTAGAAAGGATTATCATAAAAATACACATGTCTATTATCCAATGAAATATTAAAAAGGAGAGAGTCTGTAGATATGAAAGTAGTGCATGCTAATTGATGGTTTCTTACCTTAAGTGAGCATTGAATTAAAGTACACAAGAGATTTGTCAAGCAAATAAACCAAGATTAAAAAAAAAAAAAAAAAAAAAGAAAAAAGAAAATAATACTGTCATTGTGAAAGTTGCCGAATACATAATTTTTTTTTTTTTTTTTTTAAAAAGACAGTCTAATTAACCTACAAATTGTTTTTTTAAATATGCAACATTCAAAGAGAAAAACCATTTCCTTTTCTATATATTAGCAATTGCTAATGCATTATAAAGTTTCTTTTTGCTAACTTCATGCACATTCAAAGAATCTAAAGGAAAGAAAGTTTGCTTGATTTATGATCAACAGGTTTTCAGGTTTATTGAAAAACAAAAGTCATAATAGTGTTCAGCTAATAAACAGATCATTTCTTGTCATACAAGATTGTCCAGTTAGAAAAGTGGATCTGCTGCAAAGAATTTTACTACCAGAAAATAGTTTTTTGTGTATTTCAAAATATAAATATTTGTACTAGTCTTGTTTCTTTAACAATCTTCCAAAATGAACAAACAGTACAATGAAATGAGTTATAAAGTGCATAGAAAATTCAAACATTTTTTGATGCCAAATCAAAATTACAAGCAAGAATGAAAGGGTCATGAAGTCTTAAGGAAAACATGACCAGCAATAAAATGCTATATGACCTTTAAATACGTTTAGATTCCATCTTAATAGACAAGTGCGAGATTTGGGGTGAGAGGGGAGAAATTCTAGAATTATTCTCATTGACTAGGTTAAAACTGCTTTTCTTCCCAGCAATTAAAAAAAATTTTTTTAATTTTTTTTTTTTTTAAATGCAGCAATCCTCAGTAGCTTTAAAAGAATTCTGAATGTTTTATAAACATGCCAATCTGTTTGTAAATATGGATATACATACATGACATTATCAGAAAATAATAGCAGTAACTATAGTAAATTTTAAATTAGTAATTTTTTAACATTTCTCCACCCAGTGTCTTTGTAAGTAAAACTAAGCCAAAGTACCTAAAGGTCAAAATTATATATAAATAAAAAAGGCATTTATGATACAAAAGGTGCGATGGATAAATTGTCAAAATTATGCAAAAATGAAAATAAGATATTTACCAAAATTCCACAAAAATATCTTGAAATACTAGAGTAAATTTAATAAAAAAAAAAAAAACACACACACAATTGGCTTCAATCTCATGCAACTCGTCTAAGTTGGTGAATGTCGACATAATCCTTGCCTTCAGTTTATCTTTGGTATTACAAAGTTTTGTTGATCTCTTGCTCAACCTTAGCCTCACACAATAATAATCAACGGGGTTGCAGTCTTGGAGTTAGATGGCCAGATGTATGGGGTGATGTGGTTGCAGAAATTGTCTGACAGCTGACTGGGTCTCCTGTTTGTGTGGCATGGTGTAGAATTGTTGCCAGACAGTCTTCCAGAAGCCACTCTTGACCTAGAGCAGCACTACCTCATCAAGGTACTTAATGTAGACCTCTGTGTTGGGTGAGGCCCTCACCAACAAATTTGGGAGTTCTTTTATCAAAACAGTGTGATTTTCCAATCTGTTATACCTTTTGTAATCACCATTAGATTCAACCAGCTCTTTCCAAATCCTCTGCACTGTCCTTAGATCAACAGCCAAACACTCCGAAATGTTCATATTTGTTATAGTGGAACACACCTATTCTATAGTTAATAGACTCTCCCACCTATAATAAGTAGGAGTCTGTCAGTCAGTCAGTCGATGCCGGACGACAGTCGAATACTAAACTATCAGCGACCACAACTAGATTTACTCTGTGTTATACCTATTTTATCAAGTTCCTAACGTTTTGTACGTCGAACCTATTTTAGGACAGACTTAGTACAAATACAAGATTCCACTGTGAAACTACTCCATAACAATATTGGAGTTTCCAATGTGAATGCCAAGTAGTACAGGATGCCGCTTCCAAATTTCTGGCAGAGTGAATGACATCATGGTGGTCTTTTTCTCAGAGTGCCCAACTGACCCTACTATACTGTGTAGCTGACAAATCAAAAATAATGCACATGAATGAAATTAAAAATATAAAATGGTGACAATTTACCCATCGCACCTGTATTCGTCAAGTAATTGTTACAACTAATCTCCACAAAAATTCACAAACAAATCTAGAAAGAATTGTCAACACCCACCAATGTGTTAAAATATGCTTTTCTGCAATATTTCAAATTAAAAGTAATGTTGGTTCCAAATAAGATTAATTAAACTTTAAAATCAACTAATTTTCTTCAAATAAAGTTTCAAGAAGTGTATATATATTTTGAATTAGTGCTGGCTGATTTGGGAATATTGCTGATCTTTAGTGATAAAAAAAAAAGGGGGGGGATTATATATCATGATTACGATTCCAAGGTAATAAATTATAACTATGGAATATTAGTGTTTGAGCCTTTTATATTATATTCTTACTCTGTCCTGGACATAAAGTTCTACCTGGATTCTATCCTTTTGAAAATTTACATTCATCATATTCATAATGATCATCAATGTCCTGTGGTTGCACATCAGTAGGTAAATAGAATGTCGAGGGTGACTCAGGAAATAGCTGCAGTTGGAGAAGCCAAGCAAAAAAGCCAATCCTCTTAGCTGTATAAACAACCAGAGGCTTGATGAGCATCATTCCAAGTTTGTAACAGTAAATAATTTTAAAAAGAAAAACCTACTTCCGCAAACAGAAATGAAACATATACACAAGCAAAATAGGGGGGGGAGTCACTTAAGCAGAAAAACATGATTCAATGGCTACCACCATACATGAGGTTGAGCAGCCAGCAACTATGTCATTGTGATGGCGGCGTGGGTGATGAAATGACAAACCAGGAAACATTTGGTAAAGCATGTACCTCTCTTCCACATATAGACACTAACACATTCAAAGAGAATGACAGATCTCAAAGTAGCTTTATTTTTTTAAAACCAACTCAAGTCAACTTTGGAGCCAAAAAGAATCAAGTGAAATCTACAAAAGGAATCCCTTTTAATGTTTCAGAAAACAAGACATCCTCTGCCAGACAGTAACTGGCACCCACAGATTTTCCTCACATGCCATTCATTTTGAATCCAATTTACACCAAAATCTCGGCAGATAAAAAGATAAACAGAGTCATGATTTCATGAATTGTCCAAACTTGCATCCTTATCCCCATCTTTTTAACTCCAAACTTCCAGCTGATCACCCCCCCCCATGCACACACCAAACAATATTTACAAACATGACTAACCCTTGGTGATACAAAGATCACTACAGGAAGCACACATTTGAAGACAGGCAACAAAAAGAAAATATACTAATCCAATTTATGGAGAGAAGAAGAAAAAAAAAAAAAAAAGAAAAAGAAAAAAAAAAAAAAGAAAAAAAAGAAAAAAAAGAAAAAAAAAGGGATGCTTTATTACTTTATTTAATAAGTGATAAAATATTTCAGGTTCTAAATGGAATGCATATTTAATGAGGTTTGCTATTGCAAACTTTAACAAGCAGTGTAAAAAAAAAAACAAAAAACAAAACACCTACAAATAGTTTAAATGTTAATTTAATTTTAATATTAATTTGGAGGCTGAGAAGATGAATGCTGGTAAAGCAAGAGCCATGACTATAAGGGTAAGCAGTTACTGCAGTGAATCATGCTCTAAAAAATTTGGTGGCAACCAGAGATAACCAGGTTTTTATGTATTGCTTTGATACAGTCAAGAACCCAACATTCCCTGTAATCTACTCCATACAGTAATTTTATCACTTGATGAAAAGCAGGAAAGAAGGGTGCACAAAGGAATTTCTAATCCAAATCATAAAAAGCTGCTATATCTATCATTTAGTCACCACAATGAAACATTATGGGGGGGGGGGGTCCAAGGGTTGGAATTGTCTTTTGAATTTCACCCTGCAATTATGCTTGGTTTCTTTTTAGGCTTCAAAATATCCAAATTACTCGACATTTAGTAAACACCAAAAGCCAATTTAGAAATTTTAAAAGAAAAGTCTTTAAAAAGTTATAAAATGAATATTAAGGATGAACAGGCCTTGCTAACATTTGGACATGGCATGAATGTTTATAAATATCTTATTGAAGAGGATCCCTGATACACAATAGGAAGTGGCCCCATTGATCTTATTCTTAAGAAATAAAAAAAATTGATTTTATTTTTGTAATAATTTGTTAGCCTGTTAATAAAATTTTTTAATGCCCCCACCCAACTGCTCGAGAATATCGTTTTCTGAAGTGAGAAAGTAAATGCAGGTATCACACAAGTTAAACTTTCTTCAGGACTTTGCTTGTCCCATACAAAACTTTCACAAAGACACCTAATTCCTACAGTTAAACTATGAAGCAGATACTGATGCCCCCTTTTAAAATTTTTGGGGTCAACATAAGCAAGAGAGGTTTTCTTACATAGGACGGACAAAGAGTTGTCCCACCAACTCGCTAAGATGGAGAGGAAGCACCTTCCTCAGTCAAAAATAAATCCTCTCTGAATACCAACACAGAACACCTGCTGCTAGTCACCTTACAAGACTAAAATCCTTTCATCACCCCTCTTACTTTTAATGAAATTTTCCTATTGTAATATGTAATATGTAATATATATATATATATCTCGAACATGGTCTCATTTAAAAAAAAAAAATAATCAATTCTGGGATTGAACACGTCAAAATTAAAGCTAACAAACGAGGACTTGATAAATATGAAATTGAACATTTGTTGATACAATTAATATCTAAAAAAGGTTTTCTTTTGCTACGAATTATTAAAAAAAAAAAAAAAAAAAAATCTTCGTCCATTGAAAGTAGTAAACAATCTAGTTCACAAGAAGAGGAATGATTGTTTTTTTTTATTTTTATTCCGAATTAAGACATGTATATCTAACAAATAAAAGTTAAATTAAGCAAAGACGCCATTTTGTGTTAATTAAAAACTGCTTATTTATATTACATATAAAAAAAAAAATGCACATAAATGCCCCCTCCCCCAAAAAAGACAAAAAGTAAACAAAACAAAAACACCGAACTGGAATTTAGTTTACTTCCAACCTAAAATTTCTTTTGTTTCTTCATCTTCGGTACATAACATTAAGAAATCAGTAAAAGCCGAAACTGCTTTTAATTCAATTGTACCAAAATTTTTGGTCAGATTTCTATGGATGACCAGAACGGACATAATATGCGGCGTTTTCAAGACTGGAGTTCGGAGTTTGCGGAGAGTCGGTCGATGTCATCTATTACTGCATGGTGGCCAAAATGCGAAAGGAAAAACATCCACTTTTAAGTTAATTACCATTTTATTTATAATTAATTCTCCGTAATTTTATTTGTTATAAAATAGAAAAATTGCAAACAATGAAAACGAAACTAAAACGTGAATTCTCGAATGAACAGATCGCCGGACAACAAAAAAAAAAAAAAAAAAAAAAAAAAAAAAAGAAAAAGCTATTTTGCGAAGATTTAAAAACGTTTGAATCGATAATCGATTTTATTTGGATAATCTGTCTGTAGTCTTTGTTCGTCTCTAAAAGACGAATTTTAAAAAGGCATTTAAATTGGGGAAAAAAAACAAAAAAACACACACGAAAGAATCCTTGCTTGAAATTCAAAAGAAGAGCCTATTCGTCATCTCCACCAATTTAATCATAGGAATAATCAAGCGTTTTCTTTTACTTTACATGGAACCAATAACAGTAACACACACACGTGTGTGCGTGCCCCCCCCCGACTCACACAAGCCCGGAGCATCGACGTCACAAATAAGATTTCCCTTTTTTTTTTCTTAAAAGAAAGCAGCAGTCACAAATCGTCCTTTGAATATTCCATCATTGCTTCTTGATTGTTGAGTCAAAAATTCTAGTCTCGTCTCTTGATTTTCATAAAGCGCACATTTAATAATGCATTGACAGTGGAGATGGTTGACGAAAACAATTCCAAACCTTAAGGTAAATGATGATTGGGGAGAGGGAAAAAATTGAATGTATGTACGTAAATTCAACTCACCAAGCAAACAAAACGAAATAAGTTTTTAAATATTTATGATTCAATGCGATACAGGACATAAAAAACTAAGTCGATTGAAACATTTTACAACTACGGATGGACAATTGAACTAGTGGTTAAAAAAAAAAAAAAAAAAAAACAAACAAAAACAAAAAAAACAAACAAGCGAAATATATCGGTAACTGGATTAAATAAAATTTTTTAAAAAATTTAATAAGACTAAAGTGCTATTTAATCTAATTACAGTAAAAATGACACCAAGTTTAAAACATTTTTACAAGTTTGAGGGGGAAAAAGTTACGGGACATGCCTTCTTTCACTTTACAAGAGAGATAGAGAAAAAGAAAAACGTTAAAAGTAACTTTTAATATCTAAATCAAATGTGGGCTTCCGTAGAATTAAAAAAAGGTAATAAAAATTGGGTCAATCATGCTTCCTCGAACAAAAGAGAAAAACTTGTTCCTTCTTGAATCGAGAAAGAAAGCAAAACCAGGAAAAAAAAAAAAAACAAATTCATTCATTGATTAATTACACGATACAGAAAAGAAAAATAGCTATATTTTTAATATTCATTGGTTCTTTTTAAAAGCCGGCAACAAAAGAAAGAAAAAAAAAATCTTTAAAAATAATTCTAAGCTTAAAAAACTAAGTGACATGATTACAAATTATTACAAATTACCAAAGAGAAGGAAACAAATATCCAGTCGACTTTTCTTTATTTGCCGGCCATGTGCAGATGTGACGGTTTTAAAAAGTCAAACTCCCAAGAAAATTTTTAATTTACTTTAAAATCTCTCGATCTTCGGAATATCGCAGTTTAAAAATATTCTTACAGATCAAACTTCAATAATTTGAAGGGAGTGTGGGTGAGGGGTTCTATTGTTTTAAGCTTGCCCCTCCCCCCCTACACACACACTAATGTGCAACATATTGCGAGGCTAAGTCTTCTTAGACAAGCATTTAGAAATAACTCAAGTCTTTCTTTTTGTGAAGAAAGCACGGGAAAACTAAGTGGGATAAATTTTGCATTACTGGAGAGAGGGCGGGGGGAATACCCACCCCCGAAACCAGTCGATAAGGTGGTCACGTGATCAAACACATTTCCTTTCCCCATGCTTGATTCAAGGCAGAAAGGACTCGACTCCATTCCTATATTACCGTCAGTCTTTAAGTTTTCATAAAATAAAACTAAAAGCTACACCTTATTTTCTGTCAATAAACCAAAATCTATATTTTTAAATACTAGAAAAAAAGAAGTGAGTATTAAAAATAAAATTAAATACCCCCCCAAACTAAAAAACACTTCTTTCTCTAACGGATTATTTCTACAATTATTACATCACGTTTAATTTTTTGCGGTAATTTAAAAGACGACCAATTCCGACAGGAAACAATGTTTTGGGATCGAATTCTATATAAAAATAACGAACATAAAGACAATGAAGAGATTCGATTTAAAATAATAATAATAGTAATCCTGGAGTTTAACACGTGCAAAGTGAAAATAAGGCCACCTACCCCCACAAAAAAGGGACATTTAAACTAGAAGTAAACCATCCCAATTCAGTTTTTTTTTTGTACAGACAGGTATAGGACTGGCTGGTCAATGGGGGGAGAAGTGAAACAAACTCAAAGGATAAACAAAGTTATTAGTTTTTAAATAAAAGTGGATAATGAAATATACTGATACAGGATCTTTTGAACAAGAAAATTTATTTTAAAAAGTGCTTCATTATGAGCAAGATGACCATCCTTAAAATTTAAAAAAGTCAAAAATTATTAGATCTTCCAGTGGAGCCCAAATTAATATAAGCTAATCTGTTAACATTTTAAGTTAAATTGATAATTTTAAATGTGGGAGGATCAATACCTTTTTTTATTTAAGGATAATCATACCTGTACTAATTAATACATATATCAAAATTAAACCCTAAAAATTAAAAACTAGTCTAAATTTTCAAATAAGTGATTTAAAAAAAAAAAAAAAAAAAAAAAAAGACTTGTCAGTTTTTTATGGTTTCAAAGCAGAACTTAGTCATTCCTTGATGAAGGTTGAGTCAGACCAAAATTATTTTCCACTTTCTCATAGAAACCAGAAGGAATTATTACACAATAAAAAATATTTGCCATTAATAGAAATTACATTTACTCTTAAGAATAAGATTGTAAAATATCATTTTTACCTAAATGTGGCCCCTATTGAAAAAGAATTTTGAAAGTAGGAAAGAAAAAGAGAGAGAAAACAAAAAACAAACAAAACAAAAAAAAACAAAACAAAAAAAACAGCAAGATTTTGGTAAATAAATAACAGTTAGTAATCAGAAAAGCCCCAATTCCTTAAAGGAGCAAACCTAGAACTTTTTAAAATAAAATAGAGTAAAAAATGTATCAAAAGTAGTAAATACCAAAGTTCAGGGTTCGATCCCCGAGGTGAGAAAAAAAAAGAAAACAAAAAAAAACAATGGAAATGTTATTTTAAAAATTCTTCAAGAGCAATTTTTTTTTCATGGCAGGGTCATGCCCCTACCCAGAAATTCCGAATCTGCCATTCAATCACCCAATATTGTTCAAAAAAGAAATATTCTCCCATTTAAATACGTTCATTTTTTTTTTTTTTTTTTTTTAAAAAAAGACTTATTGATTGATTATTTCATCCAATAATTAAATATAAAGATATTTAAATACAAACTAACAAGGGATGATCGCTATACAAACCAGATTTTTACCCCCCTTTGTTTTTAGAGTGAAGATGGTGATTATTTTTGATTTTTTTTTTATTAATTTTTAAAAATCAAGAGGTTGGGTTTCGATATTCATGGGATTATTTTAAAAGTTCCAATTAAAAAAAAGCTTAATAATGTAAATTAAGACTCGAAACTAAAATTCCTGTTTTCATTATTAATGAGTAGATTTTACCATGATTTCTGAAAAGATGTTTCGTATTTTATTTGCCGGAAAAAATACTTAAAAATATTATTAAAAAATAATTTTAAGTGTTATTATTATTTATCGGTGAAGATTTTTCAGTGTGGCACAGAAGCGGCTGTGAACGGCCGCCATTGAACCGACAATAAAAATAGCAAAAATCTTGGCCTTTTTGAGGGGGGTATTTTTTTTTATGAAAATATTTCCTAATTTTAAAAATTAAAAAAAAAAAAAAAAAAAAATATGGTGTGTGTAGGGGGTATAATTACTGTAATTTTTTTTTTCTCGTATGAAACGGTTACGAACCAGTCAGGAAAAAAAAAAAAAAATAATAAACTCATTCAAAGCAACCTAAAAAAGAAAATTGGATAATCTTTAGAATTATCATTTAATTGAATATCAGACTGATGGCACACAGATATCTGCGAGGGTCAAATAACTAACAGATACAGAACAGAACTAATCTTTCTTAGCAAGTCTCATATAGCGAACCATCGGAAACTTTTTTAGAGCCTTATTAAATACCACCGAACAAATAAAAGTGAGTTAGATATGAAATAGGGTAAAAAAAAATGTGATTCAGTAAATAAACGATTTTAGTTTCTGAATTATTATTTCTTATGTATTTTAAAAGAAATAAAAAGGGAGAGAGTAAAAAAAAAGGAGACATGATCTGTAAATGGGATGATTGATTGGGGGAGTTAACATCGACATGGGTCATGCAATATTGAACCATAGTAGTGAACAAGATTATCTGTTTGTGTGTGTTATATATATATATATATATATATATATATATATATTATATTATATTATATATATATATATATATATATATACGAAAATTGACAAAGATGAAAACAATCAAGAAAGTATGAGGAAAATGCTTTAAGTAAATTTAAATAGGAGTTAAAAGCGGAAATGTAAAAGAAGAGTTCGGGATTTAAATTCTGAGAAATTTATATTTTAACCTTCGTTTTTAAACACTGAATGAATAAAAAACAAATAAAAAGTGAATATTTTAGTAAATTGTGTTAAATAAAATTGTATTTAAAAAAAAAAAAAAAAAAAAAAAATTAAAGAAATGTTTCAAACACAGAAAAGTTACGGAAGGAAGAAAAACTGACTTATTGTAAAAATAAGCATTTTTTTTTTTTTAGTTTACGTTTGTAATTTTTATTAATGAAAAAAAAAAAAAAAAAAAAGGAAAGTTGGATTCAAGGGAAAAAATGAATAGAAAAAAAAAAAAAAAAAGTTAAAAATAAAAAGGGGGGATTTTTCTTTCATAAAAAGAAAAACGAAGTAAAATACAAGAAAATAAAAAGAAATAAATTGAAAGGAAGACAAAACTTACTCATAGTCTCGAAATATTTCATTTGTTAATTTACAATGGAAAACTTCTTCGTCCGGATCCAAGTCAGGCGGAGGTTTTTGTTTCTGAAAAGGTTGTCTTCTCAAAAGCGGCATTTTTGATTCAGGGTTATTTTGTCTCCTCAAGAATTTTTTTTTTTTTTTTTTAATTTTTGTTTTGTTTGGTTTTACATAAGGAAAAAAAAGGTAAGACAAGGTAAGGAAAGAAAAACAAGGAATAAATAAATAAATAAAAGGAAGATGTATTTTTGGAGGGAAAAACGAAGTCAACTTTCTTTTGCGGTCCTCAAAGACTGGGTCTTAAAAAAAAAAAAAAAAATAAAAAAAAAAGGCCGACCCACTCTTCGGCCCTTCCTTCTTTTTTTCCTTCAAAATTCCTGGCCAGCAGGTTTCCAAGTAAAGACAAAAATTCCAGATTTTCTGCCGAGAAAAGACTCTGACGTCGATCTGAACCGATCTTGCTTCTTTCTACCTCTAATGTCGGTATACAAAGAAGAGAAGAGGTCACAGTTAACCTATAATAACACTTTAGACAAGAAGATGTTAGTTCTCCTCGTTGGTTTAGGGGAGGGGTTCGTTTAGGGCTTCCGATCGTCCTGCCCCTCCACCAAGATAAATAATCAATATTGATTCCGAGAATCGAAGCATTGCTCTACCTCTCGATGGTAATTTCAACCGATTTTCGTATCATTTTGAATTTTGTAGATTTATTTCGATTTCCTGCACATGTCATCTACCATTTCTACTGGAGCCAGAGGTGGAGCTTGCTAAGCGCGTCGGCAGCGCTGATTGGCTGCACTTTGAGATGATTGACAGTTATGCAAATGACTCGGCAAAAGCCGATCACTTTAACACCTTTTTTTCTACGAGAGCGTCATGAAGTTATCTCCCTTGCGGACTTCTCGCTGCAGTAGAGTATCGGGCAGTCTACAATAGTTTCAAGGGACCGGGATACAGCCGGTGGAAGCTTCTCAAAAATCAAAATGATTATTTCTCGATTTTTCGATCGAATCGCATGTCTTTGATTAAATCCATTGCATGAGTCTTATTTGAGACTAATGGTGTGGCACGAAACATTGAAATGCTCTGTGTATTCCTTTTCTTTTTGAGCGTACTATCGTGAGAAGTGTTATTGTTCCTTGCTTCTCTAGTAGCAGTAAAGCACAAACATGTCGGCGATGGCTTCTTCCTTTGTTCGTCGAAATTGGACGAGCCAAACTCTATCCGCATCTCGTGACTCGGCTTTTTTCTTACTTTTTCGTCTTTGACTTTTTCGGGGCGAATTTTATTGTTGATTTTTTTCTTATTTTGTTTTGATTTTTTTTTTTTAAGTTGTTTTCGTCCGGAACAAACACGTGCTTTTTGCCAAGTCGTATAAAACTCGCAAATGTTAAATGAAAATTGAAATATAAGTCTTTGTTCTTGGTAGTTGTCTTTTTTTGCTGTGTAATTCCAGCGATTACGTGGCTGGTTGACTAAAAATAACTTTGTTTTTTTTTTTCCTTTCGTTTTTTTTTTCTTATATAATCGAAGATATTGATTTTTTTTTTGATTTTTTTTTTTTTTTTTTTTTTTTTTTTTAAATTATAAAGATTGTTTACCCCCGCTTCTTGCTTAAAAAAGTGTTGGTTAATTTTTTTAAGTCAACTTTTACATTTAAATTTAACAAACAGTATTGTTTAACAAGCAATATGCCCAATTAATTGGTTGTTAATTCGATGTTCAATTAAAAAAAACAAACTCGGCTGCGTTAAGACAAAACAAGTCATAATTAAATTTACATTAAAAAAAAAAACCTGGTATAAGAATTTGATTACTTCCATTTAAGTATTAATTGTATGATGAATTACATTGCACTGCAATAATGTGTATATACATAGATACAGTTATTGCTAAATAATGTATTGTACACATAGGCCAAAAATAACAGATTGAGAATCCATCTTCCAAACAATACCTCCCCAGAGGTATGCCTGATGTGTGTAGCTTGACTAAGAAATAGAAGTGTTATCTTTTGCAATAGCTAATGACCTTGTACTCCAGCTGATTATTTTACACTGAAGAATAAATACCAACCAAGGTTATACTTTCCTTGAAGTAGTTTTAAAGTTTCATGTTTTTCTAGAATAAAATTTATTATTTTCTCTCATATGATCAGACCATATTCAACACATATAGGAAATATTTTATGGAAAAAATGTTTTGACCATATTTTCCTTATTTTATAATTGATTTTCCTAATATATTTAGTGTAATTTGCATGAGATGACAGATTAGGCTACAAGACTTGCTTGATATCTATTTTGGATTAGCCAATCTTAAATGTTTTTGTATGGCATAGGGGAGCATCAGATTGCCATTATATTTAAATAATCATCAGAAAAGATTATGAATTGTTGCAAAGTGGATAGGTATTTGTCTAAAGTGATGGTTCATGATCAATCTGGTAATAACCATATTGCTCCCCCCACATCATTACTGCAAATCCATTTTTCTTTGTTGCAGGTGGTTGGTAAAATTCTTGATTTGGCAAACTAGATCAATTCACATTCAGTGTCAGAAATGTAGCATTGTATTTCAGAGCATACACCAGGTTCAGGGTGTAGCATCTTCCTGTCAAACACTTGTGGCTTGAAAATAACCCTTTGGCCAGATCATCACCCATGAATTAAAACCGTAAGACTTTTATAGCAGTAAGCAAATTTTATTCTCTAGTTGTAACCTAGTTCTATAGACAAGGGAGATGAACAATCTAACGGGCATCTTCCTTCTTGCATTGCTGGGAGGCAATCTTCTTGTCCTCTTGGTCTCTGTGCTTTTCTGCTGGTAGTGACCACTGTCTTGTCATCTTTGTCTAAAAAAGTAATTTGTCCTCATTCAATAACTCTCTTTGTCAGGGCTGCTTGCCATAGCACTTGTGAAGTCCACTTCACTTAGCTGATAATCATCAGAGCAAATAAATGTCTGAAACCATTTTTGTGACAGCTCAGATTTTTTCTATTTAACAAGCTGACATTGATATCACTACAGAAAAATAAAGACCTCTATGAAAATATAATTGTCCATCAATATTCCAAATTAGTCACTACTTTCTCAGCTGAATGTTGACTGGTTTAAGAAGTGGCTTTCTGTTGCCTGCTCTACCAGAATGATTTCTGATCCTAATACAATCCTGCCAACCTTTGGTATATTTTGCCACTTCTGGTGAGGATTAACAATTATCCATCACATTATACAAAGATGATGAACTAGCTTGATTTGAATGAAATACAAGTTTCATTTCTTTCATTAGTTAAGTGTACAATAACATGGTCACACAATTCAAAGAGGAAACCTCAATTTAATATTGACTCATTTCACTCTTGGATTAAGTAGTAATATTTCTTGCTCCTGGAGTATTTTGAAATGCTTCTGTTATTATTTCTCTTGAATTTTTAGAGTAAAATGAAAATTCTCAATAAGTAGATCTTTATTAATGCTGGTTACTTATGTCATGTGTGGTGTATAATATCATTTTGTAAAAACAATGCTGATTGGTTGACACACAGTCAAGACACTATTTGTAAAGATGATGTTGATTGGCTAAGACAACCAATGCATTTGTATATACTTTAAATAAAAAATGTTTCTAGTGGTCACTTGAACTAGGTACATGTCTCCTTGCTGAAACATGACAAGCGGAGCAAATGATTACAAAAATGTTCATCTGGAATCAAGGTGTTGAATATAACATCAATCACCTAAGTGACAAATTTTATCTGTATTAATACATATATATATATATATATATATATATATATATATATATATATATGTATGTACAGGATGTATCAAAAATACTTTTATAAATTTTGGGGCCCGGTTCCTCACACCAATAAAAGATATTAGTTGTTAACACAACAACACTCACACATACTCACAGTAAAAAGAACCTTTAGATATTGGAGGCAATCTACATTAAAACAAAGCAACCCTTACTCAACAAAATTACATTTCAAACCAGTCACAACATATGACAATGCATTTAAACATATTAGTGCTGTTGATAACATTTCTTTCTCTCACATGGTCATGTACGATGTCACAGAACTGCATTACGAATTTACAACCTATGTCTGATATTCCACAACCATTATCATTGGACAGCAAACTTCTATGTAAACAAAACAGTATGTCATCTTTGATGGTGAACATTTCTGTTGTATTGTCCATATGACCACTCTGATGATGGTTCATGTGGGCCAAAAGCTTAGATTGATGACCAATAAAGAAATATCCAAATATTGAACAGTTTTTGCCTTTATTTTCTCTTGAAACTAAAACCAGTATACAACATTTGGAAAGGCTCATGATAAAACATAATAGATATTCGTTTGCTGTGATAATTAACAATATATGTTTGAATAATGATCTACTATATATGTATTTGTGTGTATGTGTGTGTGTGAATAAAGACAAAAGGAAAACTTATGTTAGCCAATGCATTTCATCTTATGATCAGCTTTATCAAGGTAAATGTTAGGATTTTATAAACAAAAGTAAAAATGTTAGTTTTTCAAAATTTTAAAATTTAAGAACATTCATAAATATACAGCAGGCTGACTGAAAAATTAGTCATACATAGAAATAAATTCAACCATGACTTCAATCTAAAGAATGCCACACTTATTAAAAGAGGAAGTAATGGAAAATTCTTGAGAGTGCTGCTCGTGAATCTTACCAAAATATAAACCAGCTCCCTGGATTTTTTCAGATATCTTTCCTGAAAGAAATACTCCTCTCCCAATCCAACACACGTGACTATAGAAATGTTAAAAAATAAAAAGAATATAGTTAAATCCATAACCTTCTATTATTTATCATATATAAATTAATTTCTAATAGTTTTTTATATAAAATATATGATACATAAATTAATCCCAAACTGAAATATAAATAATAATTACATTATAAAAAAAAGAAATACAGAAACATTTACTCACTTTTGTTGATGAGACATTAAATTACATCACTTAGCATCTTCCATAATTTACCTAAACTTTTCAGTTAACCTGATGCATATTTTTGAGTGTTCTTAAATTTAAATATTCAGAAAGTCCAGTGTCTCAAGTCTATCTTTTTTGAGAGAGGCCCACCTAAAGAAATTTTGACAGATAATGATAAGGTGTTTAACAGCAGGAGCTTTAGAATGTTTACTGAGACATGAAATGTCTACTTGAGTTTCTGATATGCATATGCACCATCTGGAAACTGCATTGTTGAATGATTGCACAGATCCATAAAGTGGGTTGCTGCCTTCTGGAAGCAATCCACTTTATGGATCTGTGAAATGTTCTGTCCATGAAGTGGATTTACTGGTACAATGTTACACTAAAGTATGGTGTCTGCAGTGTGTCTGCTCTGGCTAATGCTTTGTACCAATATGAAGTCCAAGTGAAAGGTATCGACAAGATCCCTCCACTGAAGCCTTAGTCTGAGTAGGGTATGTACAAGAAAGGGGACATTGTACTAGTAAGGAGTCTACCTAACAAATGTATGTGTAAATGAAGGATTGGGACAGTGACTTGATTTGTGAGTCCCCAAGGGGTTTACATGGCTGGAATGTTGAACCATGTAAGAGACATCCACCATTTTCCTCAAGCAATTCTGTGGAAAATGAAACCACCATGTTGAGTGACGATGGGAGGTACATATCTTGTAACTGTTATGGAGACCTATTTACATTAGAATGAACTCTTCTTCCTTCATAAATACTAACCTGCGAGACTTCCTAAGGGAGGCAGTGTAACCTGACAGTTCAGACGGACATTTTTATCTGCTGATTAATAACACTCTTATTTTGTATATATGTTCTGTTATTTCAATACACTTGTTCAACCTACCTTCTTCTTTACGTGTCTTCCTTTCTGGCTCTTAACAGGCCACAACAGTAACGAAGGCCAAAAACGACCAGTCAACTGAAGCAGCTGGAGATGTAAAACATCACCCCACCCAGATGCTACTTGGTTGAGATCAGATCAGAGGGGTGTAGTGGACACAGCCTGTCCCCCTGGCGTAAACAATGTAAGATCATCTGTGCTGTGCACAATAGACTCAATATGCGTAATCTGAGTGAAGTTTCACATGACTGAAAAACTGTGTAGTGACCTCGCTAGACACCATAAAAAGCCAACCTTTGTTAAGACCAGGGAGTGACTTGAAGGAACACTGCTGGTGCAACAAGAGCAAATTTCAATAACTCAGCCACATATACTTACAGATTTTTTTTTTTGTGTTTTGGGGGATTTTTTTCAACAAATTTTTCTGAAGAGGTTTTGGACAAAAAAGGTTCCTTTTAAAGAAAAAGAATGGGCTTCATCATTTTTGAAACAATATATAAATACTGTGGTATAAAATTTTTGTTAAAATATACAGTCAGTGACAAAATTATTTATGAACCCATCAATTTTGAATATTTTTATCCATTTCTCAGAATATAAGATTCTGAGAAATGGATAAAAATGATGCCAGATCTTTTATATGTTATTAAGCACACAAAAAAAAGGAATATAAAACTCAATTTTCAGAACAACAGGTTAAATACAACAAATTTGACAGGCAAATTATGCAAAATAGGAAAAGACGCAGATAATTTTTTACTTATCCTTGTATGTCTGTGAGAATATATTCTTTTGTAATTGAAAAGACAAATTTATATGTGTGGAGATTTTATACAGTGAAGATGTAATTGAATGACAAAATGGAAAATCTTGTTATTCTTTGAAAAGATTTCCACAGACTGATAATGATTTTTTTTATACCAACGGAATTTTATATGGCATTTGTTGCATTTTCCTTCATCCTATGTGATATAATGGAATATGCATACACCTGTGTTCCCCCTCATTGGAATATGATTGGCTGGTGTCTGTCATATATACAGATGGCCGTGTAGGTACGACAGAGTTTAAGTCTATGACGATGTCCATTGGACTACGCCATCAGCTATTCTATTGGTCTACACTTATTACCTGCGACTACGACGAGTGCCAGTCGATTACTGCTACCATGTACTACTTGGTTATAGTAGCCAAAGCCACTTAGCTACTTCGATCAAATATATATTTTTTTTTAGGTTCTCCACGTAGAGTTTGTTTCTTCAGTTTTTTGTCGCCACTGTTATGGGCGACGGATAGCAAAAAGGTTTGTTCTCCGTGTAGAATTTGTTTCTTCAGTTCCTCGTCACCACTGTTATGGTCTAATATCCTCACACCACAGTTATGGTCCAAGGTTAGAACCAAGGAAGAACAACACGAACACAAGAGTAGAATAACAAAGATATATTACAACAGAAATATAGTACAAGAAGTTGAAGTTGTTAGTAATGACTGTCCGTCTGGTTTAGAGTGAACTAATATTGTCTCGACTCGTTACACCATTCATTCATTATACCTCTTGAGAGGCGCAGTATTTATAGTGTCAGGAAGAGTCCATTATCGTTATAGGTAAGTTCCCATAACAGTAGCCAAAGCCACTTAGCTACTTCGATCAAATATATCCCTTTCCAGGACATATCACTGTGTAAGAAGAGTAAAGAAATACAACAAATTCTGGTTAAAATTCTACATTGAAAAATTCTGAAGATATAGAGACAACACTTAACATTGGATAGGTTATGTATCTAGATATATTGAACACGAAAAAAATTAAAGTTTAAATTTAAGTGTCCTTGTATCTTAAGTGTTTCATGAGATAGAATTATATTTTGCATTCTTTGTACTTCTACGTATAGAAGCTTTCATTCATAAAGACATTTGTATGAAGAAGTCCTTTTGAAGAACAAAACATGTAACAATTTTTTTTCATTTTGCCATATATATGCTACAGAAGATGTCATTCGAAATTATAATAGTGTCAGTGGCAGTCCGTTGCAGTTTCATAACTGGATTCTGCATGTCTCATTCCATATGTGTCACAGAAGATGGACATGAAATCAAGAAGGTGAGTCACTTCTAGGCAAGTTGAGGTCCACCTTAAACAAATTCATGCCAGTGGCATTTTCTTCTACTCTGATTTTCTTTCACTCCCAACCAAATATTTGCAAAGTCAAACAGTGATAGAGAATGGATGATGGTAGCAGGTTTTGGTAAAAATGGAAGCTTCTAGTCCTGAACTTGTATGTTGGCAGTGAATTTAATCATCAACAACATCATCATAAAGGAAGTGATCGACAAAGAAGAAATAAATGCGTGTGTATGTATAGAGAGGGAATATACATATATACATGCATGCTGACAAAAACACAAGAAAATGGAAAGAGATATAAAGAACACACAGGGGTCATTAAAAGATAAGAATGTCAATAACTCCTTCACTATTTCTCGGACCAATCTTAATTGTTTTATAACCCTTCACACAGAACTTTTCACTGCCAGTTCAAGAAAGACATTTGGGTCACTAACATACAAAAAAGAGAATGCCTCATATCGAGAATATTTAACATCGAAAAACATAAAAAAAAAATTAATTATTTTTAATAATATGTGGAAATCTCCACGCTTTGCATGATGAAGGTTGTGAGACCAGAAACTTGTGTTGGAAAATTATGGAAAATAAAGCATATTTTTAAAAAATCCACATTACAACCAAAAATGTTTGCAGTTTTTCTCTCCTTTTTAATATACACACTTTTTTCTTGTTGGAACCACTATAACCTCATCCCTTTATATATATATATATATATATATATATTTTGGCAGCGTGTTTTCATTAAGACATGTCTCATTGAATAGTTTAAACAAATTTTGTCTACTTATTTTCAATAGGATCCTCTCATATTCACAGACAAGCATCTTAGTATCCTTATTAAAGGAAGTGAGAAAATTACTGTGTTGATACATATTCATTTATTCCAAGTACTTTTGACATTAATGCACAGGCTGATATTTTCTTAATTTTCATGAAATTAATATACATAAAATGTGAATGTTAAAACTAGTGTATATATTACAATATATCTGTAAAAGAATAATATGAATAGAGGCAAAAAGGAAAACTTATAAGTTTTCCTTTCGTTTTTGCTCATACAGGGTGCGATGAATAAACTGTTGTCTAAATAACAAAAAAATGAATAACACAAAAACGAAAATAACACAGACATCTCATTTTAACAAATATATTTAACAAAATTACACAAAAATATCTTGAAATACTAAAGAGTAAATTTATTCAATAATATTACCATTGGCTTCAACCACGGCCTTTAGATGGCTTTGGAATCTTCTGAAACTCTCCTGGACACTCTCCTGGGTGAATGCTGCCATAATCCTTTCCTTCAGTTCATCTTTAGTGTTACAACAAGCCTTGTTGGTCACTTGCTCAACTGCATCCTACACATAATAATCAAGGAGGTTGCAGTCAGGTGGCCAGATGTAAGGGGCTATGTAGTTGCAAAAATTGTCTGACAGTCATGACTGGGTTCTCCTGCTTGTGTGCAGAGTCCTGTTGCCAGACATAGGGTTTTCCAACAGCCACCCTCTTGACCCAGGGCGGCAATACTTCCTCAAGGTACTTGATGTAGGCCTCCGTGTTGAGTCTGAGGCACTGTGGGAAGATGAATAGAGGCATGTCATGATCACGCCAAACACCTTCATAGTCACCATTAGATTCATCAAGCTCTTTCCAAATCCTTTACACTGTCTCAGATTGACAGCCAAACACTCTAAAATATTGATATTGGAGCCTCTGATGCAAATGCCAAGCAGTATAGTATGCTGTTTCCAAATTTCTGGCAGTGTGAATTGTGTCATGGTGCTCTTTCTCTCACAGTGCCCCACTTGTTCTACTATGCTGTGCAGTTGACAAAATCAAAAACAAGCAACACACATGCACAAAATTAAAAATTTAAAAATGCAGTTGACAAAATCAAGAACAAGCAACAACATGCACAAAATTAAAAATGGCGACAATTTACCTATTATATTGTGTACATGTGGACTATTGTTCTCATCTTTGTTGTTGGCATCAGAACATTTCATCCATTGTGCTCTCCTGCCTTCATCAGGTGCATGTCTGAATTTCTGGAATGAGGTGTCATCATTATTTACCTGTGGACTATTGTCCTCATCTTTGTTGTTGTTATCAAAATGTTTCAGCCATTGTGCTCTTCAATATTCATCAGGTACATGTCTGAATTTCTGGAATGAGGTATCATCATTATTTACCTGTGGACTATTGTCCTCATCTTTGTTTTGGTTGTTGTGTCTTCAGCCTTCATCAGGTGTATGGTGATCTGTGATCTGGGTAACTTACAGGAAATTTTAAACTGAACCCTTTATTTAATATACAGAGGTAGATTGTTCTAATTCTGCCTGCCACATGTAGTTCTACACTCAGGATTGTCCTGCAAGAGAATAGCCAAGTGGATTAAAACCTTAGTTCATGATTTAGGTGACATAGTAATTCTGAGTTCAATTCCTGAGTCAGGCAGTGTGTATTTGAACTCTGGGGGAATGGGCAAGCAATAACTGAGCAGCATTAAATAAGAACTAAATGAGGTATCCATAAACATGGGTAATGGAATGAGAACAATCTACCCTTGTATGTTAAATAAAGTGTTTAGTTCAAAATTCCTTGTAGGTTGTGTGGATTGATGTACACCTAAAGAAAGCCAGAGGCTACAACACCTGAAAATTTTGATGGTAAGAACAAAGCTGGTAATAAATAATGGTAAATAATGATAACTCCTCATCCCAGAAATTCAGACTTTGCACTTGATGATGGATGGAGAGTACAAAGGCCGAAACATTGTGATAACAACAACAAAGATGAGGACAATAGTCTGCATGTAAACAAAGAAAGTGTTATTAATAAATTCCATCATATTATAGTTGAAACTATTCTAATTGGTTTGATGTATGAAAACTAGTCGGGCTTAAAATGTTCAACATTATCCAATATTATCAGACCAACCATTTTTAAAACAGTCCTAAAAAGGACGAATGTGTAATAACATTCATCTGCAAAGCCACATTATGCTCACTAAGTCTTTTTTCATTATTTCTGATGAAATTTTCTAGCATTTACTGTCAAGTAGGAGAGCAGACATGACATAACAGTGTAACAATCTTGTATAATGTTATGTTTCAATCCTTCACTACCTTCCCCACTTTCTCTAATGTATCTTTTACTATTTCTACATGCATTTGGAGTTTTATGTCATGCTTTCCATTTTCCATTGGCTTATGAAAATAAGTTTAACTAGTTAAAATTTTAAATATTTACACATTGTATTTACCAATGTTAATATTTTACATGGTTGTACTGTTGTTACTTTACAAGTTGGGAATCACTAGTGTTGGAGTGTATTACTTGAGGTCTGTCTGAAAAGTAATGAGACTGATGTCACAAACAATTTATTTCAATTCCAAACAACAAATTACATGATTTCCCCTTCAAATTAATCCTCCTTGAGTATAATGCACATTTCTATCCTTCTCTGTCATGCACTGCCAGAAGGATTCTTCTTGGATGTTCTTGGTGTACCTATTTAAAGTTTGGGAGTGGTCCGTTTTATTATTATCAGAGAACGTTATTAATATTTGTACCCTCAATGGTGATTTGCTTTCATCAATTATTCCTTCTCTTAATATTATTTATGCTTGAATAAATGTTTTGTCTTCAAGAGAATATTTTTGAGATTTGGTGGCCACTGGTATACAGTTTTTGAAAAAAGAGAGGTATTGTACATTTATAGTGGCCAAAACACAAATGTTCAACACTCATTTAGGGCCCCCAAAAGGGAGATTAATACTAGAATGCTGTTTGAGGAAATCATGGTTCAGTATTATGATAGGTCAACACAGATGCAGAGAGTGTCCATTTGTTGAATGGAAAGAGTTGCAGAATGATTGCAATCTGGTGTTTATTCTGTTAAGCACAATTCTAACTTGATTAAACATTGCGACAGAACAGGCAAATGTGGCTTGAGGGTTAAAGCAGGGTGTGCAAGATTGTTTTGGCTAGAGATGCAACACTGCTCAATGGGTTGATAGATCTCCCTAACTCACAGTGAGTGAGTGATTTGAGTCTCAAAAGAGGGTTCTTTATGTTGTTCCCCCCACCACACACAATTTCTATTGCTTTCAATTCTAAATTTCTTTCATTCCCAACTTGGTTAACTTTTTAACTTGCCCAACAACTATATTTAAATACATGATTACTTCTTCCTGCTTATAAAATTGTTATGTGGGAACACACCTATTCTATAGTTAATAGACTCTCCCACCTATAATAAGTAGGAGTAGTAAGAGTAACGAGTCGGTGAGTCAGTCGATGTTGGACAACAGTTAGTTGAATACTAAAGTATCAGCGACCACAACTAGATTACTCTGCGTTATACCTATTATATCAAGTTCCTAATGTTTTGTACGTCGAACCTATTTTAGGACCGACTTAGTACAAATACAAGCCTCCACTGTGAAACCACTCCACAACAAAAATACAACTAAAGAGGGACTTTCTATCTTCTCACAAGCCTTTCTGTATACATTAAAAATGATCTTACTTATAATATAAATGCTATATAATTGTAGGTAGAACAAAATTTGTCAGAAAATTGGTCAAAGTTTAACAACCATACTCATAAAAACTGTATGTTAAAAGGACATTTTTTTCTCTTTAAACTGCTATTAATGTATAGCAATACAAAAGATAATTATCTCCCTTTGGTCGAGATGAGCAACATGGGTCATGTGACAGCACTTGATGTCAGCCTTTGTGTTGAATCTGAGGCCCTGTGGGTAGATGAATGGAGGCATAACGTCGCCATCACTAGTGATCACTCCAAACACATTTGTAATCACCATTAGATTCATCCAACTCTTCTTGAAACCTCTGCACTGCTCTCAGATTGACACCCAAATACTCTGAAATGTTCGTATTTGAGTCTCTGGTATGAATGCCAAGTAGTATAGAATGTTGTTTCCAAGTTTTTGACAGAGTGAATTGCGTTATAGTGCTCTTTTTCTCACAGATGATGCCCAACTGACCTTAATATACTGTGCAGTTGACCTAAATCAAAAACAAACAATGTACACATGCAAAATTAAAAATATAAAATGCTAACAATTTACCTATCGCACACTGTATTTTGTTCCATCCATGAAATACGGTGTTATTATATTTTAAATATAATACTGTCCATAATGGGGGAAATATATAGGAGAATAAACTTTTCATTCAAGTTCACCCACAATAACTCTATACTTCCTTAGCAATTTTTATTATTTTAAGAAGCTATTTTTAGAATTTTAATAAAACCCAAACATGAAACTGAATTTATACATTTTTTTTCTTAAGAAATGACAACAAAATGTAAATCACTATTTATTCATTGGATTGTTTATTTACAAGAATAATTTTTATATTTATAAAATAATAAAAATGTGTGAATCAACTACAATCCAATATTTACTAAAAATCAATAATATTAAAAATTAATACCAGTTGAGTACCTTTTATCCGAAATTCCAAACCCTGGAAATCTCCAAAATCTGAAAGTTTTTCAGATGCTGACATGACTTTCTACAAATGGAAAATTTCAGAAAACACTGGGAAGGTTCCTCGGTGATGTGCACCTGTTGTAAGTGACCTCATCTATCCAGGATTTTGCCATTGAAACAACCACCATATACACCCTAAGGAAACAGTAATTGTTAAGGTTTTCTGCTGAAAGGGATGAAGAGAAATTAATGAAAAATAGAAAAATACTGCACAGAGCAAAAAAATGATAATCCTAATCATGTATTGATGAAGTAGATTTGTCAGCATTGGAGTGAACATATGCTGCTTATGTAAAAACTACCTTCAGGGTATAGTGATTTTCTAAGCCTGGCTTAGATGTGGCACAAGGCCAAAAGTATAGGACACCCAGTGAGGACCGAACTCACTACTCAGTTGTAACTGATCTAGCAAGACAAGCTTTCTAACCATTACACCACGTCAGGGTGCCTCCTACAGGGTATATATGTATAAGTTGTCTTATGAACTCTAAAGGGATATTGTGTTTATGCTAGGGTTCTGTTCCCAAGTTTCCTCATATTATAGATGCTATATACAAATTAAATAGCCTGTATTACAAAATAAAAAAAATCTGAAAGCCAAAGCACTTCCATTCTCAAGAATTTGGGATAAAGGTTTCTCAATCTGTATTATTAAAAATTAAATTTAATAATTAAAATTATTAAAAAATTAACAAGGAAGTATATAGTAATAGCAGTGTCAAGAGAAAATATGCTCTTTTGACACACTACTCTTTTGTGGGTACGTTTGTTAAACTTTACCAAAAATTGATATTTGAGAGAAAAAAAAATACTTGTGCAAAGTAAATTTTATCATAAAAAAATCTTTGTGATTTTAGTAAGAGGAAAAATTTAAGAAGATTATGATATAAAAATTATTTGTGTTCAATATAGAACTGCAGATATTTGTGAAATGTGATGGTGTGAGAAGTTATTTACACTATTTACATTGTTTGTACTATTGTCCTCATCTTTGTTGCCATATTCACGATGTTTCGGTCATTGTATGCTCCAGCTTTCTTCAGGTGATTTGAATTTCAAACTGAATCCTTTATTTCATCCACCAGGGTAAATTGTTCTAGTTCCACATGCCATGCCTCTTCCAGGTATCTCAGTATCAGTTATTTCTCTTTAACTCAACTCTGCTGTAGCCAGATATTGAACTCACAACTTACTGGATTACTTCAACTAATGCTTTTATCCACTGGGTTGTGTGTCCTTGAGGACAACAGATAAAGCGATGTGAATATAGCAACAAAGATGAGGACAATAGTCTGAACAATGTAAGTAGCATAAATAATTACAATACCTCATCTCAGAAATATACACAGGTGTGAAAAGTTATTTATAGTATATGGTGATTTTCTAAGTGAAGCTTAGATGTGGCACAAGGCCGAAAATATGGAACATCCAGTGAGGATTGAACTATTATTATTGAAGAATTATTCTCCCTGCAACTTTTGTCTCACAGATGGAATATTGCTAGCCTCTGACTAATCTGTTACTATTACTATGGCACATGTTTGGAAGAGTTACATTTCTTAACTCAACCAATTCAGATCATCATATCTCAGACCCACCATGCCATGTGCAGGGTGACAAACCATTCCTGTTTTCTTTGTCTTCCTTTGATAGGGAACAAATTCTGCTAAGACAACTTCTTCTCCAGAACTGTTACTTTGTGGAACAGACACCCAAGTGGGTCATTCCCTGAGAGCTACAATATTGGTCTCTTTAAGTCCAGGGTCAACCGATGTCTATCTCACACATCCTCATAATATGCATTTCTTACTTCCTCCTTTCCCCTCCTTTATAACAATCTCACACAGTAACCTTCTATCTTGAGTGGCCCTTGGACCTTGTAATGGATGAACAAACAGTAAAAAAATTGCTTATAAAATGTTTAAGAGAACAAAAAATATGTTAATTTTAAAATCTATCAAAAGTTAACTAATTATTGCATTTTAATAAAATTTTCAGTACTAGAATTTTTTGCAAGACACTGATGCATGTTGAAATTCTCAAAGTATTTTGTATTGTTGAAGTTATCACTAATGTTTTTGTTGAGATTTACAAACTCCACGTTTTGTTCAATTTTGCAAAACATTTGATGAAATTTCAATAAGCTGATTTGTTTAGAAAAATGCTTTGACAAAAACTCTACATAAGGTTTAATAATTTTTTAAATTTAATTTTATTTTATAAGACTTCATGGTAAACAATATTTTTTAAGAAAATTTTTTTTTCCTTTTTAACAGCAAAGAATAAATTCTTAGGATTTCTTACTTTTGAGCATGCAACATCCATGTGTATATTTTTTTTTCTGGAGCCAAATTCCAACTTTTTGAAGCATTTCACCTTGTGATTTATTTATAGCTCTTGCAAACACAGGGCAAATTGGAAACTGGATTCTTGTAAAAGCTAAAGAAAATATGCAAAAAACAAAATTGCATTTTTATTAAATAAGTATTTTTTATTTTAATCATTAAATTGTTTTTAAAATAGTGAGAGTGTTTTGTATGTTAAATAATAAAATTTTTAATTTTCCCCCCAAAATTAATGAAAATTTATTGTACTAAACTATAAAAACCAACTGTACTTTGTACCCACTTACCTGTTTGCATTTGGTTTCAGTCAGTCAATATATGACTATTTTATATGATATAATGGACAAATGGATTAACAGAAGTCAGAGAATTTTATATATAGATAGAAGATATATAGATTATTTAATAGAGGATAGTTTTTTAAAAGACATTTCTATTCTTCATTTCAGGGGGAAGAAACAGATGGTAGACATGCAAGAAGCAGTGAATGAAAGAGACTCAGAACAATACTTGAAGAATGAGTGCCAGAAAGAGACCAAGGATGTGCGTGAAATAACAAGAGAATATGGAAGAAAATATTGACACTTCACTTCACTTGAATGGATTCAATGTTTTGCTTGGCATACAGCAAATTCATTTTTTTTTCTTTTTGAAACATTTTTTTTAAAAATCTTTCACCTATGGTTGGTTGAATCTGTGAATAGAAAACCTGTGTTTATAGACAGCCAAATGTACTGAGAAAAAAAGTTATAAAGCTATGTGAATAACCTTTTTTGTTTCAGTTTTATCAGCATATTTTTTTCATGACATGTCTCTTGAGGATTAGGAAAATCATGGTTCTTCACAGATCCCTTTTCTTTATCATCTTGCCAAGATTTCTTGAGAAAGATAGGGGAATGGTTTCTCATTGCATTCTCTAAAGTTTGAATTCAGAGTAGTCCTACTAGACTAACTCCCACCTAAGGCTAGAGAACCCAGTCTACCCTACAATTTAACTGATAACTGTGAGAAGAGGTGAATTCTTCTTTCCCAGTTGTATTTAGTCATTATTGTTTTAATTCCAAGTCACTTCAGGTTGTACTCAATTATGGCTCTCCATGTATTTCACTTTTTTAAAATATTGAAAATCTTACTTGCATTTGTAAAAAAATTACAAGAGGCTGACGTGTCTATACAAAAGACAATACCATGTCCAGTGGCAAACGCTGTTGGTGGGAAGAGGGATGGAAGTACCACCATAGTCACCCAAACTATGTTACCTTCCCTGGTTGGCAGCTGACAAGGGCAGGGTATCACATGTGCTTTCACCAGTATGTACAAAAAGAAGAAAGAAAATTATCACTGAATGCTATGATTTCTTTGGAAAGATATTGGAGCAATTTCCTGTTAGCATCTCTAGAGTTTTGAATTCAGAGTTGTCTAGACTAGCTACCAACCAAGTCTAGAGAATCCAGTCTACTCTGCTATTTAACATAAAGCCAGAAGAAGATATGGATTCACGCTTTTCCCAAGGGTATTTGTGCAAAAGTGAATACAACTGGCTAAGCTAGAATTAATTTGAACACAGTTCACTGATTCCAGTTTCTATGCTAATAATCATTAAGCCACCTGCACATCCCACACATTATCTTTACTTCAACTAAAATAATGGCACATTTAATGAATAACTTACAGGATTGGGTTCATGATGATCATAAAATATTCTTGACTAGTCATTCATATAGAAATTTTATGTGAACATAGTCGAACTTCTACATTTACAGGGTTGGGGACACAGGAACCCAATGAATGCTAATCATAAACAGTAAATTCTGTCCGTGTCAGAGACCCCTCTAATTTAGGCCACACTTGCTTTACATAGACATATACCTTTTTGGAATCAGGATGATCCTGGGATTGAAAATCTGTCTTTCATCTGGTGCTTGAACATCTATCCTTGGCATTTGTGTCCAGATGAGGAGAGAACAGTTGAAAATTCAAATTTTAAAATAACTGAAAAAAAATTAGTGATTTTAAAAGTTTTTTTTATTTATATTGAGTTTAAGGTAACAGAAAAAATTTGTAAATTGAAAATTTTTTGTTTTAAATTCAGTTTGAAATATTTCCAAAACTTTCTGAATTGAGGGAATCAATTTTATTTCTTCAAAATGACAAAGTGTTAAAGTGAGAGGTTTCATGACGTGAGGTTTTGAAATTCCACAGAGTTTGTCATTTGAAGAACTCAATTTTTGGCCTAAACTGGAATTTCTGCTGAAATCAGAGTTAACCAGCCTGAAATCAGAGTTACTCAATTCAATCCATGGAACCTCAAAACCTCAGTGTGAGGTTTTGAGGTTCCATGGATTGAAATGAGGAATTCAAAGTTATTTCTCCAAAATTATCATTGCTGTTTTCTAAGCTGGACCAGAGGGTCTCTTTAGTTTTGAGTTGGATGTCAAATTAGCCCTCTTAGCTTGAAAATCTAGATGGAGTGCAACTGATATAATTATAACCTTATAGAATTTTTTTATAGATTTTTTTTGTTTTACTACAAACATACAAACATATATGACTTATAAAAATTTACAGTGCAAGCATCCAGATTTCACATGTCAGATTTCAATCGTAAGGCTAGAATTCTCTTGTAGAAAAATATGTATGTAATGTGGAGAAATGAAATAAAACCAATGAATAAAACAATAATAATGAAAAGAAAAATAAATAAATTTTCCCATGATGGAAAGGGTTTCTGCTCATATGCGTGATTTTATGACCCCATTTCCAGAAAGGGCAGAATTTTTCTCTTTCTGCTTTTGGCTTCAATTATATGAACCATAATGTCAATTTCCCTGGTTCACTGACAACTGAACTTTTTTCCACTTACCAATGACATTGGACATGTAGCATTTAGCAGCTCTACAGTGAGAAGCTGACTTGGACTCGACCAGCTTTACCTGTTTGTATCCTGACTTTCCATAAATTATTTCAAAACCAAAAAGAAAAACAGATATACTTGGTTTTCCCAACTCAGTGTGAGTTTGACTTAAGCTTGACCATATTTACCCATTTGTATCTTTATCTTCCATAAATCATTTCAGAACCAAAAAGAAAAATGGACATACTCAAGAGATCTTTTAACTTTGTTTCAATACACTCAACATAAAAGGAATAAACGTCTGTAGCAGAAACACAAGTTTATTTGTATGTTTCTTCTATACTTTCTTTGCTTGCATATTGAACACGTGCCTTCACCTAAAAATGCACATAAAACCCACAACCTTGTTAACATCCACAGTATACAGTATATTTGCATTATATAGTTTTAAACTTCACTAGCAAATGGAGAAAAAATTTTATAGTCAATAAAACCCATAAAAATGCCACATTTAGTTAAAAAATAGCAAAAATTGTAATTCTTGTTTTTGCTATGAAATTGATGCCATTTGCTATAAGAATTCCAGGACAGGTTTGTCTTTATTCTGTAATTTAGCAGGATGCCTACCTAAGGTTTTTAGAATAGAATATAAAAATGCTAATGGATGGGATAATCCATTAAGGGTTTAAATGATTCACAAATCTGAACACCAAAGATTTATGCTTCATTTGTAAATTTTCTGTCAAATGAATCTTTATTGTATAGTTTCATCTCACTGAGATTTAAAGATTAGGCAATTCGTCACTAATTCAAAACTGGTTGGGTGTGTAACTCACAACTAGACTTCATAAAAACTATTTTATTATAGAAATGATGACAACAATAGCTCACTTGGTGAGACTTTGAATCTATACTCTGCAGTAGAGTTTACAGGACTCATACCCGCACACACACACACACACATATATATTATATATATATCTATATATACATATATATATATATATATAATGGGTAAAAAAGACAATTGGAAAATATTTCTTACTCATTGCTGACACATTTTGTCAATCTGACTTTATCAAGGCAAGTTTAAAAGTGAAGTGTTTTATAGTTATATCAAATTCAAAATATTAAAAAGTGTAAGCCTCCCTCTGGATATTGGTAACTTTTTCTTCATTTTTTTACCTAAGAATTTGTTTTAGTTTTTCATGCTGGCATATTGTTAAATTTCTGAAAGCTAAGACAAATTGAATAAAAAAGACATTGGAATATGACTAAGAATGTATATATATATAAATATATATGCCTGTGTGTGTGTGTGTGTGTGTGTGTGTGTGTGTGTGTGTGTAAATTATTTTCAGATAGTGTGTATCTGTAAAGGAATAAAATGAATAAAACAAAATATTTCTTGAATAGGATGAATATTCATAAACGTCCTCAAATTTAAAAACTTTGATAAACCAATGACATCCTTGCTCTTGTACATAAACATTTGTAACAAAATAAATCCTGCATTTGCCTTGATAAAGTCCCTCAGAGGTTGAAACACAATGGCTAAGAATAGTTTTTCCTTTTGTCTTTTTGTTCATATATATATATATATATATATAATATATATATATATATAAATATATTTTATTTTTATGAATACAACTTATTTGAGTAAATGCTGTTTTAATTAAACAGTTTTAATTACATTTACTGGCCTGAATGTTCAATGATCTTTAGGTTACATTTCAGAGCATATATGAAATATCGAGAAAGATTGTTGAAGATGTGCTTTTATAAGCTGTAATTTGGACTTTGCTAACCAGAAAGTTCTCTGTGGCTGAATGGTTAACAGCATGCCAAGATATATTACGGTTTCTTTATGGGATACACGTTCGATTACTGTCAGAGAACACATATTTTCTACAAAATTTCTCAAAAATTCAGGCTGGTAAATGTAATTAATATTGTTTAATTAAAACAGAGAATTTACTCAAATAAGTTGTATCCATAAAAATAACGTATAAACTGAAAATATATTAAAATTTTTTTTGGATTTAATCCAGTTCATAATACATACTAATATTTGTGTGTGTGTGTGTGTGTGTGTGTGTGTGTGTGTGTGTGTGTGTGTGTGTGTGTGTGCGTGCGCGTATAAAACACACACACACACACACATATATATATATATATAAGTACAGGGTTGGTTCATATGGAATAAAATTTCAATAACCAAAAACACTATTCTTAAAAGAGTGCTAAGAGCTAATAATGATATTTGTAGAGCTAATAATATTTATTCAAATTTATAACATATAGATGTTATTGTTATAGAGTGATTTCACAGTGGAGGCTTGTATTTGTACTAAGTCGGTCCTAAAATAGGTTCGACGTACAAAACGTTAGGAACTTGATATAATAGGTATAACGCAGATTAATCTAGTTGTAGTCGCTGATGCTTTAGTATTTGACTAACTGTCGTCCGACATCGACTGACTGACCAACTCACTCACTGAGCGACTGCTGAACGACTCTTACTACTCCTACTTATTATAGGTGGGAGAGTCTATTAACTATAGAATAGGTGTGTCCCACTATAACAGTTATAAGATCACTACAAAGTTGCAATTTTGTTTCAATATTGCTGGTTTCTTATCAAGTGATGATGTTAAAACATTACAACTTGATGAGTCACCAGCAGTGTTGAAACAAAATTGCAACTTTGCAGTGATCTTTATAACATCTATATATTATAAATTTTGAATAAATATTATATATATATATATATATATATATATATATATATATATATATATATATATAGAGAGAGAGAGAGAGAGAGAGAGAGGAGATATATCCCAATAAAAAAAAAAATCACAATTCCTTGATTTAAGAATGATTTCTAACCTTCCAGCATCCATTAAATGTTACCAGTGTTTTTCTTCAAGCTACCAACATGTCCTGGGTATGACGATGAACTGCATCTGTGTCCTGGGTAAGACAATAGACTACGTCTAACAGCAAGGCCTCTGATCAGAAGGTTTTGAGGAATGTGGAAACACCTCTTAATTGCTGGTTTTCCCAGGTTCACCCTGAACTGGGGTGGTAGCACCAGTTAGGGTCCCAGCTATGGGTAAATAGTTGACCCCACAACCTGACTCAAAACACTATGAAAGTGTAAAAATAGATTTTAATACCAGAAATACTTTTTAAAAAAATTAGTATCAGCAATAAATATTTGAAAAAAGAAAATATTGACAGAAATAAAAATCTTGTCAGCATTAAATGACCCATCGAGGTTAATATGCCACAAACCAAAACAAACCAAACTACCCACAGGCCACATGTGTTCCCCACACTGATTATGTATGGCCCACAATCAAGCTCAACTCAAAATGGTATCCTTCATTTTTAGTGGTTGCTGGAAGATTCTACATTGTTGTCATTGATTAGAATTAATTACTCTGCATTCCTGATTTGCTTTTTCATACTGACTGCATCCTATTTGACATTCTTCTTGGTCGATTACAAGCCTAAACAGACCTTTCTATTTATTTTTAAAGTTGATATTCTCCACTGTCATTGCCTGACAATAAAATAACAAAAACAAGACATGTTCATTTACATTGTAGAACAAGAAATGAAAAAAAAAAATTATATCCTAAAAATCAAAATTGTCAAATCAAGGAACTGTGGTTCATAGGCTACAGAATGTTGGAGAACATTGCTCATGATATAATAAAATTATGTTGATGAGTAACCAAAAGTGCCCAAACAAAATTCTAGAATTCACTTATTGTAAATATTTATTTGTGGCACAAAGCCAAAAATTTGAGACACCAGTAAGGACCAAACTTACTACACTAATGAACAGTGTGTGAGTCTAGTTTGTTACCCTTTGCTTTGATGGCAGACACTGACTGAATCCAAGAATTAGTTTTAAAAGAATGATAATTGATTATCACTTGTGTCCTGTATGCCTTCAGGATGTCGGTGATCATGGCTCACCAATATGGTAGAGTAATGGACAGCAGATCAGATTGAGAAATTGGAGAGCTGAGTTCGAATTCCAGTCAGATCTATTACATTCATTTATGTACTAATACCCTTGGGAAAGGTATGAATCCTCTTCTTCTCCCCACCCCCAGCTATGGGTAAACAGCAGGACAGATGAGGTTCTAGAGCCTTGGATGACAACTGTTCTACTGCAGAAAAAAATGGCAAGCTACTGTAGAAAAAAAAATCTGCCTCATCAGTCATGTATTGAAAGATACACCTAAGCGTGTATCACACATGGTACATAACTGACTCACTTGTCTCTTGTAGCTTTAAGTAATATTAATACTCTTTACAATCTATCTTTGTTCCTGTTCTGACATCCATTCACACAAACTCATTTGGTAAATTGATTGTTCCTTCTTTCTCCCCTTTATTCTCTCAATACACCCTTTGAGTATTAAATTCTCTGAGCTGTCCTTCCTCATAGTGTCCCAGAAATTTCAATTGTCTCTTTCTGATTTCATTCTCTTTAAAATTTCATCACTGCTCGCATAACTTATTTGTGATATTTTCAGTCTGTTTTACAAAATAACAGTTCTGGGGAATAAGCTGTCATAGAGGAACTTCTTCCTTACCAATGGAATATGAAGGAAGATGGAGCTGAACTGACTCTGTGGATGTGGCATGACGGGTCTAAGCAGTGAAGGTCTGAATTGGTGGCAGTAAGGAATGTAGCATATCTGAACATTTACCATGAAAATAGTAATAAAGTAGCAACAGAATAGCAACATTTTGCAATGGCTAACAATCAATCTACTTATCAGACTCTTCATATCTATCTATCTCCTTATCTATCCCAGTTTTTAATATCTATCTTAGCCTTCTTGTATCTATTGATCTATCTAGTATGTATCTCAGTTTATCTATATCTCTATTTATCTATCTCAACTTGTTCATATCTATCTAAATCTTTTAATATCTATCTCTCTATCTACCACAGTCTTTTAATAGCTATCTTAGCCTGCTCATATCTATTGATCTATTTAGTATGTATCTCAGTATGTATCTCAGTCTATCTATCTATCTATCTATCTATCTATCTATCTATCTATCTATCTCAACTTGTTCATATCTATCTCAATTTTAATATCTATCCATCTATCTGTTCATATGTACCTACCTATCAGTCTGTTCATGTTTATCAGTCTATTTCTGACTTTTCATATCTATGTCAGTCTCTTCATATCTATCTATCTATCTATCTATCTATCTATCTATCTATCTATCTATCTATCTATCTATCTATCTATCTCAACTTGTGGGAAAGGTGTTTTAGGATTTGGTTAGATTTTAGGGAAAGAAAGGCCAAGAACTTTTCAGCAGCCTTTTGTCTGTCTTTAATTTTGCAGAAGTTTTAATTCCTCATATCATGATGCTGTGTGGCTCCAGATGTACAAAATTAAGGCAGTATATGTCACCACTTTTGAGTGTGTTCAATTACAATAGATTCTCAAGGAACCTTGAGGGGAGATTTGTTTGAACAATAAAAGAAACAAGACGATAGATTTAATGAAATGAGAGAGAAAGTGAAAACTTGGAGTAAAAACTTACAAATCTGCCTTTAAACACCCCTTTTTTATTAATCCAAGATAATCTCACAGATTTAATGGTGAGATGGGCTTAGAGAATTGAGGCTTTTTGTCTTAATTGCACCTGCATTTTTTAAGTGTTTTTTTTCTTTCGTAATTCTTATTATCACTTCTTAAGAGTTATCTAGGTAGATTATTGGACTGAAGGTCAAGAATTTAATCCTAACTGCTACATTAGAGAAGTTTATTCATCATAACCATGACTTATAGACTTTGTCATTGAACACCTGATGTCTTTAGTTCTATCTATCTATCTATCTATCTATCTATCTGTTAGTTCATATCTAACTACTTATCCGTTTGTTCATATCTATTTCTGTCATTTCAATATCTTTCTATATCGGTCTTTTCAAATCTATCAATCTATGTAGGGTATATTTCACTCTCACTATCTATTTGTTCATGTTTATCTATCTATCTATCTATCTATCTATCTATCTATCTATCTATGTCTGTGCATATCTATCTATCTATCCATGTTAGTCTGTTCATATCTATCTATCTATCTATCTATCTATCTATCTATCTATCTATCTATCTATCTATCTATCTATCTATCTTACTTTGATCATATATATATTGTTCTATGTAGTATGTATCTCAGTCTATCTATCTATCTATCTATCTATCTATCTATCTATCTATCTATCAACATACTAGCTCGTTAGATAGCTTTTTATCTGAGTCTTTGAATAAAGAAACAGATCAGATTCATGCCTTTCCCAAGGGCATTAGTGTAAATTGTATAACTAGCCTTAAATGAAATTTGTACTCAATTTATTTTAATCCTGCCCTACCATATATATATATATATATATATATATATATATATAGATATAGATACACCTAGTGAGCCAGACAAACCTACCTAGGTTTCACCTAAACGGATCGTCAGGGAAAGCTTGGCTAACAAGGCAAAGGGAAACACACATTTATAGGTAAAATCACGTGACAAAAAAAAAAAAAACAAAACAAAAAAAACACAACAACCTAAGTGGGGGGTTAAATATTTATTCAACAACAACAAAAAAAAAAAAAAAACCTCAGTGGAAAGTCATTAATATATAAAAATGTCTAATTTAGTAGCCATGATTTTTTATGTCTACATACATTGAGAATTTCAGTTTTAGAGTTCAATAGTTGGTTAGGGCGATCATATAAAGCTATGGCTAATTTCTCCTCAGCACATAATTTGCAAAATTTATGGCCTGCTTTATATTTTTGGCATTTTTTTAATATTTCCCATTTAAGGATGGGGTCTATATTATCTTGTTTGGTTTTCCATACGTAGGTAGATAGCGTGGTACTATGTTTAATTTTTGCATTCTTAAAACTACTCGTATGGTTATAATATCTTTTCTTAAATTTATCCTGAGTAGCACCTATGTATATTTTAGGGTTAGTATCCTCACTATTTTTGTAAATCTTCACTTGATACACCACGCATTCTTGCTGGCATTTTCCCTGTAATGGACAGATGTTTTTGTTTAATCCCCCTTTCAATTTAGCGGTAAAAACCAAAATTGGTAAGATATTCTTTAATTTACTCGAACAACATTTCCCAAAAAAAACTGAGTTACATAAAATATTTAACAAAAATAATGTAAAACTTAGTTATTGTTGTATGCCGAATGTAGGGACTATTATAAACGGATTGAATAAGAAAAAAACTAGGAATGATCCACGTAGCAATCCTCCTACTTGTAATGTAGAAACTGTGCGATTTTTTGTCGGCAGAAGTTTATGTTTGTAGCTCTTTCTTTTTTTAAAACCTTTTTTCCCTCGAAATTGATTTGATTAACAAATCAAAAATTCGAGGGTTTTTAAAACGAGTCTAGTTATTTATTTATATTATATATATATATATATATATATATATATATATATATATATATATAAATATATATATATATATATATATATATATATATATATATATATATATATATATATATATATATATATATATATATATATATATATATAATATTAATTAAAGAATATCAAACATTTAAAATCCCATAGGTAATAATTTTATTTCATAAGAGCTCTCATGAAATAAAGATTATTACCTATGGGATTTTAAATGTTTGATATACTTTAATTAATAATAATCTTTTTGCTCTGTCTTTTGACATAGAGCTCTCCCTGGATCTATAACCTCCTGGAAATTCCATACAGATTACCATATTGTATCATTACTCTCTCTCTCTCTCTCTCTCTCTATATATATATATATATATATATATATATATATATATATATATATATGAAGAAATATAGTTTTAAGGTGTGTGATATTTATGGGATAAAGTGGTCAATATCAGAGATAGGGCATATGTAAATATAAATATAAAAGTGAACATTGAAGTCAACACTCAGAGGCAACAGGCTGTTTCATGCCAGATGCAATCGTCAGGCAGCTTGATGATTGCACCTAGCAAGAAACAACCTGTTGCCTCTGAGTGTTCACTTCAATGTTCACTTTTATATATATATATATATATATATATATATATATTGATTTGTATTTGGGTAGCAACCTTTTATTCATGCATCTTTCATTGAAAACATATGACAAGGAAGATTTAATTAATCTTTTATTGAGTTTTTACAACAAGCTAACATTTTACCACTTTCAGGAGGTTAAAGAATATAGGAATTGTCAATATATATTCTTTAACCCCTGAAAAACACAAAAATATTAGATTGCTGAAAAAACTCAATAAGAGATTAATTAAATCTTCCTTGTCATCCATTTTCAATGAAAGATGCATATATATATTTATACATATACATATATATATATATATATATATATATATATATATATATATAATTTCTCAGTCACTTTTAATTCCTACTTTTTCAAAAACTAAAGCCATTTATTCATTGATTTTATGAATTGTTGCATTTTTTTTATATGAAACAAGTTGTACCATGTCCAAGATTAGCATTCCAATGATAAATTTCGCTTTTAAATTGACATCCACTTTTGCAAATCTTTCTCTTTAGAATGCTGAATTTTTTAATCAGGTTAAGATCACATGAATCCAGTCATTGCCTCAAATTAGTGTCTTTGAAATTTATTTTATTTAAATCTTTATTTGTTTTCTTTGAAGAGTTCTTTGTCATGAATCATTGTCTTTCTGAAAGTGCTTGGCTTCTTCTGGAATTGTGGGTTCTTATGTGCCTTGATCAAAAAATCACTATATATCTCAGCTATCATCTTACAACTATTTGAATCTCATCCTGACCCTACCACTTCACTGCCAGTAATCACACTCTGAAACATCTCAACTCCTCCACCTTGTTAACAACTTAACCAGTGTGTGTGTGTGTGTGGGGGAGAGAGGCACCAGTGGCTTATAGTTAAGAGCGTTCAGTCAGTTTTTTCAAAGTTGAATTAGTAATACATGAACATTGAACAATTAGATATAATATTCAACAGTACAATTTATTTATATTATTTATACAAGGTTTTCTATATTAAGGATAAATTTTGTTTGCTTTTTGTAGAAAAAAATCTTCATCTTTGAACTGATTGTATGAGGAGTTGTCATTATTTACACTATTTACATGCAGACTAATGTCCTCATCTCAGCAACAAAGATGAGGATAATTGTTCACATTTAAATAATAAAATCCTCATGTTTGAAATGTATGTTGCAAAGCTTGCAAGAAAATAATATTCCTAACTTGTGGAAGCAAGTGTAGAAATACAGAAGGTGATTATCTCCCTTTGGTGAAGGGTCATGTGACAGCCTCTTGGTGATGTCATTTCATACAATGATGAGAATGGCCAGTCATTCAGTTTGTTTACAGCAGCCAAACTGAGTGGTTGCTTTTTTTAGTCTGGACCAAGGCACCCGGGATGAGGCTAAATCTGCAGCTTACAAGCACATGGCATCATTTCCCTTTAGGAATCTATCTTTCCCAGACATAGAAATA
This sequence comes from Acanthosepion pharaonis, assembly GCA_903632075.3. Lineage (NCBI taxonomy): Eukaryota > Metazoa > Mollusca > Cephalopoda > Sepiida > Sepiidae > Acanthosepion > Acanthosepion pharaonis. Next base: position 253,678 of record CAHIKZ030001398.1, read on the forward strand.
AACTCTGGCTTGCAGTAATCAATTTGGGAAAACAGAAAACTTGCCATTTCTCTTTCATGAAATATGTCCTCGAATGGGACATAGTAAATGAATCCATTTTAATTTGGAGTCCTAAACATGGCTTCTCCAGACACAGGAGTACCTCCATATTATATGTAAGACCCTTTCCTTTTGTTTCTCCATAAAATCTCCTTTGCTGTGTAGGCATATATGATATATTGTTTTTCATGTAAGACACATGTATATATTGAATCATTTACCAATTTTCATTTATCACTCAAACTTTTGATGCTCATTTAAGTCTATCAATTAAAACTATGCTTTATACTTCTTCCAAAAATAACAATTTGAAATGTTTTTTTCTGCAACTTTGTAGTGACCTGTATATGGTACTTCTGGTAATAGTGATAAAGTAATGATTGTCTTCCAAGGTTTTGTCTGTGAGGAAGATGTAATCATAAGTTTTATGCTAACAGTTTCATCTCTCGCACTTCTCGCTTGTGGAACTCTCTTCTGGTTTCTTGCTTTCCAGTCAACTTTGATCTTCAAAAATTAAAATGCAATATCAATCGCTATCTTCTGTCTTCTTAATTCTTGCTCTTTTATTTTCATCTCTCTTTAATGATATTTTTCTTTCTCTTATATTCTTTCAACATAATACTACTAAATAAATTCTTTGTTAAACACTAACTTTTTTTGTTGAGCTTCTGTTAATAAAAAAGAAAGCTGATGGGGACATTGACTATTTAGTATTTCATACAATACAACTCCAGCTGCATAGTTTGATTTGTCACAAGGTGATAACCTGTCTCTTCCAAGCTAGGCTAAGGCAGGGGAGGGGGAGGGAGAGAACAGTTATGCTTGACAATACTTTTATAATATTTTCAAAACATTTTATTGCATCTTCCAACAGTTTAATCGTATGCACTCTATACACTGATTTGCCAAAAGTCATGGGATAGTATTGTAAAGGGATAATATGTCAGTCGTTATATTCTGTCTTCTTAATTCTTGTTCTTTTATTCTTCTCTCTTCTTAACAATGTTTTTCTTTCTCTCATATTCTCTCACACTCTGCAACCCTTTCTGTATTAGTGGGTTTATTTCTTTGCTTGGGGTGAAATGATAAAGAAAAGGATTACAGATTAGAAAATAATTCATCACCCATAAGGCTGCATAGGTGTCAAGTTCCCACTTTCCAGTATTGACAAAGTTCAGACTGCATTTTTGGTCTGATCTGGCTTTTGTAAAGATAAAGTGTAGCGGGAGGGGTCAGGTACTTATTGGAGCGGTAGAAGGAATTGACCATTATTACCTGTGTCTTTAGCGTCTTTCACTAAAACTAAACAACATCTGTGATATATCACTTTCTTCTGTCTTTTCTTACAATCAAAATGAAATGGTTCATTATTTATCTGAGGCAATGACATGGTATAAAGCATGTGCTAATTTACTTACTAACAGAGAAACAAGCAAAATAATAATATAATAGTAAAAATAATACATAACAATCTTATCTGGTCTCTCTCTCTCTCTCTCTGGCCTCTGTATCTCCAGTTGCCTTGATCTATCCACTACCCTTCTCCTCATCCTTTCTTCTATCACTCCTATCTGATCTTGCTCCAAATTTTCTGTAACACCTTGTGTCCTAGTGGCTTCCCGCCTTGCTTGGGGTGAAACGTTTAAAAAAAAAAAAACAAAAAAAAAAACAATCTTAAATAGGGAGTAGCTTGACTCAGTGGTTATATTACAAATACCTAAGAGAATAACAAAGAGTGCTGTTATATAGGACTCCTTTCAGGTGATTATTATAGCCTTGAGGATCTGATGTGTTGACTCAATCATTCCATTTGCTTGTGGGTGATGCTGTCACCCATCCGTGGAAACAAATAATCTTAAACAATTCTATAAACAATAATTCAAATTGAGTGCCTCTTTTTTTTTATGTCTATGAGTGTTATTGGTACCATATAACCTAGTATTACCTGCTGCATGATCAGGTCATTGACAACTAAACTGCTCCCCCACCAGGTTTTTTTCTTCATGAGCAGGATGACAAGACATACAGCAGGATCTAAAACAAGGCCTGTCAAAGGGTGCCTGAACCTTCTTGTAAGGTCAATGGTACAGTAGAATAAACTGGGCTCTATAGCTATGGATGCAGCCAGTGTGACGTTGACAAGGCATTGCTGTCCAGAAGGCTTCTGGGACTTCTTCACTTCTGTATCTATAAAATATCAATTTTTTTATTCTGACACTTACCATGGATATAGAAAGATCTAAAGGATGCTAATGTACAAAAATTATTTACAAAAAGATTTTTCTCTATTTTTTATAAGTGGTTAGGCTAAACATGCTCAGTGTACCTAGTTAATGTGAGTAAGTATTGTTCCCAGCCACATCTTTTGTTAATGATCCAAGTTGAGATTCCCAACCTCCCCAGTTTGTTTCTGGACCCCGCTTTTCATCTTGACTGGGTCAGCCTTATTCACTTCACATGCCTGTATATATATTTTTTCTCCTTTCCCCTCTCCCTTAGTGAGATAGCCTCTTGATTTTGTCCAAGAGCAGAATACAACGGCTTCTCTTTTTCAAAGGTTTGGACGGGTTCTACTAATATCATTTTTGTTTTGATATTTAGTCTGTTTTGGGGTTCATACCTCCCCTTTCATGATCATTCATTCAAATTGTATATAGAAATTGTAAATAATATTTATCATCACATTTGGATGTGTTATTATATGCCCCCCATCCGAGAGGATGTGGTATTATGGTGTATGGAGGATTGATTGGCAATGGATGAGTTTTTATGGTGAATGAGAAAATTCTAACAAGTGAATGGGTTGTAAATCTGATTAGCTAGGTATAAGATAGATAATGAAGACTGACTTCCACACATCCCCTTTTCAGCCTTGTGCCATAATTGTACATATGTGCAATAACTAAATTTTTTACAAGTGGCACAGTCTATTTAAGTGTACCAGTCTATTTAAGTTGATCAGTCTATTTAAGTTTTACAAGTGGACCAGTCTAAGTGGTACTGTTTAAACTGTCAGATGTATACATTCATTTTCTCAGATCAATGATTAAAAATGGCTTTGAGCAAATGAATCCTGTAGGTCTTAGTCAGGACCATCCTTCTTTGAAGTTCATCGACTGGCTCTACAGAATCACAAACAAAGAAATGTACCAAATAACAAAGACCACATGATTTGAGGACTTTCAACAGCAGCAACAATTAAAATGGACATCACATGTAACTTGAAGAGAAATTAATGACATAATCAAGATGTTGACTTTTCACACGACTTTGAACAAAAGGTTAGAAAAGAAACCCTCATCAATAGTAGAATCAGCATTAACAGTGGATTTGAGAAACCTATTTTCCTGAAAGATTTTATGAATTTCAATTGACAATAATGCTGTTTGCTCAATAAGTGCTGAATGTTTCCATATAAAGAAATGCCTAATCTCACCATTTTAGGGATACAAAAGGCAATTATTTCTCTTTGATGGAGATAAGTCACATGGGTCATGTGACACCTGCTTTGTGACATCACTCCATACAGTGATGAAAGCGACTGCCAAATTCAGTTTGTTTACAGCAGCCACCATGTGAGGTTGCTTTCTTTTAGCCTGAGCCCCTTGACCCAGGTCGAGGCTAAATTTGCCTCTCCCAGCAGCTTACAAGCACAAGGTGCTGTTTTCCTTTGGGAAGATATCTTTCCCAGATATAAAATGGAACTCCAGCTCACAGTCCTCAATTTGGGAAAACCCAAAACTTGTTATTTACCTTTCATAGAATATGTCCTCCCTGGAACATAGATGAATCTGGCCCATTTGAATCTGGAATCCTAAACATGGCTTCTCCAGATACAAGAGTATCTCTATATTATATGTAAGATCCTTCCTTTTTTTTCTCTTTATACTGCACTTTGCTATGTAGATATATATCATATATTATTCTTTGAATCGGACATATGTATATATAGTTTTGTTTATGTCTTAGTGATATAAAAATTTCTCTGTGAATAAAGCATGTTTGTCATTCCTTTTGCTTTCAGCCATTCTGTTCTGTCTGTGAAGTACAGTGTTATTATATCATGGGTATAATAATGCCTATAACAGAGGAAATACAAATAGAAAAACAAATCTTTCTTCCATAACAACCTCCCATTATAGCATTATAACTATATGCATCAATTATAATTATAATTAATAATAATTATAATAATAATAATTATAATTTCATTGACAGAGACAAAGAATTGGCAGCCATATTTTGATTTACTTTAATATGTTAAACATTACTAACATATTTCTTTATGCTAAAGAGATGATGTCATTGTGTGTTAGATTTCAATAGAAATTGGCTATTAAAAGTGTTGCTTAGTGGCTAATGATCATTAACAATATTAGATAAAAGCTTTGGTGTGTGGCAATATGAGATTGTGGATTTTAGAAGCTGGCAAATGTTCAATAAAGTACTGAATTGGAAAATAATATTGTTTTTTTAGGAAAATGTTGAAAAAAATGATTATTTAGGAACAAAAATTGTTTTATCCACATTAAGAATGATAAAGTGAAAGACAGAACAATGAAAGTAGAATTGCATTATCAAAAGTAGATATTGAAGAAATGTCAAAAAACATACCCAGGTATTGTTTTGGTTAAACATGTTAACTGTTGAGGAAGATGAACTTAGATCAGGCCAGAGTAAATCTAAGGGAAATAAATTTTTTGGATTAAAATCTTGGAATTATTGTGTGTGAAAATATGAGGTTTTGATGATATAATGAGAAGAACAACTTCTGTTTTCTTGTCATGTGCTAGTTTTAGCCAGTAGGATGAAGTGGTGAGTGATAATAGAAAAAGAAACTGCCCCTTTTTAGACCATATGATTAGATGAGCCAAGCAGATTGAATTGCTTGAAGGTGGAGTTAATTTTGAAAATCTCTACATATTTAGGTGGGCCATGACAGTAAAACCCAGTTGCAAGGAGTAGTAGCCAGGATGTGAAGTTGAAAGTCAATTGTTATTAAGTATGTCCAGAAATAGACTAAGCTAGATTCTGAGTTAGTTCCTGAGATAAATTATCTAAGTCAGATTTTGATGCTGACAGAAATCTAAGTCAGATCTGAGAGAAAGTGCTTAAAGCCCAGATCAGTAATACCTACTATTAGATTGTTTATTCAAAGGAAGAATTGGCTGAAAAAAAAAATACATCACCGAAATAGAATTTAAGATTCATAGCACCAATAAACTTGCATTTCTTATGAAAACATTAAAATCTGGTTAATCATTGTCAAGTTAGTCAAGTTGATCATTTTGGTGAAGATACAATTGGTTTTTACCAACTCGGATTTTTTTGTCCAGTGACTCTGTAAGCCAGCAATTGTTGCTGACTTGTTTTGACTGGAGACATTTTGACTCTTATGCCAAGGCACTTCTTTATACTTAAATGGCATGGAGAGATTCAATGTTTGAATTGACTTCTGTTTCAAGATCAAAATAAAGAGTGCCACAAAACTGAGTGGTGGCTGTGGATAAGAATTGACCTAGGTAGTGCCATATGTGATTGAAACATAATACTACTAAGTAAGAAGCTAGCTAATAATTTTTTGTTAAACAGTGAATTTTTTGTGTTGAACTTCAGTTGATAAAAAAGAAAGCTGATGGGGACATTATTTAGCATTTCATACAATACAGCTCCAACTGCATAGTTTGATTTGTCATAAGGTGATAATCTGTAACTTTCAAACTAGGGTAAAGTAGGGTAGTATAGGGTAGGGTAGAGGAGAGGAAAGAGAGAGATAGAGAGAAAAAGAGAGAGTGCAATTTTGCTTGCCAATACTTTTATAACATTTTCAAACTATTTTATTTCATCTTCCAACAGTTTAATCATATGTACTCTGTACACTGATGTGCCAAAAGTCATGAGATAGTATATAAAGGTAATGGTAGCTGATTCCACCTTACTTTCTCATGTAAATTCCTAGATCTATATCAGTTTTTCTCTGACATCTGATGAGTCAGTAAGAGCACTGGCTAGGTTACTCATGTCAGAGCAATATGAAATATCAGAGCTTGAATGGGAGATAATAGTGGATGCTAGACAGATAGGACATTCCATTTTTGAAATGTCATTCTCCAAACTACAGTGACACATGTGTAGAGGAATACTTGATGGAAAAGAAAAAGATGACTGACCATGAGTCCTTTATGATAATGACCAGTGGTATCTGACTAGAATTGTCTGCAGTAACAATAACAGACAAGCAATACGAGTTCAAATCACATTTACATTCAATGCAGCAAGTAGAGGAAGACCCAACAGGTAGCCTCTATTAACACCGCAACACTGGACACAGTACCTCACCTGGGCTTGTGACATTATTAATTGAACCTTGGCGGACTGACATCATGGGATGTGGTTTGATGACTTACAGTTGTAGTTGTTTCAAGCTGATGGTAGTGTTCAGGTGTGGAAGGAGACCCCATGAAGCAATGAACTTAGTTTTTAACAAATTATCATGTAGGCTGATGGTGATTCCATATTGGTGTGGTCTATGTTCATATGATATGGATTAGGTCTGTTAGTTCACTTAAACATGTCATTAGTATGTGACCACTACATTACACTGCTTCATGACTATTTATACCCATTTATGAACTCCATGTGCCCCAACAATGACAGATTATTACAGTAGGATAATGCTCTGTGTCATCAGTCACAAGTTAGAAAAAATTAGTTTAAGAAGCATTCTGGAAACTTCCGCTGTCATGAAAACACTCCAACGAATGCACAGGATCACCTCATCAGTGATGTTATGACTTGGGGTCATGACAAGTTTTGGGTCTTGCAACATCATACTTGTTCGCCCAAGAATCCCTACCAAAACAGTACTATTCCGGCAGGCGATCCAGAAGCAAAAAATTTGCCAAGCATGTAACAAGTGGACACATCAAGTAACTGCCACTGCTGATCTTGAAATTACAAGCGACTAATCATTAACGACTTATGTCGCTTCCTCAGCCAAGACGATACAAAAAAAGAATAGACAGCATGCTCGTCTTTTTTTTCCATTTTAGGTCTACTATGCAAAAAGACCTACATTATCAACAAACAGTTTGACATAACAGGTAAGTAATGGCAAGAAAAGTTTCCTTTCATATGAAGCATTACTTTAACAAAAAAAAAAATATTGAACACATTCGTTGATCATAGGAAATATGATCAGAAACGTTTCTTGCTTTCTTTTCCCACCACCACCACCACCAACAACATTTCTTCTTTCCATTTCTTTCCTTTATACTCCCCCCCTCTCCCCTCCTGAATAGGAAAACAACAAAAAAAACAACACTGCTCTGTGTCATCAGTCACAAGTTAGAAAAAATTAGTTTAAGAAACATTCTGGAAACTTCTGCTAAATAGAATGACCACTGCATTTGCCCTACAAGAACTGAAACAAGCATTTATGTTAAGTGGTGGTGGTGAGGCTTGTTTGCACACAATATTCTGTACCTATAATTATCACAGAGTGATAGACATCTTTCCACTAGCAGAATCAATTAGTTGTTATACTTAGTTTGGTTAGTAGGAGTCCTAGACAATAGTAGACACCAATCCTATTACATTTGGTATGACAGTGTAAGAGAAAGTATTAAGTTAGTACATTACATTATTATAACTGGGAATGAGCTTTCTATAAAATCCTAACGTCCTAAAAAATCAATATATGGACTTTGAATCATTTATACAAAGAAAACCAATAAGAGAATTTATTAAGTTTCTTGGTCATTGGTTTGAAACTATAAATGGAAACAGTTCAATAACATTAATTATATACTTAAAAAGGGAAATATTGAGATCATAATCATTAAAAACATTTAGCACTAGCTTAATATCATTTAAATGAGTTTCTTCATCATCATTGTATATTAAAATATCAATTTCAACAAAAATGTCACTGAAAATGTAGTCTGTCTTTTACTAAAATCCAGTTAAACATTCCATAGTTTGAAAGGCATAAAACAAGCCAAAAATAGTTGTAATGGCTATTTAAAACATGATAACATGGATCAATACTTGGTGGTATACTGTTTCTAAGTAAATTTTTTAGAAGTAGTTTTTACCAAATATTTTTGAGGACAAGGAGTTTATATTAGGGATAGGGTAACAGTCTGCTTTAGTGATGGAATTAAATAATCTGTAATTCCCACATGGTATGTACAGATTTGGTTATCATGTGTAAAGATTAACTTGACACTGATTTAAAAAGAGATACAATTCCAACTTGGTGAAGTTTTTGAATTCTTCTCTTGCTATGTTGAACTTCAGAGTTGGCAGTTGTCTATATTTTAAGAATGTTGGTAGATTACAACCAGTTTCAATTCTATGGAATAATTTTAATTTCATTGCATTTGAGATTATAATACAAAGAGACTAAGTTTGAAAATTTGATGATAACAGTTTGATGTACTCATAAATAGTAGAATGTTAAATTAAACTCCTTCTACATGCCATGTTCCTTCAGAATGTGGACCATCATAGCAGTTCCGAATTTCCTATCCTTTGTAGTTCTTAACAATGTTTGTCATTTCACTATACCTCCCACTCACTGTTTTGACATCCATTTATACTTCCAGTTTCCCTCTACTTCACTTGCCTTCAATAAGTCCTGTGAACATCAAATTTTCCAAGCCCTCTTTTCTCATTAAATATCCTAGAAATTTTAATTGTTTTCTAAGTGTATATCTTTTGCTTCCATTTTTCTTAAAACATTTGTTTTTCCTATATTCTGCTCATGGTATTCTCAGCATCCTTCTGTAGAACCACACCTCTGTTACCTAAAGTTCATCTGCAAGGAAATTGTCCAGCATTTGCTGCCATAGAGGAGGATTAATATTATATAACAGTTCACCACTCTTTTCTTTGTTTCTAACAAAATTTTGCAATTTTTTAATATTTTGTTTAGCTTTTGGAAGGCATTTCTTGCTACTCAAATATGTCTTTGGATTTAGTGTCACATGTTCCATCATTTGTTAAAACATATATTTAAATTTCTGTACCTGCTTGATTCTGATATTTCCAATTTGTAGCGAACATCTCGAGTTGCCAAATATTGCTTATTTTGAACAGTTAATTTGATGTCCATTTAGTATAGGAGATAAGGAATTTGAACATAGAACAGGTTGGCCTGCAACTTACTACAAAACTAAAACGGTAACCTAAAAAAGTCATGTTCTTAAATAACCTTGTCAGATCAAGACTTTCATATTCATGTTATGCATAGTATCAAACTCATTCAGAAATATCTACACTGTCAACTGTGTACAACTGCTTTGTCAAACCAATGATTAAAAATGGCTTTGAGTGAACGAAGCCTGTAGGTCTTGGTGAGGATTATCCTTCTTCAAACCTTGTGGACTGGCACTACAGAATCACAAACAAAGAAATGTAGCAAATAACAGAATCAACATCACCTCAGAACTTTCAACAGCAGCAACAACTAAAATGGAATGCTTTGCCTTACATCAGCACAGTTGATGCTAACTTCCAGGAAAGTGACTCATTATGCCTTCTCAGGCTAATGTTTTCAGCTGACATGAAATAGAAAGACTATAGTGAATCAATTACTAGTTCAGCTGCTAAGAAATTTGGTTCACTGTGTTGTGCAAGACAATTTTTCTCTTCATGCTTAAATATTCCTGCTACATATGATCTGGTGCCCCTCCTATTTACCTTGAGCACTTTGATAAAATCCAAAGAAGAATCAGCAATATTATTGGTTCAGATCTGGTGGCTCAGCTTCAGTTCCTTTTCTTCACCTTTTCTATAAATACTTTCATGGTAATTGTTCAGATGAGCTCTTCACTAGACATTTTGAATTTAAGTGCAGTACTAGACTGACATTGAGATCTCATCAATTTACAGTTGAGCTGGGTAAATGTAACCATAAGGTCTAAGCTAACAGTTTCTTTTCTTGTACTTCTCGCTTGTGGAACTCCTTTCCAGCCAACTTTAATTTGCAAAAATTTAAATGCAATGACAATCACTATATACAGTCCTCCTGATTACTCTTTTCTCTTCCCACTCATTATTAATGTTTCTGTTCCTATTTTTTCCACACTCTGTAACCCCTTGTGTCTTAGTGGCTTTACTGCCTTGTTTGGGGTGAAATCAATTAATAAGAACAAAAAAAAAATGTAACTTGAAGAGAAAATAATGACATAAGCAACAAAACTTTCTACACTACTTCAAACAAAAGTCTAGGAAGGAAACTCCCCATGTATACTGGAAAGAGCAATGACAGTTACTTGATGTAAGAAACCTATTATCCTGAAAAATTATTTTAATAGAAAGATTTTATAAAATGTAACTGAGATTGCTTGTTTAATGAATTGTAAGGACATGGCTAATATTACCATTACCATTGGCAGAAATAACTGAGATGTTTTTAGGTGAATGACTACCCCAGTTTTTTTAATTAATTCATCCCAAGCAAGGGGATAAGGCTACTAAGACACAAGGGATGACTGGGAGTGAAAGGAAATAAAACTTTAGAAGGAATTTGTGGATTTAAGTCTATGCTGGGAATGGCTGCAAAACAATTTCCCTTCCCCAATTTATAGGCAGAAGCACACAAATACATGTTGAGAATTTTCCTAGCCAATAAAATAGGTTGGTTCTTGGTTTCATCTGATTCAGTCCCAGTCTATCTTGTCTTGAAGTCAGAACGTTATGTTTGTTTGTTCAAACTTGCTTTCGTGTATTGACAGCAATTCTTAGTTTGTGAAATTTTTGCTATATTATTGTTGCTTTGCCTTATTACTATTAATTTGCCTTATTACTGTTAATTTGCCTTGTTACTGTTAATTTGCCTGACATATATTGTTTGCTTCCTTTATATTATTTTTTTGCCCTGTTCTTTTTCTTGTTATTGTTTATTACAAACTTTGTCAATTCTGTTTGTTGGACAGTTCTGTTACTTATTTTTTATTTGACAATGGTTATCCACTCCACAGAACTGGAAACACAATCCTAAACAGGAAACCTCTACTCCTGTTCAAAAGACCAGGGAGATGTTAAATCTGATTTTGGAATAACTTATATTGCAGATTCAGTATACACAATGAATTTACTCTGTTGATGTCTTATGTAAGTAACAGCTTCTGAAATTGGTAGGTCAGCAGAGGCAATTCACTTTCCACCTACTCACCGTACAAAGCTAACAAAGCAGAGAAACTGGATTGTATCTCCATTCTTAGTTTGTTTGGTTATATACAGCAAGGTTCACAGGATCAAGCATTATCTGCAAAATATGTGAGCATGACAAACCTTAAGCCTTTTGTTTTTTTTATATAAGTGGATTCTCAAGTGAATGTCTTCTATTTTTTTTCTTTAATATATATATATATATATATATATATATATATATATATATATATATTAATATATATATATATATATATTTTTTTAAAATGATGGAGAAGGACAATTTTATTAATTTTTTATTTAGTTTTTCCAATGTTCTTACATTTTTCTGTTTGATGGGAGTGAGTGAGTACAAAAATTGTCCATATCATCGATTGTTGCAAGCATTTTTGGCCACTTCTTTAGCCATGTTCAAGGGTTTTTTATGTTGTTAGTATATTTTCATGTTTTGACTGGGTGAAATGTATTATTTGTGAATTATAGTAGAAGTGTTAATTTTGAGCCGTCTTGTGTTGGGCATGGCTGGAATTCAGATTCTGTTAACATTGTTAAATAAGGTAAGGTTAATGGTGGGGGAGCACTGTTTGATGTACAGAGCCTATCTTATAATGTGCTTTGCTTTGATAATGCTCCTACTATAATTGTGTATTTGGGCAGCAATCCCTCTGTTATACAAGTTTAATTAAAAATGACTGACAAGGAATTGTGGTTAAGTTTTTTATTTAATTTTTCTTGTGTTCTTATAATTTTCTTCTTTTCTGGATAATAAATTATATAGAACACAAGAAAAATTAAATAAAAACTTAACCACAGTACCTTGTCAGTTGTTTTTAATACAACTTATATATATATATATATATATATATATGTCAATTTAAATGTCCTTTAGGAGATTGTATCTCTAATAAAAATCTCAATATGTACATTGGCTTTACTATAATGATGCTGACAAAAAGACTTACATTTCATCTGGATAGCTCAATATATCAGCACTTAATAGAACGCTCATGCCCACACTCACAGATTAGACAAATATTAATTGAAAATAGATCTATATTACATAAAAACAATAACAAGCAAAAACTAAAAATCCTTGAAGCCTTTTATATAGGAGAGTTAAAACCCTAAATAAATAAAGTTAACTATGAGTATAGCAACAAAGTCCTTAAATGCTTATGAGAAAAAAAAATATATATGTATGAGTAAAAATAAAAAGTTATTTCCCTTATACTGGAAAAAACCTAAAAGATTACGTGAACTTTGAAATCTACAATGCGACTTAAGCAGTAAACAAACAGTTGAAATATTTTAAATTCACAGAAATACATATACATACTCACAGACAACTTAACCCCTTGAAGATGATCTCAGATGAGATTGAAAGTACTTGGGGAAAATAAAAACATTTCGAAAGAAAATTTTGGTATTTTTCTTAATCAATTTACTAAGGCTACCAAGAAATTAATCTGTTGAAGGATCACAACGAAAACTAATCAACATGATATGTCTAAATTATTTAACGAAACCTATTTGAATGAAAATATGCTTCCTAAATATACACAATATATATATATATATATTTTTAAGCATTTCAACCCAAACAAGGTGGGAGTGCCACTGGCACACAAGGAATTACAGAGAGTGAGAGTAAGAGTAAAGAGGAGTGTTTGAGGAAAGTGTTTGAAGAGAAGGACAGGGATCAAGATCATCAGAAGGTGTTGATTGACATTATATTTGAATATTTGAAGATTATAGCTATCAGGAAAGCAAGTAAGAGGAAGGGGGTTCCACAAGATGTTGGAGCAGAAGAGGCAGTTACATTTAACTGTTTTGACAATGAAAGGGTGGGACCGAGATGCCAACCTAGTAGCATGCTTAAATTCAGTGCAGTCAGGGCACCGGTGGAAATAGCCTGTCAGAGCAGATGCCATGAAATTATTTATAGAAATGATAGAAGGAAACCACATTACATCAGTGAGAAAGTGACTGGAGTCGAGACCCCAAGTCAGGACCTATCACATTGCATATCCATCTTTGGATTTTGTCGAGAACCTTGAGATGAACAGTGAGGACACAAGAGCATATATGGCAACAATATTCTATACATGGATGAATGGTAGATTTGTAGATGTGACTCAAATGAGAAAAACCTTTAGGCATGACACAGAGAAGCAATTTTTCTTGTAGTAGATGAAGCTATTAATTCAATGTAATTATTCCACCTCAAGTCTGTGGAAAATGGGAGACCAAGAAGTTGCAGTGAGATGCTCTTGTGGAGTTGAGCATCAACTATGTTGATAGGAGGCATGGACATTTCTCTATGGGGATATAAATATATTGTTTATTTTAAACCCTTGAATCAGTTCATTTTATTCCCAAGGTTTCTGATAAAGTAATTATCCTACTATCTATTCACATAGGCAACATTCAGATGTGAACCCATATACCAATCTAATGAAATCCTTTTTAAAGGATGAAATGCATAGAATTTTTTCATTTTGTCATTCAATTACCCAATATATAAATTTAAGCCCTAGTACCAAGCAATATTTGATGCATGTTTGTTGTTAATATTACACACCCTAATACAAAAGTTCTCTCAATTGTGTCTCACTACTGACTAGCTGGTCGCAACAGAAGATTGCATCAGTAACATGTATAGTAATGTTCCCTTTAGTTTGTTACCAAGTTACACGACAGCTACTCAACTAGTTTTTGAGTTATTCAAACTGGTTGAATACTTTAAGGAGAGATGTCATACCTGCTGAACAGATATTAGGTTGAATGATTTTCTTAATTAGAATGACAAAGAAGTGAGATAACTGTTGTTTTTGTTTTATTTATGACTCACTTGAAGAAGACACCTTTCTTAAAACCTAGTTTGAATATCATCATCATTAGTTGAACTCATTGCCGAGTATTGGGGGGTGCTCATTGACTTGGATCTGAAGAGACATCCGCAGTAACTGCATGATAGGGTAGAAGCGTTTAGGGTATGGAGAGCCCTGGCTTTTCTTTGGGCACTTTTCATCTCTTCTATTTCTCTTCTGGTGTTTTTGAAGGATGTTGTTTTACATGGACTGTGCTTCTCCAATTGGTTCTTTCTTCAGCGTCTGTCTGTCAAGTGACTGAATCGATTTCTGTCCTCAGCAAGGAGAAGAAGAGTCTTTGAGCATGAAAGCCTTGACTGTGAATTGTTCGAGGTGGTCCATGAGTCTCCACTTCATGATACACACACTTCAGCTGACACTATTCACTGTGGCAAACCAGGGCTTGACAGGCAGATTCATGATTTGCAAGTCTGAATTTATTGACAGCTTTACTCAGGTCTCAGTAAGTAGATCTAAAGTAGATCACTAAATTTTAATAATGATAGCAATAAAAAAATTATTTTGTCATGATAACAAATTGTAGAGATGCAGAGTGCAATTATCTCCCTTTGGTTAAGATGCCTACACAAGGGTCATGTGACAGCCAGTGAGTGATGTGAGTTGGTGGGCTGATGAATGGAGTTGCTATGTAGACCACAAGAGATAGGACAAACAAATAGTGATTTCAACAAGGAGCATAAAAGACACCATCGACTTGGCTGATTTTCCTTCAGGAACTTCTTACCCATTCACACTGCTTCTTTTATATATATGTTTTACAGTTTCTCTTTGTGAAACATATAATGACAAATATATACATATTTGTATATAATTTCTGGCCTGACATAGCAGTATATAAAATTTTTTTCAGAACCATACATATTTAGCCAACCTGTTACTTTCTTTCTATTGTATTAAGGTGTTAATAAATCACAGATAAACTAATGCTTATAATGGGGAACTGGAAACTGCAAATATTCTCTCTTTCCAAGCACTCCCTTTGAAATAAATTCTTGCCTTTCTTTCAACAACTGAAAGGAAAGCAAGTATTATTTTTTGAGGTGGGAAGAGAAGAAATAAAAGATAGAATGCAGATTGCATAAAAGAGTAAGTGTATTTGACCAAGGAGTATGTTGTGTCAGATAAAAGGCCCCCAGACAGTGGCAAAGTTATTACTGACAGATCTTTCCTCAAAAGGGATTTCTTTAGAATGGTCTAGAGAACATAAATGAAATAATGAAGCAGGCACTGGACAGGCAGCACATGATCAATGTAACCATTCCCAGAGTAAGGTCAAGGTGAAAATGTTTTTACTGGTTTTAGGGTGACATTGGCTTGGTTAATTTGAGGTATGCAATGAAAACTTGGTGGAAGAACATCAAAAGATTATAACTGAACAGAAGCACAAGATTTTTTTCCCAGTCTAGAGGCAGAATAAAAAGATCACAAAAGAAACCAAAAACTTAATAAGAGTAGGTAAGAGATGAAGCTGAGGCTGAGGCTGAATGTAGGAACTGAAGGTCTAATTACCAAAATGGAATTGATCTGCCAGAGGCAGTAAGGAAGAAAGAATCGTTGAGCTGGGGAGACCAATGACTCAGATGGAAACCAGGATTCTGAGGATGAGGTACCATTAGCAGAATTGAAACAGACAATGCAAAAAGAGAAACCTGAAGAGGTTGAGACACCTTTCAAAGATGGACTGAAAAGTACTACAAGAAGAATTGTTCCCAGTGCTATTTACTGCTTGGTGGTTCAATTCCATCTTTTAGTTTGGTCTATTTTTATATATAATACCTTCTTGTAAATTGTTTGGTGATACAGAGACACTTAGAAAGAGAAAAATTTAAATACAGAATTATATAAACATTACTTTAGTAATTGTGAGTTCAATTCCTGGACTGGGTAGTAGAGACTTAGACTCTGAAGAAACAGGGCAAACAATAACTGAGGAGTACTAAAAAGAAAAGAAGATATCCCCAGACATGAACAGTGGAATGGAAACAATCTATACTCATAGATTAAATTCAAAATTTCCTCAAGACTACCCATGACAGACACCTGAAGAGAGTAAGAAGGTACAATGGGCCAAGCATTGTAATAACATAGATGAGGACATTAGTTTGAATGTAAATAAATATTAACTTCAAAATTTTCTTTGTTCATCTGTGAATTAACTTGTATCACAAACACGAGATACTGTTTTAACCAATTCTCTCTTCAAAGGCAAGTTGGCTTTATCAACACTACACACTATCTTTATCAACACTAAACACTATCTTTATCAACACTAGTGTTATCAACATTATTTCAGAAACAAAGTGAGTAAAAAATGGATTATACAAAATCCTTTTTTCCTCACAGTAAGGATTAAGAAAGCTCTGGATATAAAAATTTTCTTTTTCTAACAAGAATAATAATAAATTCCTGCCTTTCTTTCAGCATCTGAATGTAAGGCAAATAATAAATTCTTATGATAAGAAAATTTAATAGATTAATGTTAGGTAATCCAATATAGTATACAAAATCCCCCGCCTCCAGTAAGTATTAGGAAAGCTCTGAATATAAAAATTTTGTTTTTCTAACAAGAATAATAAATTCTTTCTTTCTTTCAGCAGCTTAATGTAAGGCAAGTAATAAATCTTTATGATAAGAGAAGTGAATAGATTAATATTAGATAATTCAAAATGTCATTTTTTAAATATGCCAGCCTTTAGAAGCTAAATAATGAACAACTTATTACAAATTAAACATGACACTTTTTTCTTTTACTGCAAAAATGATGTACCATATTTGCTGGTATAAATGAAACCTTCCCATCACCACCATTACCATTTAGATTTGCTATGACACCATCATGGTGTTAGGATACTGATACTTGTAGCTAGCCTATGATATCTGGTAAACATTAACCTACCAAATATGTCACCTTTGTCTACAAGAACCACCTACTGATTTACATTTGATATTTCAGTATTATGGAGTTAAGTTAGGTATAAGTACTTGTTGTCTGTGGTGTCTGGATGAACATTATCCTACAAGATACCTCAACTTCACATATTATACATAGGAGATATTTAAAGAATGCTGAACAATTTCCTCCCAGATAAAGAGGAGACTTGTGACAACAGAACTGTGGATCTCCAGGAGGATACTGAGAATGCCATAGACAGGGTATGTGAGCAATGAGGAGCATTTAAAGAAAAAAGGATTACTGGATTCATTAGTTCCCTCCTCTCTTTCGTGTTCTTTGCCTTCAGATTATTCATCCATTTCTATATTTTTGGGTTCCATTCTGCTTCTTATTTGATCAGCATGGACTAGTATATGTTCATTTTTTGTCAGTATTGCTGCGTTGTGTCCTTTCTCTAGTATAAAGTTCGCCTTCCCTGGATTAGATACTTTGTCTTTTTTATACTATACACTTTCACTTGTTGAAAATGACATTGTTATGAGAAAATTCAGAAATGGATGTGTTACCCCTAAATTGTTGCAGAATAGAAATCATACAAGTTTCAATGTTAAGTAGAATTTCAGACAAAATAAAAAGAAATACATGGAAGAATTGTTCAATGACAGAAAAAAAACCCTACAAAGAATCAAGACATAAGTTAGCTGTAGAGAAAGGCATAATAGGCAATGGAGATATTATTATACCCCCATAAAGTTTAAGAAGAAAAGAAGTACTAAAAAGGGTAAATGATGTCTACCCATTAATGTGGAGGGACTTTGTAATCTGCCGGCATGTTGAATTGTCCAATAGCTTAACAGTAATCTTAGTAAATAACTCTATATTATCATTAGATAGGGAAGATGCTTTTGGTCCCATTTTCACAGTCTGCACCATTCTTTCTGCAATTCCATTCGATTGTGGTGGTAGGATGGTGTTTTATACGGGATGCATCCAATACATTTTAGCCATGAGTAGAAACTTTCCTTGCAAAATTCTGGTGCATTATCTGAGACCAAAGTTTTAGGCATCCCATTCCTTGAAAATATTGTTCTTAATTTTTGTTTTACAGTAGCAGCTTTTCTGTCACCAACCTTAATTACTTCGGGCCATCCTGAAAATGAGTCCACTAAAATTAAAAATAACCCCATACCTTTAATATAGGCATGATCCATGTGCACCAGAGCCTATAGTTCTTTTTCTTTAGGCCATGAGTGAATTTTGTTTTGCTGAAAGTTTTTTTTTTTTATTTCAGCATATTTTGGATACCTTTTTACATAATCTTCTACATCTTGAGAATATCCTGGTCATCACACTTGTAATTTTAATCTCATCTGTGTCGTTGTTATACCACAATGTACATCATCATGCATACCTTTTAGTACTCCTTCAATAGAACTTTTTCTGTTGCCTTTTGAAAAATATGGTTTGAAGTCTTAACTCCAAAGGGAAGACAAGTCCATCTTATTAAGCCTATTGGTGTATTAATTGTAGTAACTTCTTTGAATTTTTCATCAATTTCTATTTGGTTATATGATAATTTCAGGTCAATCTTGGCAATGTATTTAATCCCTGCTAATTCATGACTTGCTGCTTCCATGTTAGGTAAGTAGAATGAATCAGACCATATTTGATGATTCACACCTACTTTATAATCCCCGCATATCTTCAAATCACCATTGGGCTTTCGTATCGCAACAACTGGTGAAGTCCAGCTGCTACCATCTTGGGTAAATTTTCTAATATGCCTCGTTCTACCATTTCCTTTAATTTTGCAACTACCTTGGGTATAATGTGAATAGGTATTTTTCAAGATTCAAAATAGATCGGGTGACTATTTTCTTTTAGACAAATACTTGCTTTATATCCTTTCAATAGTCCTATGTCAGGTTCTTCTGACTTTATACAGTTTATTAATTTCAACATATCTACTTTTAAAACATTTATTCTAGTCCATAATTTTTTATGCATTCTACAACAGTGAAGGAAATAATTTCAAAAAAAGTTTTTTGCCTTGAAAGTTCCTTCAAAGAAGCCTAGAGTTTTGATGAGAGATCCATCAAATTGTTTTAAATTAAGATTATTTTTTCTTAATTTGGGTTTACCTGTTTTTTCATAGAAATTCCTTGGGATCAAGGTAACATCACTCTTCATGTCAAACTTGCTTAGGAAAACTTATGCCTTTCAATTTTACTGTCTCTTTACTTTTTGCAGGTGTTTTTATCAAATATACTTTTGTATTTTCAGGATGAGAGTTTATACTTTCTACCCTTTCTATTCTCTTTTTGTTTCTGGACACAAATTGGAAATGGTCTTTTCTTTTACAGTTAAAATATTATTTTCCTAGGGATAGACATTTGTTTTCTTGTTGCAATATTTGCACCTAATTAGGATTTTTTGGGAGAATTTGACTCACATGACATATTGAATGCAAGAGAGACAGAGATAAACAGCAAGTAACTCACTTAATGAGATTATGTAAATGAATAACAGAACAGGGTGTGGGTGGGATTATAAAAGGACTACCATTATAAGAGCTACAAAGGATAGGAATTTGTGCTGGTTCATATCAAGGAGAGCATATAAAAGAAAAAAAGGTGTGGGATCATAATTTCCTACAAATATGTTATGTGTTGATAACTAATAAAAGGTTGATTGATTGGACTCATGGTTTTTTGAGAGGGTCCCAGCATTTGATAGAAAGGTTGATTATGGGGAAGTGGTTTGTTTAAGTAATTCACTCGTCTACATTCTTCTGTGTCAAACATCGAAGCATACAAGTGAAGAGATATTTTGCCAAGGTATCTGGTAACAGTGCAGGGAAAAGTGGATTCATGCCTTTCCTAAAGTAGTTAAGCAAAATGAATATAAACAGTATTAAAATAAAACTTAAACTTGGTTCAGCAATTCCACTGGTAATATGGCTTATACTTAGATTGTTTGTATATTTTTATGAATCATTAAAAATATTACTTTTCTATTATATGGAAGACATGCCAAACGTATTGCCTCCTATGTATTTCCACAGAAGCTACAATGGATTACAGGGAGCAAAATAACACTATTAGATAGTGCAAGTTTTCTCCTACAAAACATTATTTTTTTTTACTTTTTTAATCAGAAATGATATTTTCAGGAAAATATTTAATTTGCAGAATCCATCTTTCATCACTCCAAAGATGCCTTATCACGCATATTCTTGTTGTCACTGCTGTGCTCATATCCACTGTTTGATTTTCATAAGTGTTCATCTATCATAAAATCTTTATATACACATTTCTGGTGTTGTCAAGCTCTGTGAAATCATTCTATACATAACATTACTAATATGATACACATATATTTAAATTTGAAATGTAACATTCCAAAACATTCAGGATGTTAACATACTCATGTCTATGATACATTTAATATTTAGTTCTTTATAATGACCAAGACAGTTGAAAAATACCTAAACGAAAACATGAACTTTGGACAGTTTATTCACAATTTTGATATGGATTTGCAACAACTTAAGTTAAAAAAATATAATAAAAAATTAAAGAGACAGATCTTGTTTATATATTCAAACATATATTGTTAAATATAGCAGACAACACTTAACATATAACTATTATAAATATAACAGATTAAACACTGATACCATCAAAATTTGAATGGAATTATAAACACTCTTTTAATAAAAGCAGCCACACAATACTGTTGTTATTTTTTAAAATAATAACAGTATTGTTAATTGATGAGCTGATAAAACTAATGCTTTCATTATTTTAAACAAACATGAGTACCACTCAAAATTACAGGCCAATTTGGACAATCAAAATAAATTTAAAAAATTAGTCAATAACACCATATCCCAACTTAAAAACCATATCAATAAACTTATTACTGCTAAAAGATGCTGAAACAGGATCCTATAAACTTCAAAAGATTATAGGTGACTATTACCTTGGCTACCTTTATGGAAATGTAAAAATCTATAAAAACATCATCCCCTCCGAGGTATCATTTCACAAATACCTACAGCAGTATATTACCTTTCAAAAACCCTTAACAAATTAATTACTTCCTACCTCCCAATACAAATTCTTCATGTTGTAAAACCAAACAACCAAATAATTGCATCTTTGTATGTACAAAATTTATTTACTAATGTCCCTGTCCATGAAACATTTGACATCATTATCCATGATGTCTACAATCACACTTCTCTCCCACCCATCAATATTAAATCCACTATTTTTTAAAAAAATTATTGTTAGCATATACCACTCAAGTAACTTTTTATGACCCCCTAGGTAATATTTACACTTAAATAAGATGGTATTGTGATGCGATCTCCTTTAGATCCCCTTTTTTCTAATTATTATATGGCACATTTAGAAAATAAAATACTTAATGACACTAATAAACCCCTTATATATGTAAGCTATATAGATAACATTTTTTTTTTAGCTAAAAATATTGATGAAATTACACAATTTAAAAACAAATTTGAAAGCCACTCTGTCCTCAAATTTACATTAAAACTTAACATTAATAATAAAATTCTATTCCTTGATGTATTTATTGATTCCAACACACATAAATTTACTACTTCTCTATATAGAAAACCCACAAGCATTAATTCATGTCTTCTTAATTATAATAGTGAATGCCCCCAATGATATAATTTAGCCGTTATAAAAAACTTAATCCAACACACACAAATGATATCTTCTTCCAAAACCATATTCTATAAAGAATTAAATAACATTAAACAGACACTTGTTAATAATGAATTTCTTAATTCTGTCAGTAATCAACAAATTAAAATGTATCTCAATAAACTTAATAATACCACTAACCAAATTGATAATATTAATAATAATTGTAACTATAATAGTGTACATCAAAATAAACATAATACTATTAACTTATGCTAAATAAATACATAATAGTTACAAACAGGATGAAACAAACACTCAAAAACATAATAGGTAGAAATGTTAAACCCATTAATAATAATAAACAAGTTAAGCTCATCATATTTTATAAAAAATTTAAAACAATTGACCTCATAGCCTCCAATAAGCGTATAACCACACAGCTAAATCCTCTACAAAAACAATGTAGTGTATCAATTTACATGTCCGTTCAGAGATTGTATCTAATAATAAACCCACTACATACATTGGTTTTACTACAACCACACTCTCCCATAGACTTACCTGTCACTTTTCTGATCTTAGTTCTATTAAACAATATTTCTTAGAAAAATGTAGCCATGTATATAATTATCAGACAGATATTAGTTGATAGCACAGTAATACTCACACTCAACAAAATTACATTTCAAACCAGTCACAACATATTACAATGCATTTAAGCACATGGTTCTGTTGATAACATTTCTTTCTCTCACGTGGTCATGTACAACGTCATAGAACCGCATTAGGAATTTACAACCTGTGTCTGGTATTCCGCAACCATTATTGTCACATAGCAAACTTCTATGTAAACATAACAAGATGTCATCTTTGATGGCAAAAATTGAGGAATAGCATAATAAAAAAATATCTAGATGTTGCAAGTTTTTGCCTTTATTTTCTCCTGAAACTATATGAAGTTTAGAATGGCTCATAATCAGACATAACAGACATTCATTGTCTGTTATATTTAAGAATATATATTTGAATAATGATCTGCTGCTCCAAATACACTTATATATATATATATATATATATATATATATATATATATATTATGATAGGATAAAGAACAAATATTAAATGTTGAAGAGTCATTTTTCTCCTTGAGTTCAGAATGTCATAACATATATTAACACTATTTAACAGGTCAAATGCACATGAAGCCTGCTTAATCAATGAAAACAACACAAAAATAATAAAATAAAAAAATACCAGAATTTCTTTCTTTCTCCACATTTCATTCTCTGATGAAGCTTTAATAAAAGTGAAATATTTTAGATTTATAAAGGTTTCCTATTTGTTTTTTATCCTTTCAACCTATCGGATTCTGATCCATATTTGATCCAAATTCACATGTGTGTGTGAGTGTGTGTGTGTGTGTGTGTGTGTGTGTGTGTGTGTGTGTGTGTGTGTGTGTGTGAGGAATGATGAAAAGTTCTTGGGATAACCCAATTAACCAAATCTGACCAAATGACCATATATCAGATCTTTTGGCAAGATTTTCTTGGTTGGACTGTGATTTTCCAGCACAGTCTTGTATAGAAAAACCAAACACATACAAACATGTGCATTTATCTAGTTGGTGTATGAAAAAAATTCCTAGCAGCCAATATTTAAAATTAAACACTAAATCTTCTTTTCCTTAAGTGTCATGTCATTTTAGAATATTGTCAAACATGGCTCTCCACATTTTTCTTTACTTTAATATCTGTAAGCTGCTCATTACTATAATTGATTTAAGGAAAGATAATAGAGTATTTTTTGTTGTCTATTTTATAGTTTTCAATCCATAGTTGTCTTTCAACTTGACTGATTGCCAACCAAGATCAAAGAGCTGGAGAAAGAAGAGATGGAGTCATGCCTTTCCCAAGGGCATTAGTGCAAAGTTAACACCAATTGTCTCAGCATGAATTTAAAATTAATCCTCCAATTTTATTTTCCCTGCTCTTCACCATGAGGTTAACTCCTCTTTGAGATTGGATAAACGGCTGAAAATTTATTCTGTATTGAGATAAAAAATGAAGAATAATGGCAGCAAACAAGATATATGTGTGACATGGCATATTGTTCCTTTTCAAAATGCACAAGACTGCAGCAGAAGTGAAGAAGATGATTGAATAAATAAAGACACTTCAGTTGGAAGCAATATTTATTATGAATAGTTTGTGAATTTTGAAAAATGGTACATTTTATGGATTTTGTAGACATCAACCAATAATGAAATTATTATTGTCACCATGGTATTGGTTACTTAGCGTTACCAGAGCAAGAGAACTATTCTATTAAACTTTGGAAAACTGGTATCATGTCACTTGGTCAGATAAATGACATGTTTCCAAACCTTTCAGGCAGACACTTGAGTGTGTTTATAGCATAGACTGCATGAGGCTAACAATTCAGCTTATCAGCAGTGAATTATACAGTGGCAGTGGTTCTTTTATGATTTTGGATTGTATTCTGTCGAGGTTTGTAAAGACCACTAATGACACTGAAGTCTATCTTAACAGGTGTGGTATTAATAGATGTTACTGCAGACTACTTTTACCTGTGTTTATTCTCATCATCTTTCCTGGTGGCGATGGTTTATTCCAGCAAGATAACACAGTTCCACCCCAACCCCAATCATGCATGAGTGAAACAACTAGTGCCAGGAACATTTGGCTGACTTTCGGGTAATCCTTTGCTCTCCTCCCTGATTCACCAGATTTAAACCCCATTGAGCAAATATGAACTATGTCACAGACACCCCTA
This sequence comes from Acanthosepion pharaonis, assembly GCA_903632075.3. NCBI lineage: Eukaryota > Metazoa > Mollusca > Cephalopoda > Sepiida > Sepiidae > Acanthosepion > Acanthosepion pharaonis. The sequence continues at coordinate 278,157 of CAHIKZ030001398.1, forward strand.
GATTTCCTGCAGACACATTCAACAAACATTTACAGGCAACCCTTGAAACTACCAGTATATATGTACTCACAAAAAGACACAAGCACCTTATAAAATCCATGTAACATTGTGTTATAGTGGAACACACCTATTCTATAGTTAATAGACTCTCCCACCTATAATAAGTAGGAGTAGTAAGAGTAACGAGAAAAATCACTCAGTGAGTTGGTCAGTCAATTGATGTCGGACAACCGTTAGTCGGATATTAAAGTATCAGCTACCACCACTAGATTTCTCTGCGTTATACCAATTATATCAAATTCCTAACATTTTGTACGTCAAACCTATTTTAGGACCGACTTAGTACAAATACAAGATTCCACTGTGAAACTACTCTACAACACATTGGATAGCTACTAATCAATGTTGCCTACTATTTGAACTAGAAGAATGGTGATCTGAGGATTGTAATGAAAAGCAAGAGAAATAAGTTGAAAGAAATACTTGTCAAAAATGAATAACTATTGACAATGCTTCTGTAAGCATTCTGAAAGCAAAGGAAGTATTTGTCGCAGATTACTTCCACAACACGAAGAAAAATTACTGTAAGTACAGACTCGAATATCAAATTTAAAGAAATGCTGAAAACTCAATCCACTGGTACTATCTCACAAATCACAATGTGTGTAACCAGTCAGAAAAATAACTCACTCTCCAACAAACGTGGTAACCAAAATACCCGAATTTTGTCTCCTCGGTTTGAGAACACAAAACTGCTTTTATCGGCTGAACATTTTTTTCCATTCGTCAACAGCTGGGAGAGAATGTTCAGTAATTTGCATATCAAAATACTTTTATAGTGACTCCTGTGATGGACTTGTTTTTTAATTCAAATATTCCATCTTCGGCATGTCATGCAGAATACGTGCCCTTTTGTTTGGTAAGTAATTTTCTTTTTCACCACATTTTCCATCATAGAGTACATGCAACGCACTGTCACTTGGTTTGACAAGATAAGTCGCCGTTAGCTTTGTATAAGAAATTCAGACAACTTAAGACTATTTATAAGAAATAAACCCTAATTCCTATACAATTACATACTTATATACATATATTAAAACATGCCCAAACATTTTTTCTACCCAATAACTGACAATATTTACAAACATGTCAAATATTCCACAGTTCCACACACCATTTAAATGAAAATGTTTATTGGTTAGAATTTGTTATGGCCTGTTTAGGGGCCAGAAAAGAAAGACATGGAAGATTAAGGTAGGTTGAACAAGTGTATTGAAATAACATATATATACAAAGCAAGAGTGTTAGTAATAAGCAGATAGAGGTGTACATCTGAATGATCAGGTTACACTGTATTCTTGGCTGTCCAGCAACTGCTCAATGATTGTCTTAATGGCTGCCTTTGGAAGTCTCACAGTTAGTATTTATGAGAGGAGGAAGAGTTCATTCTACTGTACAAGGGTTTATCACAACAGAATTTAACATGACCATTTGAAATATTTGACCAATCAGAGAAAACTAAAACCCTATTTTTCTCAAGCCTACTTTCAGAGAAAATTACTTATAAAAACCAACAGATTTTGACTTTCAAGAGTAGAGATATGATTGTCTCCAAGTTGGCCAAGCGCAAGAGAAGACATAGTATTTTTGTGAAGAAGAATAAGTTCTTATGGTGAATGAATCAATTGTAAGAATGAATGGGTCGTGAATCAGATTAGCTAGGTTTAGGATAGTTAGTGATGACCAGCCTTTCCCAACTTCCTCTACAGCTTTGTATCACAAACATGTATTTTCATATTAAATAAAGCCTGGGATCAAAGTGTAGTATCTGTCCCAGTAGCAGAAATTATATGTGATAAACTGTCCTTTTCAGTACAACACTCTTCTCACTTTCTACATAGACATGCAAAGATTTTTTTGCCTTGTGCACTGAAACTTTACTTTTGTTGATATATTTTCATTAATGAAAATAAACTTGGCAATATATTTTTTTTACTCAAGTTACTTTTGTTAGTTGTCATCCATTATTCAATATTTATTTGCAGGCCAATATACCATCTGCAACACCAGCCTTGTGTCAAGCTTAATTAAACATAGTATATCAATTTTGGGTACTAAATGTGCTGTGATGAAACTAAACTTGTAGCCCAATAAAATAAGATAATAGATTCAATCTTCACTGTCAGATTCTTTACAATGTTCCATCCTGGGTATGACAATAAACTACATCTGACAGCAAGGCCTCTGATTGGGAGATTTTGAAGAGTATGGAACCACTTCTTAATTACTGTTGTTCCAAGGTCAAACCTTGCTCCAGGGTGGTAGCACCTGTTAGGGTCCTAGCTATGGGCAAACAGTTAAAGCCCAAACTGGGGTCAAAACATTATGAAAGTATAAAAATTTTTATAGTAAAAATACCAGCAATATATTTTCATAGTAAAAAAATTACCAGCAACACATTTTTTTTAAAAGAAATTGCTAATACTGCCAAGAAATTACTAATACTGCCAAGAAAATTAAATTTTGACATTAAATGACTGATAAGCAATAGATACACCACTAAAGAAAAAATGAACAAATGTATGATTTCCAGTTGACATACAAAGTAAATCTCTTGGTACATTACTCATTTAAAATCTTTAAAATGCTACTTGGTGCAAGTTAATACCTGCATCAGTTATTTCTTATTGTCACAAGTAATATAGTAAATAAACTAGCAATAATGGTGGTAAAAAATTTTAAAGTGATTTATAAACATATTTGGAGCAACATTTTCACATATAAATGTATGTTGATTTTCTGTATATGTATTTTTTTCATAGAAAAGACTTCTTTAAAACATGTGCTTGATATAGAGAACATTAATATATTTTAGTAAAAATCGTTACTCACAATTTACAAAAGAAAAGCACAAGACTCAGAGAAACTGGCACATCATTTTAGTCATCAGTGTGCCTTTTGATCTCTACCCCTTTGCTTCCCCTTTTTGGGTAAAAGGAGTTGCTTATGGTGGATTTTGATCTTAGACCTTTGCTTTCATTTTTGGATAAATGAAGTTGCTTAATGTGGATTTTGATCTCTAGACCTTTGCTTTCCTTTTTTGATAAATGGAGTTGCTTATGGTGAATTTTGATCTCTAGCCATTTGCTTCCCATTTTGGATAAAGGGAGTTGCTTAGACTGGATTCTGATCTCTAGGTCTTTGCTTACCCTTTTAGGATAAAGAGAGTTGCTTAAGTTGGATTTTGATCTCTAGACCTTTCCTTCCGTTTTTAGGATAAAGGGAGTTGCTTAACTTGGATTTTGATCTCTAGACCTTTGCTTCTCTTTTTGGATAAAGGGTGTTTTGGATATCAAAACCTTTGCTTTCCCCTTTTAGGATAAAGGATTTTAAAAGGGTGGATTTCAATCTCTAGAACCTTTCCTTTTGGATAAATGAAGTACCCTTAATGTGGATAGAGTTGCCAAAGGCGGATTTTGATCTCCCCAAACATTTGCTTTTGTTTTTTGGATAAAGAGTGTTTCAAGTGTGGATTTTTGGAATAAAAACCTTTGCTTCCCTTTTTTTGATAGTTGCTCTGGTGGATTTTAATCTCTAGACCTTTGTTTTTTTTTGGATAAAATGACTGTTTGATCTTAGGTCTTTGCTTACCCTTTTGGATAAAGAGAGTTGCTTGTTGGATTTTGGATTTTTCTTTCGTTTTTAGGATTTTGACTTTTTTCTCTCTAGACTGTTGCTTTTGCTTTTTTGGATAAAATTTGCTTATATATATTTTGATCTCTAGACCTTTCCTTTCCTTTTTGGATAAATGAAGTTGCTTAGTGTGGATAGAGTTGCTTAAGGCGGATTTTGATCTCTAGACTGTTGCTTTTGTTTTTGGATAAAAGAAATCTTAAAAGCCAACCTTTGCTTCCTTTTTTGATATGGTGGATTTTAATCTCTAGACCTTTGTTTTCCTTTTTGGATAAAGAGTGTTGCTTAGAGTGGATTTTGATCTCTAGCCCTTTGCTTCCCTTTTTGAATAAAGGGAGTTGCTCATGGTGGATTTTGATCTCTAGCCCTTTGCTTCCCTTTTTGAATAAAGGGAGTTGCTTAGGGTGGATTTTGGTCTCTAGACCTTTGCTTCCCTTTTTGGGATAAAGGGAGTTGCTTATGGTGGATTTTAATCTCTAGCTTCCCAATCTAATTGCTTCCCATTTAGGATAAAGAGAGTCACTTAGGGTGGATTTTGATCTCTAGCCCTTTGCTTTTTGGATAAAGGAAAACAAAAAGGATAGATTTGTGTAGATGAGTTGGTAATTTTGAGTTGACTAGTCACAACCTGCTGCAAAGTATCATATTTATGTTTTCAGGAGATACAAGATGAAAGGTTTTTGTATTTACTCAAACCAACAGCAACTCATGGCAAATTTTCTTTTTATATTTTTTCATGATCTGCTTTATATGATGTTTACAAATTCCCAATCTTATTTTAAATTTATTTTTATTTTTTATTTTTTTAAATGGAGCCATATGTGTGTGTGTGTGTGTGTGTGTGTGTGTGTGTGTGTGTGTGTGTGTGTGTTCATCCTCTTTTTATGTGGCTTACTTACATGCCTCTGAAACTTTTCCATGCTAGTAATTTTAATTATTAAATTTTTAATATTGCTATGACGTATAGGTCAAGAGAAAAATAGATAAAATGTCTTCTTGTGTGATATTCGTTCAATGTAATTAAAGCTGTATTGTGATTTAAAAATAGGATGTTATTACAACAGAGTAGTAACTGATATTGAAAGGATTGTTTTTCTTTCTTTTTACTTTTATTTTTCTAAAATTGAATCTGGAAAATTGAAGTTAAGAAAAAACAAAACAAAACTGTGACTCCATTCTTAGTCTTATGACAGTGAATAGACAAATGTGTTGTCATTACAGATGGACAATAGTAAGTTAATATTTAGCAGTTTGTATTTGAAGCAGATCTGCTGCATCTATATTTTGCTCTGAAACTTGACTAAAAATAAATAGAACTAAATATGAGAAGTCAAGGAAAAAACTAGATCAAGAAGCAAATGGAGATATATCACTTTTTCTGTGCCATTGTTTTTGTAGAGCAGTAACCTGGATTAAGCGTTAAATGGAAGAAAATTCAAGAAAAATGTTTTAATGTCAGCCGTGGAGGATGAATAAATCCATAAAAACATGGAGAAGCCAGTCGTAAGCTGTGAAGGAAGAGGAGAATGCTTGGCAAAATGAAAGCAGCAGTAATGGCTGCCAAGTCAGCCATTACTGTTGTATCAGAGCAGCCAGTCATTGTAGGAGATTTGATAGACATTCTCTGCTTAGATAGAGATATGAAATCCACAGCATTCAAATTTATATCTTTATTTGCATATCTATCTCTGCTTCATTTTCTTTTTATCTATATCTGTATAAACAGTAAAAGTGTACAGTTTAAAAAAGCCACCATCTTATTTTGTCTTCATAATTCTTTGTTGTGAATAGAAAATAGCAAGTGATACATTCTATATACAGAGTATCACTTCCAAATGTGTACACACTTTAAGAGCAACTCTAGTTCTTATATGAAAGTTAAAGCTTTTAATAATAAAGAATAAACCTCCTGATAATTTTCTCTCTTTTTCTACTTATCTGAATCTATAAATTCCAATCTTTCCAGTATTTGGAAAAAACCCAAGTTACAGAGATTTCTCTTAAACAAAATGCCTACTCAATTTACTTAAGTATAACTTTGATTCTTACCAGAGAATTAATTGAACCTTTTTATAATAAAGAATGGATTTATAAGAATTAAGAATGACAATTTATTTTACATATGAAATATGGGAAAGGCAAAAATGGCATCAAAAGACAGACGTGCAAATAACAATTAATGTTTCTCTTGTAGTTATGTATAAAATAATTTTGCAGTCTATAATTATGTCAGGATTTGTAACAAACTTAAGTCTTTGAAATTCCATCAAAAGTAAATGGTAACTATTCAACACTCTTTTGCCCAAGAATTTGATTTGAAATGTTTCATCAAATAAAGTCTGACATCATAGTGTAAGTGTTGGGGGAAGGTATAGCTTGTATTTAAGACCAAACATAAAACTATGGTTTTATTCTTAGTTTTATGACAGTACATAGAGACAAATGTATTGCCATCTCAGATGGAAAATAGTAAGTTAATATTTAGCACTTTGTCTATGAACAAAAGGTTGAGAACTAATAAAAAAGCAAATAACAAGTAATGACAAAGAGTTTTGCTTGAATTTGCAATCTAATCATTTATCTATCCATATATAAAATTCTGTGACTTCTGTTAATATATCCGTCTGTCACATCCTGTAAAATATCCATACATTAACTATTCAAAACCAAATTTGGGGGAGAAGTGCAAACAGGTAAGGGGGTACAAAGTACAATTGGTTTTACTAGGATGTGTAGCTTAGTACAATAAATTTTCATTCACTTTTTGGAAAAAATTCAGTTTTATTATTTAACATACAAAATACTCCCACTATTTTAAAAAACAATTTAATGATTAAAATAACAAATATTTATTTAATAAAAATGCAATATTGCTTTTTTTCATATCTTTTTTTTAGTTTTTATATATAAAAATCCAGTTTCCAGTTCACAAGAACTAAAAACAAATCACAAGGTCAAATGCTTCAAAAAGTTGGAATTTGGCTCCAGAAAGAAATATTTACACATGGCCAGTTGTATGTTGCATGCTCAAAAGTAAGAAATCCTAAGAATTTATTCTTTGCTGTTGAAATGGAAAAAGAAAAAAATAAATTTTCTTAAAATATATTGTTTACGATAAAGTCCTATAAAATTAAATTAAGTTAAAGGAATTATTAAACCACAAACTAGGTTTTTGTCAAAGTATTTTTCCAAACAAATCAGCTTATTCAAATTTCATCAATTGGTTTGCAAAATTGAACGAAATATAGAGTTTGTAAATCTTGACAAAAATGTTAGTGATAACTTCAACAATATTAATTATTGCAAGGATTTCAACACATGTCAGTGTCACAAAAAAATTCTAGTTCAATAAATATCAAGTTTTACATGTTCCTTGAAAGCCAAATACAAAAAAAATTCTAGTATATATATATATATATTTTTAATTTTATTTTTACAATAATGTTCACCCAGTAAAAGACTCAAGAGTAGAGGGTTACAGAGTTAGATGCGGGGTGGGGATGACTTATGAGGATGTGTGGGGAAGATAACAGTTAATCCTAGATTTGAACTGGTTAAGATTGTAGCGATTAGGGTAGCAGTTCATAGGAAGAAGCTGCACTATAATGTAGCATGGCAGGTCTTAGTCGTGAAGGTCGGAACTGGTACAATGTAGCTGGCCTGAACACTTTTCAGAGTAGTGAGAGGCTTTCAATGTTTCTTCTGTGGGAAAGGAGTTGTATAGTGGAAAACAATTCATCACCCACAAGGCTGTGTAGCTGCATTTGCACTCTATTAAGATTGGAAACTGAAGACTGGGCAGCTCCTGCACATATATGGCAGCAGTACTCCATTTTCAAACTCTTGTAAAGGTAGAGGATAGCAAGAGCAACTTACTGGAGCAGTACAGGGAACCAACCATTTTTCCAGCATCTTCCACTTGAGATATGAGGTGAGCTTATGTTCCAATAGATGATCAAGGCCTTGGGCCTCCCTGAGAGAACATGCATTCACTGTAATAGATGAAAATTCAGGGACTGTTTCGTGATGATGGAACATCAATAGTTTGGTTTTGGTAACATTGAATGTGACCAGCCAGTTTTTCATCCCCTGGGCTATTAGAGCTTGGTCAGAGAAGAGATCAGCTGCCAGGCTGTGGTTATCTAGAATTTTGGAGGTGCACTCATATAAAATTGTATCATCAGCATAGATATCCACAAAAGATCGTAGACTATTTGGAAGATTCCTAATGTAAGTTAAAAAGAGAGTTGGATCAAGAAGTGATTTTTGGGGGAGATCTGTGTTGATAACTTGGTCCTTGGAAGACTGGCTGTTAACAACTACCTTCAAGGACCTACCTATTAGGAAGGACTATATAATTGAGAAGACTCTTCCAGTGATTCTGGAGAGCTTGTGTAATAATCCTTTATACCACATCTTGTCAAAGGCCTTTGAAATATCTAATGCGATCATTCTTCAGATATATATATCACATATATACATAGATATGTCTATAGATATAGTTACACTGTATGAGTATTTGTAGTAAATAGTATCATCATAATATACACCTGTTATTTTAATTACCTCAACAGTCGAGCACTGTTGACAGTTTTAATTAAAATTACCACATTAGTGGTATTTTTTTTTTTTAAGTATTTTACCCCAAGCAAGGCAGGAAGCCACTAGCATGCAAGGGATTACAAAGGGTTACAGAGAGTTGGAGTGAGAGTGAATAGGAGTGATAGAGGAAAGGATGAAGAGAAGGATAGGGGATAGATCAAGGCATCTGGACGTCGATTGACATTACATTTGAATAGTTGGAGATTATAGCTATCAGGGAAACAGGAAAAGGGGAGGGAGTTCTACAGGTGAGAAGTGCAAGACATGAAACTATTGGAGTAGAAGAGACGGCGACATTTAACAGTTTCAACAGTGAAAGGGTGAGAGCGAGATGCCAGCCTAGTAGAATGCTTAAATTCTGGGAACACATATTATATATATTTTATTTTTTTATAAGGAATTAATGTTCTTTTTATTTATAATCCAACATTATAAACATTATATGAGGATGAATCAGAAAGTAAAGGCAATTTTAAAATTACACAGTAAAATTGACAGGAGGGTGCTGATATGAAACATCATGTATATGCATGGGATGATGGGTAGCTAGCTGTATGTAGCATTCTGTTGTTCATTCAAATGGTAGGGAGCAACGAGGTCAGATGTATGGATGCACCATCAAGGAACAATGTGCTATAGTGTCCTTTTTGTGAGCAGAGGGAGTCAAACCTGCATAAATCCATTGTTGAATATTGTGTCAATATGAAGCATGTACCATGAATTAACGAAAGCTCATGTTATCATTGTAGAAATCAGTTATAGAAACAGACAGTACTTGACTATAGTAGAAGTTGAGTCTGCTCTACCTCTGTGAAAATTTCACCATTTTCCTTTTTGAATTTTCTGATAAATCTTAATTCTTAAGTTAATGATTGAATAAGTGCACGGTGTGTTCTACAACAATATAATATCCATAGAAATTCCCCTATCGCATCATTAAATATTTGAGCTTAACAACTTTAACAAAATATTGCAATAACAATCATAAATATGAATACTGGTTGTTATTTTAAGAAGTAAGGGAATACAAATGAAATGATTTGAAATTGACAACTTTTTCATTTTGCTGAAACAACTGTTAAAGTTAAACATTTCTATATTCTCTTCTTTCTTTTAATTTTCTCACTGAAACCAAGTAGTGTATGTCTTTTGTTTTTCTATGCAATCAAAACAGAATAGTCCATTTTTTATTATGTATTGTTAGGAGATGTTAAACACTTCTATTTTCCTTTCTTTCTTTCAAGCCAAATCCCCGTATTATGCATATTTCTCTTCATAATAATTTAAAACTAATTCAGCAGATGTTGTTATTCTATTTATAGTAACTGATTCAATTTTAAAAATGGCAATTGTTTTACTCGGTTTCCATCTGTTGTAGCATACCCTGGGGTGATAATGATTATGTCCCCATTCACATAAATACAACAGTAAATACTGTATGTCGGTCTGCAGTTGGAGATTCATTGTGGAATTCAATTGACTCAATTCTAGCAGTTGACTACTTCTATGTGCTGCTTGTGAATCTTATATGTGTTGTTCTTGTCCTAAGTATTATCGTGCATTACCAACCTTCATGTGCTTATTCTATTCAGTGACCTTCCCTAGGTTACAACACCATCGTTTGACAGTGTGTGTCTGAAAAATGTCACTTATCGGTTTTTGGTTAATATCAAAGTGTAGTATCTGTTCTTATCAGCTTCATCTGATTCTCTCTCTCTCTCCACATCTATCTTCCTTTCTTTAATTCATTTTCTCATTGAAAGCAAGTAGATCAAAATGGAAAAGTTGATTATTTATGAGCTATTGGCAGGACGTAATGACCGTGTGAACTAACAAAAGGGGGAGGGTCAAACACAATTGTAATAGGATACATACTTTAAAATAATATCTTTCCTGGACTGAAAGATATTTTATTTCAGGCAGGTTTTTGCTTTTGTATAAAAATAGATTTGAGTAAACTGAGGTTTTCTTTACCATGAGCATATTTTGGTATTATCTACTAATATCTGTCTCATGTTAATACGGGTTGAGTATCCTTTATCCAAAATTCCCCAAACCTCCAAAATCTGAAAGTTTTTCAGGAGCTGACATGACTTGCCACAAATGGAAAATTTTAGAAAACATTGGGAAGGTTCCTAGGTGATGTGCAGCTATTATAAGTGCCCTCATCTACCCAGGGTAGGGGTTCCCCAGCCCAGCTATGTAGCTTATGTTGGCACCAGTTTTTTCAGCAACTGTCACAGCAACACCTTCATTCATGGATTACTTAACAGGTGTTTTGTGCTCAGTAAAGATATTATTTAAAATGTCAAAAGTCCTGTATTTATATATATTTTTGGAGTGATCATGTTTTTTTGCAAACGTACAGAAAATACAAAACATTATTTTTACATGAAATCTTAATTTCACCACTTAAAAATCCATGTTAGCATGACGTGTCATTATCTGTATGTAAACAAAATTTATTAGAAATTATATGTAAAACTATTTTCAGGATATATGTTATTGATAAAAAAACTATCTTCAGGGTAGATGTATAAGCTGTGTTATTAAATGTAAAGGGATATTGTGTTTATGCTTGGGTTCCATTCTCAAGCTGCTCCATTTTATAGATGCTGTATACAATTTAAATAGCCTGTATTTCAAAAAAAAATCTGAAAACTGAAGTTCTTCCATCCCCAAGAATTTTGGATAAAGGATTCCCAACGTGTAGTTGTATTTTGGTTGCTTGTGATTCGATGATTAATATATGCATGAATTACATTAAGTGATAAGTTAACCTATTTATTTTTGAAAATTGTCTGGTGTGCAAATATTCAAAGACTCATGCTTTTATCTGCTAAACTTTGTTATTCATTATGAGTGAAAATGTTGAACTAGAATCACATACAAAATAGACAATTGCTAAGAAAAATCTATTTCAAACAAGGAATAATGAATCATTTTCTTTGAGTGTTTTTGCATTACAATGAACAGTATCACCATCTTGAATTCACTGATCAGTTCAAGCAATTCCAATTACTGGTGCCTCTTTCCCATCCCCACCCCCATTATTTATGGCTGAAGAATTAATTTGATTAATTTACTTTTTTTTGTGTAGCCAATCAGTTAGCATCTGAAAGCAATTTTATGTGCTCAGCAAATGGCTTAATGGTCAGAAAACTGTACTGCATATCAAAAGGTCTATGGTTCAATCTTAGCTTCTTCATTGTTGCTTACAACCACTTTTCATTACAAATAAAAAGTGACATTATAATGATTGATGATAAAAGTTAATTTTTCCAGAACTCCTTTTAACCAGAGTTGTATGATTGATTTGTTTTTTTACAGTTTATCGATCTTTTGTAGGTTATTTAAAGCCAGAAAATCTTTTTAGATTACAAGAATTTTTTTTGAAATAATAATGATTTACTGATACAAGTTCTTTTAATTAACCCATAGATGGGGGGAGAGAAGAGGTGTTCATACCTTTCCCATGTGAATATAATGAACCCAACCAGAATTGAAATTTGGCTGTCTGATTTCCAATTTCGAGCCATTATCCATTGCACCACCTGCACACCCAGGTTTAAAGCATCTGGTATTTCCAAACAGTCACTCATCTAGGTCATGTGGCTAAAACTTCTGTGATCGTATGAGAGCCATTGTTTCAATGTGATATGGGTTTAAGCATAGCCAGAGTTTATTTCTTCTTGATCATAGGATGATATACAGATGTGTATTTGTATTGCTTAGAGTTTAAAAATATAATTCCAAATATCTGATCATTTTACAGATATATTTCCAATAAGCTTATGTTCATCTTTGTAATTACATGACTAACTTTAAAATCACCATTGATCTTGTAGCAAAGAGGTGCTTGTAATGGATGGGGTTGCTGTTAGCCATCAGTTTGTAGCAAGAGTAATTACAACTTGTTACAGATGAGTAAATGAATTCAACACATGGAGGATTGTGGCTGCTCGGTCTCACGTTGACAGCTGACCTGAGATGAAACAAATACATTGAGTCAATTGCTTCATCCACTGCAAGGAAAGTTGGCTGTCCCAGGTGCCAGGAAATTTTTCTCCCGAATCGATCCTCCAGATCTACAAATCAACAATTCGCCCCTTGCATGGAGTATTGCTGCCATATATGGTCTGGAGCCCCTTCTGTTTGCCTCGGGGTTCTTGATAGGCTCCAGAGGCGGATATGCAATATAATTGGCCGTGATCTGACATCTCGTCTACAGTCACGTTCTCACAGACGCGCTGTTGCCTCTCTCTGTCTGTTTTACAAATACTTTCATGGCAATTGCTCCGAGGAGCTGCATTCGCTGATTCTCAGACTTCATGAGTTCAAGCGCCCTACGAGGCTGGCATACCGCTCTCACCCCTTCACTATCGAAACTCCTAAATGTAGCTGTCTCTTCTACTCCAATAGCTTCATGTCTCACACCTCTCACCTGTGGAACTCCCTTCCCTATTCCAGTTTCCCTGAGAGCTATAATCTCCAGCTATTCAAATGTAATGTCAATCGACATCTCCAGTTGCCTTGATCTATCCACTACCCTTCTCCTCATCTTTTCCTCTATCACTCCTTTCTGATCTTGCTCCAAATTTTCTGTAACCCCTTGTGTCCTAGTGGCTTCCCACCTTGCTTGGTGTGAAACGCTTAAAAAAAAAAAAAAAAAAAAAAACACACATATAAAGAGCAATAGATGTCACAAAAGAAGACAAAGAAAAAAATGAGACTTAGAATTATACAGATAGTTCCAAAAAAGGAAAGAAACAATTTCTATATTTAACTGTGTGCATTTGAGTGATGTCCATGTGGTTTGTTTGAAATTAAGTAGTCAGTTTGCTGAGGGAAGGAAATCCTGATGTTATCACTACTATATCCCAGAGCAAAAAGAGACAAAAGAAGTTTATCCTATTATATTCTTGAACAGAACACCACCTAGTAAACACCCTGGCAAACAAGGTCAGGCAATCCCCACAATCTTATTTGTGTTTCATCATCTAAAGATTTACTCTGACATCTTTAGTAATCAATTTCAAGTAACAAATCACCCAGATTTATTAAATAAAGGTTATATTCTTCACTCATGTGTAATTAATAGAGTCAACCAAAACCCGTGATCATTTTCTGTTGATGTTGAATTTGGCAAAGTTTAACAAATTTACCTGCAAAAGAATGTGTGCCCAAGGATAAAAGCATTGGTTGAAGTAATCCAGTGACTTTACTGAAAGAGTTATGAGTTCAATACCTGGCCACAGCAGAACTTGAACAAAAACTTGAAAAGTTGAGTTACTAAAGGGATTTAATTGAAACTGAAATATCCAGAAAAAGTATAGCATTTTGAACGAGAACAATTTAAATCCCTCCCCACCCCTGTGGACTAAATAAAGGGTTCAGTTTGAAATTCCAATGTATACCGTCTGAAGAAGACTTGAATGTACAACAGCCAAAATATTGTGAATATGACAATAAGGATGAGGACAAAAATCGAAACAATGTAAATAGTGTAAATTGCAAAAGAATGGTTTGTCAAAAGGAACATGAGCAAACAACTGACCAATCAGTCATTACCAAGTAAATCCTTTTCATTCAATCCATTTTGTTTTTCAATCTGTTGCGATGAGCCTCTTACAAAGAGAGAGATGATGGTGAAGCTGTACAAGTTTCTCTCATAATTTGTGCGTTCAGTATAAAAAAATATAAAAACCCAAGCAAATGAATGTCACTATAAATCAATGGGTCAAATTTTATGACAACTGTCCCAGTCTTTTTTGAGCTGCATGAAGAATAGAAAAAGGATAAAGGCTAACATCAGTTGCTGAGATGGTGATATTTCCTAGCAATAGTGTTTAGTACTCAAGCCCAGGTAAAGTTAGGAATAGGAATGTAGATTTTCAAGGCAGGTCCTCCTTCTTGGAAGATTGGTGCTGCACAATCTTTTTATGCTCTTTTCGCCTAATGTATGTTGTAGCTATGCTTATTAAATATCTTGATGAGAACAGACAATTCTGGCTTTGGGATGGCAACTTTTGTCTGAGTTGTCAAACAAGTTAAAAAAGACCAGATATTTGGAATTATTTTCACTAACACTTCTCACCTGACTTATAAAAGCCACTTCTCACCTGACTTGTAAAAGCCACTTCTCACCTGACTTGTAAAAGCCACACAAAAGAGAAACCTTTTCTTTTCTTGCTAAGAAAAAAAAATTCAAATTACGGTGAGCATTACACCTGCAAATTCTATACTTGTCAATGATTCAAATATTTAACTTCATTTATGTGCCATATCTGGACTATTATGGCTCTCCACAACTTCCTATCCTTTGTAGCTCTTAGCAATGTTTGTCTTCTTATTATCTTTCACAGTTCCTGTTCTGCCATCCATTTATACAAGCTCATTAGGTAAGTTACTATTTCCTCTGGTCACTTGTCTCTTTGCTTTGTGTCAAATTTTCCAAGCAATTTTTCATCATTATGTGTTCCAGAAATTTCAATTGTCTCTTTCTGATTCCAAATACAAGTGTACTTTTTGTTTAAAATTTCCTTGTTGTTCACATATTTCCATCTATGGTATTCTCAGCATCCTTCTGTAGAACTACATCTTTGTTCCCTCGTCTTCATCTTTGGGGAGATTAGAGTGATTAGCCAGCATCCACTGCTATTTAGAAGAGTTGATATTGTTGAGCACTCTTATCTTTGTTTCCAATGAAATTTTCCTGTTTCTTAATACTTTGTTTAGTTTTTAGAAGGCATATTTTGCTATTCTAGTGCGCCTTTGGATTTCAGTGTCACATAAATGAGTTACTCTAAACTAGTTAGTAGTAACTAATCAAAATGACCTTAGTGACTCTACCTTGAGTCTCCAATTCTGACCAGCAAAAACTTGAGCCATCTATCTCCTCATCTCCAGTTCACTTTCTGTTTCTCCAACATTTGATCCAAGAATTTTTTTCTTCCCTCACTCAATTTCATTTCAGTAAAGTTCTCTCACTGTCCAGAATTATCCCTCACCCCTTTGACCAAAGTAATCACCTGTGTTATAGAATAACAATTATATATATATATATATATATATATATATATATATATATACATACATACATGCAGGATGATTGAAAAGCAATTCCCTATTTTATGTATGAGTGAGCAGCTAGGAGTCTGGACTTAACACCCTGTGACTTTTTTTGTTGGGGGGTTGGTTAAAGCAGCAAGACTACTATACCAAACCAAGACTTTACAGAAGAACTTGAAGGGCAAAACAAGAATTATGTCTTCCATACCACACAAGTTCCTGGTGAAATCAGTTTATTTGCGATTCCTGATCAGCTTGAGACACTGGTAGGGAAATCTGTTGCCCATCGTTCAAATTTTAAATAAAACTTCATGCTAAACGCTTTTCCACTCATATCCATTTTCTTAAAAAATTATATTTAATAAATCCATATAAATATTTTAAATGGGAAATTACTTTTCAATCAGCCTGTATATATATATATATATATATATATATATATATATATATATATATATATATATATATATAAACATAAATGCATATTTTGGCAGCAACCTTTCTTTCAAATATCTTACATTGAATATGGCTGACAAGGAAGATTGAATTAAATTTTTATGAAGTTTTTCTAGCATACTAACATTTTTCTGTTTTGTATGAGTTAAGGAATATAAAAATTGTCCATAATTTTTATTGTCTAAGCTCTTTCAGCCACTTCTATGGCCTTTTCCAAGGGTATTTTTTCTTTGGTGTGGTTATTTTTTCCTCATATTTTGACTGTTACATTGTAAATTATGTTTGTGTTGTTTTTTGGAAAAGGAGCATTCATTCCAAGCTCTCACATACCACGTGTGTGACTGGAATTTGCATAGGCATCTTTCTATTTTTTTATTTTTCAAAAACTTTCAACACTCCATTTCCATGCTTAAATAATATAAGGTTGATGGTAGGAGAGAATTGTTTGATACATATGTGCGAGTCTATCATGCACATACATACATACAAAAATACAAATCACATACAACCCCAAGCATTCATTGGTTAACTAATCACCATTACGTTATTATAGACAATTTACAAATTGCAGCAATATGACAATTTTGCAATCACTCTATTTTCATGTAGTCAGTTTTGTGCACTTTTGAGAGAAATGGATCACAGAAGCTTTCTTAAGTCTCCCCCCAAAGCTTGCTCGCTGATTGGTCTATGCCAACCAATCAGATCGTCAGCAGGTGAAGAATAATTCTTCCCGTGCAGTGATCTGGAACCTATAGTCACTTATTTAAGCAAGAATTTTTCTTAGCTAATTAATGAGAATTCAGCTGCCAAACGAATCCACAACAGTTGAAACCACGTGCCAACCTTCTCACTCACACACACCACTCACATGCTGAACATACCTTGTATATACTCACATAATCTTTTCTTACACAGCAAAAGCTTACAAGTACAAACATTACAAGAGACTCTCATGAACATTCTTCCAGTGAACTTGAAACACTAAAATAACAGTTAAAGGGAGACAACTCTTGTTTTATTCAACCATTTTTACTTGAATGCATGCTTTCTTTCACATCGTTGTTTGATATTGTACATCTTGTTAAATACATATTTTATGTGTAACAATGTCTTTGGTTTATCCTTTTCTATGTCAGTCCTGTTTCCTAATCTAAAGTTAAATTAATGTGGTGAAGTCCGCCACATATAAGTATGCTTATATATATAGGAATTAATTTTTCATTTATTAATCTGAAATATTTTATTACTTAAGTAATAAAATATGCCGAATTAATAAATGAAAATCCATTCCTAGAAATTGTCTTTGTTTATGTTTGGATAAAAAACTAAGCAGAGATGTATATTTCAAGAATGGGGAAAAATCTGTGTTTAAATGCACTATTTGGGCTTTGTTTGGCCATCAGGTTTCTGTAGCTGAAAGGTCAAAGCATATCAGATCTAATGATTGTTTCCCCTAGGGGAATGCAGGTTCAAATCCTGCCAGAGAGCATATATTTTTCTAATAAGATTTCTCAAATATTCAGGCTGGTAGATGATAATAAATAAATATACTGTTTAATAAATAAACATGAATATACATTAAAAATAACATTTAAGTAATAAATACAGGGTGCGTCTGGTATTTGAGGACATATTTTATGGATTAGTAAAAAAAACTTGCTGAACAAATGAATATAATTATATTTGATTACAAACAAGTAAACATGAAATTTAGCTAAATATTATTTAATTTTATTCAATAAAACCACTACTAACATCAATAATTGCCTCTACATAAGGTCAAAATTGGCTGCAAGTTCTGATTAATTGGTCCTTATTTATGTCAGACATTACTCAAACTATTGCAGCTTTAAGAGAGTCTTTGGTGTTATGAGGCTGTTTATTAACCTCCTTCTCAACAACGCTCCACACATGATAGTCTAGTTGATTGAGATCTGGAGAGTTAGGAAGCCAAATGTTGGGTGTGATGTGGTCGTACAAATGGTCAGCCATCCATTCTTGTGTTTGTAGCACCTTGTGGGATGGAGCCGAGTCTTGCTGAAATATGTAAAGCCTGCTGTTGCATATGTTGTCAATCCAGGGCTTGACAACTGTTTCTAGAACCTCAATGTAAGCAGCAGCATTTACTCTAAGACCTTGTGGAAAAAGTTTGTTTTTTCAGACACATGCAGCTTTTTGGCAATTGAACACATTGATTGACCTTGGTTTTCATCAATTGGCTGCTTGATTTCCTGAATAAATTCAGATGTTCTCACTTTATCAGAATGTGCAAAATGTCTTTTACGTTTTGATACAGACATTGGGGAACTGTCAGCATCTTCTAACTCTTTTCGTATCTTGTGGGCAAATGATCTTGCAACTCTGAGGAAACGTGCAATATCCAAATCCCTATGATCAGCCTTTAATGCCACAATCACAACATGCCTTTTCATTTCATTTGTTATCATAGGGTTTGCCATTCTTGATTTCTAAATAATAAAAGCATTAGAAGTTGGGGGAAGCAGTATTAATCTTAAATCTTATGTCCTCAAATACCAGCCACATCCATATATATATATATATATATATATATATATATATATATATATATGTGTGTGTGTGTGTGTGTGTAAAAATATAGAAAATAGGAAAGAACTCGTTAGGTAAATAATCCAAAGTTCTTTAGTATTTTTGTTATTATTTTAAAAAAAAATAGTGCTTGATACAAAAGTAGAGCATAAATATAATTATTTATTTAAAATATGAAAAATAAATACATAAGAGTTAAAAAAAATCATTATAATTTAGTTTTTCGCTCTTGTTTTGAAACATGAGAATTTATGTAGCGTTGAATCATATTTTTAAATAAATAATTATATATATATATATATATATATATATATATATATATATATTAATAATATAGTATTTATCAACCTTCCTATGTTAAGTGTTCATCACACACACAAAAAGAAATTATTATAGCTTTACAGGAAACCAATTAATGTCTATTGCAAAATCTGGCATTGATTTAAAAAAAATTCAAATATTAATCATAGGTTTTTCCCTATAATCTATTGATACCCACTATTTCAAAAATGATACAGCAGACATTAATGAGTTAAAAAAAAAAGAAATTAGTGAGTCCTTTTCCATCTATGTGCCATGTCCTTTCAAGACATAGGTGAGCACAGCTCTCTGCAACTTCCTGATCTTTGTTTCTTTAAACAACATTTGACTCTTTGTTAGCCGTTCTCCTAAACTTTACTCACTGTTTCCATCTGCCTTTCCTGCTCTCAATATCTTATTTTCCAAGCCTTCTTTCCTCATTATCTCTTCTGAAAATTTCAACTGCCTCTTTCTGATTTTAAGCATGTTTCCTTCTAGTTGCCATTTTCTTTAGAACTTCCTCATTACTCACATGTTCTGTCCATAGTATTCTCAGTATCCTTTTGTAGAACCACACCTCTATGACTTTGAGAGGAAATTGTTCAGCATTTACTTCCATATTTGAAGAACAGATATGGCATAATAGTTCAGCAATCTTTTGTCTCTAAATACTTAGCTTAGTATCTGGAAGGTACTATTCTGATGCACCTTGAGACTTCGGAGTTACATTTGTCACCATCTGTTGCTACACTACCCAGATGATTAAATTTTTGTACCTGCTTGATTCTGATGTTTCCATTTCAAAGATCACACATTTGGCTCATTCGTTCTGATGACCATTTTGGAAGGTCGGTAGAAATTACGCTTCCTATAATCTGAGTTACTTGAAGAGGTGGTTAACCGCCCCCACACACACACACTTTTTTTTTGGTATTACTTTACTATTTGGAAAATCTGAAGAGTGACACTTCCTGTAATGTGACATTTTTCTGGGGGTGCTTGAAATTCTTGTGATGGCTTGAACAGAAGAGAAGGGCTGCTAACCATCCCCTGATATTTTACGACATTTCATTTGGGTTGAGCTACTCTCAGAAGTGGTTGGGATCCATCTGCGTATTTTTTGGAGGGGGGACTATGTAGAGTTTCATGTTTTGAGCTGCACATGAAATTTTGCTATTATATTTACTTGCTTTGTTTTATTTATTTTAATTTAAAAAAATGTTTTTTTATTAATTGTTTTGTAGTTATGTTGTAATTTATATAATAAATGGCAAAAATTGGTGGGGGAGGAGTGTAGAAATATGATTCCTCACACATCCTTAGGAGATAAATAGACAGATTCATTTTCCTTTTAAGTCAATTTAATGATCAGGGCTTTCAGGAATCCTGTCTCCAGCCCACCAAACATAAAATTTTGTTAGTGATTTTAGATAATCATAAAAGTAGAATCCTTTGAAATAGTGACCACCCAAAAGCTGAATGGGTGGTTTCCTTTTCTGGAACACAAGTGGACTGATAGGGGTGGTAGGACCCCAGCCAGTATCCATATAATAAGTCGGTCAGGAAGAAAGCAGAGAGTGAGAAAAGGACCAGGAACGAGTAATTCATCAGTTGCCAAGACGGTCAGGTAGTGAGTGTAAGGGTCCTTTTTTCGTGGCTGAATGTTAGTAAAATAGCAGTTCACCTCGGAACCAAAGGAAGACATTGCAGATTAAGTGAGAAATTATATTGTTTGCTATTTCCCAATTAGTGTATTGAAAAGCATTTGTCATTATTCTTTGTTAAATTCGATCATAGCCAGTAAGACAAACCTATGAACATAGCAAGCCAAGTGTATATGCATACAGCCAACCTCATCACAGCTTGTGCAGTGGTGTGTGGAAGAGCAGCACTGTAACAGCTGTCTTTCTTGCTCATGACAATTCATTGTCTTCTTATAGTTAATGAATAGTCTGTTCTTCTTGCTTTCTTTGTCTAGGAGTCTTTAGTTTTCCTTTCAGAGCCTATGATCAGCATAATGACATCCACGTATCTGATGTTGCCCAACAATAATAAATCATAGTAGGTCTTTGTGACCTCTTAAAAATCATCTTGTTGTTGAATAAATCCTACTAGGTCTTCAGAATTGTCTCACTTTGTGTAAATGGTTGGTATCTATATATATCTATATATATATATTATGAAATGGATTAAGTCTGACAATTATTTAATATATTTTTCTATTTATACTGTTTATTCCATTTTTTCTCACACACTCAAAAAAAAAAAAAAAAAAAATCAAGAATTTCACCCAATAGCACCCACTCCTGCCTAAAGAAGCAAAATAAAAATTGGACCCAATCTGAGCCTAAGAAAAGGACATAAAAGCCTATCAAATGGAGATCTTTGACAGTCGGATGGCACAACAGCCCACTCACTACAAAAAAGGAGCTGCAAAGATTCATAGGACATTTTGTCTGGATACACCAATTTCTGGAGACTCACCTTTATGAATGAATCAAAACGGTTACATTTTCCCACTTGATGGCCCCTTGACATGAACTCAATAGGACCAACAAGCTGTTCATTTGGACAGAAAAAGCCAACAAGTCTTTTCAAAACATTAAGAGACACTTATCATCATTACTAGTAATCTCATTTCCAGATTTCACTCAACCCTTCACGCTCACCAGACACTAGTGACATTGTGTGTAGTACCATCATTATGCAGGAAGCTGACGACAGATGAAAAAGATCATAGCCGTTGCTTCCCACACCTTCAGCACAACAGAACTGGTCCAGTACACAATAAAATGAGCCATATCCAAATTTGATTACTTTCTGTGCAGCCAGCCATTCATTATTTTCACTGACCACCATTCACTGATATACCTTGACTAGTGTGAATTCAATAATGCAAAAATTCAATGATGACGAAGAAATATCCAGTTATAAATTTGTCTTAAAGTACATGGAGGCATGTTTGGACTGACATGCTCAGCAAAGGGTGTGGCCTAAAGAAGACCAATATACCGGCCAATCCAATTGCAACGGGCAAAACATTCGTACTTCAGATCTGAGCTTCACATCTACATCCTGTCAAGGTGTCTCAGGTAAATCAAGGGTACACAATTGCTCCCTGTAACACAGAACCTCAAATTTCACAGGCAGGCCACTGATGCATTTTTTACCTGCCACGGCACCTCAACAATGCCCATAGAGGAGGTATCCAACCACATTAACATTGCAACTGAACAAGCTTCCGACGATATACTGGCAAGGATTGTCAAAGCCCTACAAGCAGTGGCCTCAGGTGAAGCATCTACACTCACCATCACAATTGATCCCAGTGACCACTGGGCAGCAATCTATCAAAAACACCCTCAACATCTAAAACCAGAGACATCCATCCTGATGCTAAAAGACTCCCAAAATACACCCAAACTGTACAAGCTCCAAGCCAAATATCTATACCAAGCCCATGACTGCATCAAACACTCTGGTATTACTCAGATGCACACCCACTTATCAAACTATTGGTGAGAGTACAAAAACCATGATATTATGGCATATGTCGAATCATGCAATACCTGCAAGGAGAATTATGGTAAGCATCCAAACTGGCCCAGTGGACATTGCAAACAAGACAAAAGACCCTTCAGGGTTGTATCTATAGACTTTATGATGCCACTCTCAAAGGGCAAACACTATATCTTAACGATTTTGGACCGCTTTAGCCAACATCTCACAGCCGTTCCCTGTACCAGAGACCATGCGATTGAGACAGCTCATGGACTCTACCAATTCTTCCTCTGCCACTGGAAGATACCCTGTATCATATATTCCAAGCATGGCACTCACTTTCATTTTTTCTTACACACTCAAAGAAAAATACAATCTAGAATTTTCACCCAATAGCACCCACACCTGCCTAAAGAAACAAAATAAAAATTGGAGCTCATCTGTGCCTAAGAAAAGCGACATCTTCAGCAGTTGGACAGTGCAACAGCCTGGATTAACAACACTCATTGGAACGCAACCTTCGTTGCCAAAAGCCCTTGCCACAGTAAGTCACAACTCACCTGCCCTCTCTTACCATTCTACTTATCTTTCTTTTGATGAAAGACATTTATAGATTTAACATTTGTTGTATTTTTAAATTAATACAATTGTTTCTTTATTCTGACACCATACACTTATTATATATATAATATATATGCATGTGTGTTCATAATCTGTATTGCTTATTTGATAATAGCATGAAAAGAAGATTTTTTGTAGAAGTGCGTTTCTGTAAAAACATATTTTTCACCCACTTTTCTTTCTTACTTTCCCTCTGTTTTTTTTTCAATTCTGTTATCACGTGAAAATGAACAATTGGCAACTGATGGCTATATTTTGTATGTGAAACATGTTTCACAGAGTACAGATACTACAAATGATCTTGATCAGAAGTGCCGATTGATATGTAAATAATTCAATCATTTTTTTGACAGGTACTATGCTAGTATTATAATGAATAGGCTAATTAGGACTCAAGATTCCAAAGCCAAAAGTGAAGCACATACATTTAGACAATTCTGCCATATCTAGAATTTAAACAGGTAATAAAAATTGTAAATAAAATTAGTATGCTTGTTTGTGTCTACCTTTGTTATAAATAACCCTTTTGGTATCCCTAAAAGATTTACAAGATTTTTCATTTCACCAGCTGTGAATAGTCTTATAAGAAAAACTCTTCCAATGACAATTTACCTTACTATTCCTTGATCCAGGAATAATTATCTTGAGAAGGGAAACACTGTACAATTAAATGTCAATAAATCCCAAGATGAAATTATCGCTAATGTTGGAACATGTTTGCTGAAATAATTAACCACATACAAATGGGTACAACCTTTTGGACAATCAGGCAATGGCAAGAAAGTATTTTTCACACATAATCCTTTATAGAGTTCCTGAAAATAAACATGTCTTATTTTCAAATGTAAATTCAGTCATAATTTTACAACAGAAAAGCATAAACCACAAAGAAATTGAAACTGTTAAAATCCCACTTTGATTCTTGTAGACTCTAAACCTAATTGGTAACATTGTCATAATTTTAAGACAAACCTTTCCATGAAGGTATGGGTAGGAGTAGACTTCTCATTCTACTGTATATGCTAAGGGAGATCCTTGATAATTGGTCATTCTGTTATTACATTTTTTTTATGCTACTTTTCAATCTACTGCTTAATATAAGGAATGAACGCACTAGCAACAGGTAAACTGCAACATTTAATCAACACACATGCCCACAAGGCCATTGTTTCTGGGTCAGGCAGTGGACTCCATGAACTTCCTAGTTCAGCGGAACAAGCAGGAGTGGCATTACAAGGACGAATAAACAAAATAATACGAGTTATGTCCCTTAGCATGGCTCATAAAAAAATGGAACATTTGTAGATTGAAGAAAAAACAATTTAAAAATCGGTTTGGAATTCTGTGAACATAACAGTCATCTGAAAAAGGCAGGAAACGTTGTGACTAGCCTGTAAGATTTTAATAAAAAATAAAGTTTTAGAAAAAGTTAACTCACCCCAAAATAATGTTTCAAAAACCAAATTATTGATTGTAGGAAGAAGATTAATACAAAAAAATAAACTGAACTGATAATATTTAAATATGGAGTTTATTCAAATCTCTGGATAAAGATTCACACTCAATTATTTTTTGAGTAATTTTTTTTTTCTTTTAACCATATCTCTTTTTGGTGAACACAAAATCTATGAGAGTTGAACCAAAATAAACTTTGTAATTTGAATTCACATGAATTCTGAGTAAATTAATGTTTCTTATTTTAATTAAAATAATTTTGATTGTTTATTATGCATCACCAAAATATTTACTTATTTTTATATATTGATGAAGGATGGGACAGAATTCAATTAAGACAAAATTTAGCAACTTTCTTTTTCTCCTGAAATTATCAAAAACTTCCAATGTAAAATTCTCACCATAATTTTGGATTTTCAATAATAACCATTTCATTGTTTTTCCTGCTACCAATTTTGAAGAGGAATAAAAGAATTAGAGTCAGTTCTTTAATTTCATCATTGCCGAAATTTTGAAAATTATTTTATTGGATCACAAATTAAAGTTTATAATTTTTGTTGATTTAAAGGCAATATTGTACTTTAGCAGCTTGTAGGTTGGCGAGTACTGTGGGATCTTTTAATGTTATATAAAAAAAAAAAATAAAAAAATTTTTTTTTTTTTAATTTTTGGCACTTTTGAAATTATAAATCAAAATTAGTTTAGCTTGCATCACAACAATTCCAACCTTCAGAATGAAAAAATTACCAAAAGTTAGGGAAAAATTACCAAACATATCTTTCAAATTGATATTTTTCCTATTTTCAGTTCTTTAAGTATATTTCCCCATCTTATTCAACCTCATTATGGAGTAGCCAAAGATAAATGAGCCATTTCTTCACAAACCCATTATTTTCTTTGACTTTCTAGCTAAGCTTGTCCACTTAATAAGGATAATTTTTTTTTTTTTTTTTTATATTTAGCTGAACTTTACCTCTTCATTTGTAATTTCGCTGAATCTCATCCCAAATTCTTTATGCAGGGAAGTAAAAAAAAAAAAAAAAAAAATATGACTGAAGCCTTGTAAATTTTTGCAACTGATTTCATTTTATTTTTTATTGCTTCCTCACTGATTAAAAAAAAACAAAAAAGTCTTTCAATGTGAGGTGTATAAACTTTGTAAAGAAAAACAGTGGTTATAAGTTCAGTTATATGTAGTGTCATCAGAGTGTACCATTTAATTTAGTCCACCCTATCATAATTTTTAGTTACAAGCATATAAAAGATCCCTACCCCCAAACTTGACCAGTTGTTGGCTGGTTTGTAACAGTTGAGAAATGACCCCAGAATAGTTGTAATTTCTTAGTGAATAATAATGAAATTACCAATTCAAGTAAACATTTTTAATTTTTCAAAAATGCCCTGAAATTTAACATTTTCATATATAATATATATATATATATATATATATATATATATGACAAAGTTTATTACATGACCTATAATAAAAAAAAAACCTACACACTATAACAAGAATTGGTCAGATAATGGAACTCATTTTTGTGATGTTCCTAGTGTTATTGGTCTCATGATTTGGCAAAGTTACCTTAAAGTTTAGACTTCATCAGGAAAGACAGCAGTGACAGAATGTGAGAACATACCCAGGTCAGAATATGAAATAGCTTAATTACAAATATTATTAACTAGAAAGACCCATAATAATGTTTTTCCCCCCCATCTGAATTTTTGGATGAATCTTAATTCTTAAATTACTGATTAAATAAGGTTATGGTGAGTTCCACAATAATAAAATATCCATGGAAATTCCCTCATAGAATTGTTAAATGTTTGAGCTTAACAACTTTAACAAAATATTGGGTACCTTCAAACATTTTCTATAAAAGGAAGAAAAAAAAGAAAAAAAAAACTAAAAACATTTTATTGTCAAAATGTTAAGAGGAAAGACAAAAGGATTTTTTTTATTATTTCATTAAATCTTTTAATCCTTTCTAGCACATTCAAAAGTTTTGTTAAAAATCTTTTCTGCTTCAGTGGGTGGGCTAAAGATTTGAAATTTTAGTGTCTTTTTGGGTGTTAAAGATTACTAAATACTTAAAAATTATATAAAAATGCCACTCACATTTTCTTTATAATTTTTGTTTTATAGATAAATTCTCCATAGAAAAACATTAGATCTAACAATGTCAAAAGCTACTGTCTGGTTAAAAATACGTTTTTGCAATATTTTAAACTTGAAGTAAATAATATTTGTTTCAAATCAGCTAATATTGATCAAATAAAGTTTGTAAGATTTTTTTAATAAAGAGAAAGACAACTAAAAAAAGGGAGATAATCAACTATTTTTAAAAATTCATTTTAAACCTTAGCTATCACGTTTTTATGGATGTCTCTAAATAAGTCATAAATATAAATGCTGATCATTTTAAGTAAGGGGTTCAAATGAAAAGATTTAAAATTGTCAACATTTCCATTTCACTGAAACAACCTTAAACAAATGAGAAAGTCATTTCATCTTTCATTCTTTTCCTTTTCTCACTGAAACCAAGTAGCATCTTTAATATTTTTTTGGTCTTTCCACGTGATAAAATGAAATAGTCCATTATTTATGAGTTATTGCCAGGGAGTATTAATCGTGGTAATTAAAGAACAAAAGGAGGAACAAACAGAATTATAGTATGATTGGACCATTTTTGCAGCTCACATTGTTGGGAACAAGTTCAGCTGGTTTAATTGTTTACTAATCTGGCACAAGGCCAAGGCGAGGACTAAGCATGGGATCATGCACATTTTATCAGTTGCTCCCAACCTAATGAAAACAAGAATCAAGAGAAACAATGAGAGGTCGGTTTGCCGACCTTTTGCTCCAAGCAAATCAATTGAAATGCCCCCCCCCTCCAAATTAGCAGATAACAAAACAGAAAAAAGAAATTTCTCTTAATATTTTATTGAATATTTTAAGTTTTTGAATACATTTTACATTTATACAGGCTTGAATAGAGAAATGTCATTGCACAAATTGAATGTCCTTCCACAAAAATCTTGATAATATAACTCTCCCCACCCATCTATTTCAACACAGATTTTAATTTTAAAATAGATAGATACATTAACTAAGACTGAACCTGAAGTTAGTTTTTCTTAAATGAAAAGTGTTTGACAAAAGGAACAAGGTTGTTTCTGTGCAATTGTCAGAAACTCAGGTCTATTTTTGCAAGGAGAGAGAAAAAAAAAAGGTTTGAATGACTGGATAGAGGTATAGAATGGATATATACAAACACCCACCCCCACAATACACCAGATGATGTCTATTTCTCAAGTGGTGCGTAGTTAAGCAATTTTTCAATGAGATCAACATGGGAGAGCAACATCCGCCGGCAACAGTATCGTTTCAGGCCCAGAGCATCCAAGGCATCTCTGAAATGAGATTTAATAACATTCATCATTTTTAAAGAATGGAGAGTCAATTCTGCTTTAGATATTCTGACCTAATGCATTTTCAATGTTTTTATTAGTTGACACCATTTTGCATTTTTTTTTCTCAGCTCCAAAAAAAAAAAAAAAAAAAAAAAAAAAAAAAAAAAAAAAGCAAAACTCAAATAATTCATTGGCTCAGATAATCACTTGAGGAAAGTTTTGTTTATATATATATATATATATATATATATATATATATATATATATATATATATATATATATATATATGTGTGTGTGTGTGTGTAATCCTTTTCATGTACATTTCATTGAATACAACAGACAAGGTGCTTTTATTTAGGTTTTTTTTTTTTTTATTTATTTATACAATTTCTCATGTGATCTAAAATTTTTTTTTCTTTTCAGATGATAAATTATATAAAATCCGTCTGAATGTTTTTTTTATCTGAGCACTTTCGGCTATACATTTAGCCATTTTCGAGGATAAAAAGAACATTCGGACAGTTTTTATATAATTTATCGGAAAAGAAAAAAAATTATAAAATCGCATGAGAAATTGTATAAAAAACTAAAAAAGGACCTTGTCGGTTGTATTCAATGATTATAAATATATATCACACACACACTTAGTTAAGCCCACCAACAGGTGGTGTTTTTTCTTTTCGTCCTGATTTTAAATGAATTATTTTGTTTTACTCTTCCCCACCTCCATGATGCTTTATGGCATGGTTGCTTCTGGTCATGAATTATATAAAAGTGCTCCCCCACTTCTTTCATTTGCATTCAAATCATCTAAAAATCGTGTGAAACTTGGGTTATGATTAGGGCTATCCTTTCATAAGAATTAACATTTTAAAGCATTTTGCTGTCTAGATAATCTAGGCATTGAGCACTTTACTGAGTAGGTAGGTGTTTACCTTTAGGTTTTTTTCTTATTACTGTTCTTGTTTAAGATTTTATCATGTTTAAGGGTATTTAGGTTTTTTGGCAAGTTGTGTGTGTGTGTGTGTGTGTGTGAAATTTGGTAATAAATTTATTTCAATAGCTAATTTTTTTTTTTTTTTTTTTTTTAAATATCTGCCTCAGACTGAAATTACAAAATGGTTTAAATTTATCCAGAGAATTTATTAAAAATTATTTTAAAATTAAATCACAAGAGAAAAGGAAGTAAAATGTTTAAATTACTTAGAAGAAAAATATTAAAGAGAGGAGTGGAGGAAGTAAAAAAGAGGAGCATGGTGTCAGCACAATGAGCAGGGGGTAGGTGGGGAATGACAGCTAGTAGAATACATTGAAATTAAATCAAAATATAATCATCTGACCTACATCAATATAATAACAATTGTCATCATACATATATTAAAAAAAAATTTTTAAAATGAAAAAACAATATGAAAAACTTTAAATTCATTATATCTATTTTCATATATATATATATATATATATATATATATATATATATATATATATGTGTGTGTGTACAAAAAGTGCAATAGTATGAAAAATGGAATTAGTATGAAGAGTTCAAGTTCTTATAAAGTCTGTTTATGTTAACACTAATGCCCTTGGAAAAGGTATGAATTCATCTCCCAGATTAAATAATTGGGAAATTTAAACTTGGCAGAAGAAAAACTAAATTTAGACCAGTGTTGCAAAGAATGAAAACATTACTCATTCCTTGGTGTGGCCATTCACTAAAACTGATCTTCTAGTCATCCTGGACCACACCCTTGCCATTGAATCATGGCAAAGGAAGCTGAAAGGTGTGTGCCTGAACCTGTACAAAACTTAAAATCTGCTCATACACATGCTGCCACTCCTTGAAGGAAACCATTATCAACCCTTCAGATTATATTTTATAGATAAGTTCTAACATAGGGATCGTAATTTAATATTTAACGATTAAAATCAAATAAAATAAATATAACCTAAGGCACCTTTCGACCAACACTTTGCCATACGTCAATGGTCAGCATTAAAATACAATTGAAGGGGTGTTTTTTAAAATAAAATCTTAGAACCGGTGAGAAGTCTAGAGCGTACGTGCGGGGGGTTATAATTACCATCCAGATCAAACCAATGACTCAAACAGTTCTAATTTGTGTTTGAGCTATCTACACTGTCAGATTCTGTGTGTTAATCACAACAGATCCTCAGGTGGTGTTTTATCTGGGCTCTGTGTAGAACAGGGAAAAACTCTTCAGAATAATTGTTTCTACAAACATTTGTACCTAACAAGTGTTCACCAATATCTATTCTCCAATTTTAAGATCCTATTAAGAAGAAGAAAAAAAATTCCCTTCTGTAGTATTTTAATATTGCCGACTGACTTCTAAAGCATTGGTTGGTCAAAAGGTGCTTTTACATTTTATTTGATTTTAATTGATAAATATTAAATTATGATCCCTACCTTAAAACCTGTTTTATTATGGTGTGGTACTAAAAATGTGTATGCGCATACAGGCACCCAGTAATAAATATACATTTTCTTCCTCAGTATTTAGTACAAGTTTCCTTTCAGTTTTCAAAATATATTAAGTTTTATGTAGTTTTCATAGTTTTATATTCTAGTATAAAGTGATTTTCTTAAAGAAGTTAAGGATATTGTTTAGTTTAGTGTTTCAAAAGTGTTCTTTTGTATTGATTATTTGATTGAAATGATGGTAACTGATGTTTGACTGTGAGAGGTACTTTGTCTGTTGCATGATGAGGGAAGTTTAATTTTTTAGTAGATGCAAGTGTCAGATGTGTATATTCTATTAGGAGTCTGAATAAAACTAACACTTTTTTTTTTTTTTTATTTGGTTTTATCACATATCGTGTTTTAGCTTGAGCTTGTTTGTAATTTTGTAGGTTGGTTGGGGTTGAACTTTTTCAAATATTTTGAGTAATATAGCCTAGAGAGAGAGAGAGAGAGAGAGAATGCATGTGTATAAACAGGAGTCATACAAGGGTTACAGCTGAAGTAATATTTTAATTATTTTTAATCAAAAGAGACTGTTCTAGAATTCCTTAAAAGGGAACCAAAAGGAATTCAACTCATCAGTGCAGAAACATTTTTATACAATTATAAAAGTGCAAAACTTTACAGCACCCACTTGTTTTTAAAGAAGAGACTAAATACACATCTTAAAAAAAAAAAAAAAGGTAAATTGATGCAAATTATGACAGCGATTAGAAGCATTTTATAGTTCCTGTTCTTATCGGCAATTCATTTTGTTGAGCATCTCACATGCTTTAATTGGAGATTCAGACATCACATTTTAGCATTTTAATAACAGAAAAAAATTGAAGCCAAGTAATTTTAAAACATCAAGAGAAAATGCCTGTCCTACACCTAAAAGAAAAAAGAAATTGTTCATTTCACTTGACAAATTCCTACTCTCAAATTCCAGTGTAAAGTCTTCTTTGAATGACAAACTAGGTGTATCACCCCAACCCTCTGCCTTGCAATAAAACAGCTAATCAATATAAAGTTGTCTGTGGATTATGGCTGTAAACTTACCCTTCAGTATATTCAACCTGGAGAAGACCCAAATAGGCTTCCCACTTGTTGCCAATCACCTTTCCACAGGTGAAACATCTGATTGGAATAATCATGTTGAACAAAGAACACCTGTGAAGAAAGAAAAAGAAACCCATGTTATTGACTGCCTTATTGCTTATAAGCAAAATATCTTTTGGAATCCACTGAAATAATTTTAGCATATTTGAATAGAAAAAAAGTGCCAATTTAAAAAGAACCGACTCAATATACAACACGTCAACTACAAATTGAAATCTATACTTTTATAGTATATACGACATGACATTTGTTGAGAAAAAAAAAAAAATGTACGTAGTGTTTTTGACTTTAGGAATTGTCAGGGAGAGTCTATTAGAATATTTGTTGAAAAGTGAAACCATCCATTCCAGAAACTTTATTAAATAACATTATGAACACATTAAAAATTGACAAAGACAAAATTATTTGTACACCAGAAAACTTTAATAATATTCATAAAATAATATTTTAGTTCATAAAACTAATAAATTTAAAAAAAATTATAAGTTTACTCTTATGAACATGTGACTTGCTTACTAAGTTGGGTATCAACAACAAAGGTGAAAGTTGCGTGTGGATTAAAAACAAGTTGTGTACCCTTGAAATTCAGAAATGAGTTTTAGAAAATCAGCAAAGCAATTTTCAAAGTGTAGAACAAATGAAAAAATATAAGAAAAACTGTTTTAAATCTTCAGTAGTAAGCCTAAACTCTAAGATTGCAAAGGAAGATTGTTTATAAATGCAAGAAAAACCTTAAAGTTGTACTGAAAGAACCTAAAAGTCATGTCTTGACAATGTACTTATGCCACATGTACAAGTTTTAAATATACTTTTAACTTTTTGTTTTTTAATTAAAAATGTGGCACTACTTTAAAAGTATATACATCTGTTCTTTAATGACAAAAAAAGCTTTATGAAAAAAAACAAACAAACAAAAAACAAAAACAAAAAAAAAAAACAAACAAACACTTTCAAATCAAATAATTGTGCAAAATATTTCCTTAAAGAAACAAAAATGTTTAAGGAACGTTTTTGTAAAATTAAATCTATTTTTGTACACATATCAATGACATAAGTACAGTAACAAATTTGAAATATGTAAATAGGCAGGTAGGTTCCGATAACTATAAAAAAGTCAGATTGATTTTACAACACTGAATCAATATTTAGAACAGGACCCCACTTCTAAAATGATAAATCAATTTTTTCATATTCTGACAACTGTCACAGCTTAAGGAGGGTCTAAACTAAAGCATGCTAATCTACTAAACAATGGAGTAGATGTGTTATGCCATAAGCAAAGTGCTCAATAAACACATTCTCAGTAGTTACATACAAGGAAAACACCTTTGCATGAAAATCATCTTGTGGGAATTGGGGGGGGGATTCAAATATTTTTAAAATACAAGGTGCAGCAGAAATACTGCCCACAAAATACTAAGACATCCAGGGGCTTTACTACACCCTGTATAAAAAGAAAAGTCCCTGAAGATGTCATTTCAGTAAAAAAAAAAAAAAAAAAATGCAATAAGAGTGGACACACAGAAAATGTCCCAAACATTAGCAAAAATGATTTCAATTTGAGAATTCGTGCTGGCATAATTTAAAAATGAGCAAAAAAAAAAAAAAAAAAAAAAAAAAAAAAAAAAAAATTTACTTGCAATTTTTCAGTGCACTTTTGAAATTCATACTATTGTTATTTGTCACAACAATTTTTATTTTATTAAATATTCAAAAAATGTAAAGTTTAAATGCCATTTTCTAGTATGAACTTCTTTAAAAGAATATTTACTCTTTTTTAGTAAATGTACAAAAATTAAATATTTCTGATTTCTTGTCTTTGACCATTCTAAATTTTATAAAAGAAGCATATATAGAATAAAAAAAAAATTAGTAATTACTATCAATTTATCTTAAATGTTTTTTGTTTTTTTTAGGAAGTTCATGTCACTACAATTAACAATAGCTTCTAAGTAATAATTTTTTTTTCTATACATGTAAACATAGTAAAATTAAAAATTTGTTAAAATAAAAATGATACTTTTGTTAGCGTTTAATTCATTATGCATTGCTTTTATATTTTTATTTTATTTTAACTAGGTACTGCCATGAAAACCCTAAAATCCAGCAGACCACAATGAAAACATGACCTAAACATAATGAAAAAAAGTTTATCAAAATTGTTATGTTATTAAGAAGGACCAAAATATGTTTTGAATACTTAAATTTTTTTTTTTTACTCCTTTTTAGAACATTCAAAATTTTGATCAAAAACTCGTTTTTCTTGCATCAGCTGTTGTATTGACTTTTAGCATAGCAAATTTTTCCTTTTTTGCAATGATAGAAAGAAAATTCTTGCAAAAATCAAATTGTTGAATTTTAATGAAATTTTCAGAACTTATTCACTTTATTATGAACGAAGTTACTTAAATTTTCTTTTTTAAATTATAAAATTTTGGGAAAAACTTTTAAATGGGTTTCTCCCCCTTAATTTTATGAGAATTTGACAAATTCATTGAACATTTTTAGAGACTATATTAGTTAAAAAGCAGAATTCTTTGAAAAATTTAAATTGCCAAATATTTGGGCAAAAATTGA
This sequence comes from Acanthosepion pharaonis, assembly GCA_903632075.3. Taxonomy (NCBI): domain Eukaryota; kingdom Metazoa; phylum Mollusca; class Cephalopoda; order Sepiida; family Sepiidae; genus Acanthosepion; species Acanthosepion pharaonis. Next base: position 312,002 of record CAHIKZ030001398.1, read on the forward strand.
AACCAGTCTTACTGAAAATCTGTTTGGAATCGAAAAATAAAAAATGCAATAAAACTAAGACATTAAAGAAGCTTTCATGAATAATATACATTAAAGAAAATATTGTCTAAGAAAATATTTTGACAAAAAAAAAAAAAAAATTTCACAAGATTTTCATTTTTACAATTTTAAAATTGAATAATTTAAAACATTTTTAAATCTTTAAATTCATTTTCAATGAGATAATTCTCAGGAAATATTGTTAAGTAAAACTATATTTACTAATCATATATTGTAAAGCTTATTACAATCTGATGACCTGTAATATTTTTAAAAGAATTTTGATTTGTTTTTGTATGTGTGATTACGTGCAGAGTTTCTGAAGTATGGATGTATAAACCAATAAATCTAGCATTTAAAAGGTCATGTGTTTTAAAGATTGTCCCCACTTACAGCAGGAAAAAAAAAAAATTATTGTCTACTTAACTGTGTGCACTTTCAGCTGTCAATCAAATGTAAATCAATTAACATCAGAAAAACATGAACCTGTAGTTAAGAAATGTTTGTATACAAAAATTATGCTATAATTAAGTGAAACCCGGATATAAGAGAGATTTTCTCTGGTCCCAAATTAGAGCCCATACTTACCTAAACAAAATAGACCAAACCCGGATATAAGAGGCTTCTCCGGTCCCGACAACTCTCTTATATCCGGGTTACACTGTTTCAAATCAGATTAAATTAAGTTTGTCATTTTTCCTCAAATAATGTTTCAGAAATCTATTTTATTTTTGCAAGATTTTTAAAACAGTTAACTTTTGCTTACAAAGGTGTCAAAACGGAAGATTTTATCGAATTTTACTAAAAAAAAAAAAAAAAAAAAAAAAAAATCTTCCAATCAATTTCTGTTTGAAATTAAGAGTATTTTGCCGAGTGAAAATAGTAAATTTTAAATAATTTTGCTTTTTTTAATTAAAAGCTGAAACAAAGCTTTCTGTATTTAAAAAAACGACATATACGAGGTACCTCCAGGAAATCGCTAAAAAAAATTGGCATACCGCAATGAAAACATGCTCCAAACCGAAAACGTAATAAAAAACAAAAAAAACTTTAGTTTAAATAAGAGGAAGAATCAAAGAATTTGTTTAATTTTTTTTTTTTTTTTTACTCCTGTTTAGTTTTAGAACATTCGAAATTTTGATTAAAAACCTTTTTTTTGAAGGTTTCAGGAAAACCTTTTCAGTTTTAAAAATTCATTTTTTTAACCTTATTTATACCCAATTCATGGAAGTACCTAATCAATAAACGCAAATTTTTTTGTAAAGTGGAAAAGAGGAAACAAAATACACTGAATTTTTTAAGAAAGTAAATAAATTTACTTTTCAATTCCCAAGCTAAATATCTTAATATTTTCCGAAATAGTCATATTTCCGTATAAGTGTACATGATGAACTCGAATTAACAACTACAATTATGATAAAACCTACTGTTTTGGAGTTATTGACTAGAAAAAAATCGGATTTAATCGCGGTCATTCGCCCACTATTACCGGCTTTGTGTAATTAGATTCACTGCGGATCACTTTCCTTGCGCAAGCATAAATTTTGGCCTATTTATTGCTGTAAAACCGGTAAATTACTACCCACTTAAGTTGTGTCGAAAAGTTTTTTTTTGTTTTTTTTTTATAGTAAAACTTTTTTAAATTAAAAGAAAAATTAAACAATAAAATAAAGCTTTTCTTTTAAATTAAAATAAAACGAATAATAATGCGCAAACTTTGCTTGAAGTTTTTTTGAAAAGATCATGATTATTTTTTACAAAATAAAACAAAATGGTCTTTCGCTTTCCTAGCATTTTTTTAATTTTGTAATCATGCTCTTTACAACGTTCTCGCATTATTTTTTATTTTGTAATTTTATTTTGTAGATTAGCATAGTCTTTTTACTTTACCTTAAAAAAAAAAAAAAAAAAAAAAAAAAAAAATTTACCTGTGCTTTTTCAGTGTGATTTTGAAATTCATCCTATTGCTGTTCGTATATTTTTATTTTTTAAATAAAGACATATTTTGGGGTTCAGAAGTTTAAATAAGAAATGAGTCTGACTTCAATGAATTATTTTTTAAATCGGAAACAAAAAAAAAAAAAATAAAAACACTATATTGGATGCAGATCAAATAGTTTTTTTTAGGTAACTACAATGATTCGGTATTTGTTTCATTTCTGATAAAATTCGGGACCAATTATTAATTTTTTATGCATAAAAATACAAAAAAAAATTAAAAGTACACTTAGAACGCACACGCTGCATGGAAAATGTGGAGGGATGAAATGAAACTGACAGTTTTTCAAATAAAAATGGAAAAAAAAAGCAACAAACGAACTATTCAGTACATACAATTTATTAATTCATTTAAAAAAGAATATTGAAATCATATAAAACCCAGGTTGTGTGTGTGTGTGTGTGTGTGTGTATGTCTGTATGTTTATTATATATTGGATCGGATTTCCTACATTTTTCAACCGATTGAAACAAAACTTCACAGGACTACGTGTCGTAAAATTAACTTGCGGTGGTTCTGACAGTGCCAAAAATTGGAAAAACAATTGTTTTTGCAGTAGTGTTTCTTATTGTTTTGCACACTTTTTTCTTTACATTCAGAATGCTTTAAAAATTCCATTTACAAGACAATTGTTTATAATAAAATTCTATTCAATCGTTATGAGTCATAAGTTCTCATAACGATTGAAAACAATGTTTTTGTTTGAGTTTGACCAATTCTTAAAAAAAAAAAAAAAAAAAAGAAATGCGTGTTCGTCAACCTTAAACAATAATCTTTGTCAATTTTATTTTTCAGTCTTTATGATGGTCGATACTTGATCTATCTCTTAGTCTTACTGTTACATCCCCGGGCAACGACGGGCGCTACTACTAGTTTCTTTTAAATCAGTTAATTCTTTGATTTTTGGTAATTTTTTTTTTTAAAACAGGGTGTAAGTGGGTTTTCTTTTACTTTTTTTTTTTTTTGCTTTCATTTTGGGAAAAATCATTTTAGTGGCACAAATAGTTTAACAGAATCTTTACTGTAAAAAGAAAATAAAGTTATTTGATACTGTGTATCACTTGAGTTGTGACTGTAAAAAAATAAAATCCAAGATTTGTAAGGAGCAAGAAAATGAATTTTGTCACGACGTGTGTTTTTTTTTTGGAAAAGTCTCGAAACTTCTTTCAACAATTTACTTCCAAAATTAAACGAAATAAAATACTTACTGGAAATTAATTCAATCGATACTTAAATTTCGCACATAATTTTTTAAATATTTCGCTTCCTTTTTTTTTTTAAGAAAAGAAAAGTTTTCCCTTCTCATTCACACGTGGGTAAAAAATTACATTACTTTATAAAAATAAAAAACAGAGAACGAAAAACCTGTAATAAAATTCTTATTCAGATAAAAAGAAACCAAAAAAAAAAGCTGAAGATAATTCTTAAATCAATTTAACTTACCAAAATTAAAGAAAGAAAAAAAATAAACCTTACCGCTAGTTACTCTTCTCCTATTTTAAATAAATATTGACTAATAAAACTTGTGCACATGCGCAACAAAGCTCTTCCGGTTTCTCAATATAAAGGGAAACAACTTCTGTATTGACGTTGATTTTGTATTCAATTTTTTTTTTTTTTTAATTACTGAGTAAAATGAAATGTTGCTAGATTGGGTTACTTTTGAAAGCGTAACGGTACTCGAGACTTTAGGGTGTACTTTTAAATAACGTTATTTGTTTTAGAAAGAAACGACAAGAAATAAGCAATCATTGAAAGATATGCGCGCGCACACACACACACAATGTATCCTTAGGTAGATTACTAAGTCACTTAGCAGAATTTAGCTTGACACATAGCAGAATTTTGATTTGAAAATTGCACCATATGGTTATACATCACTGAATTACGTGGATTGAAAAAGAAGGTGACTATGTTGAAAAAATAAATATTTGTAATTCTTTTTCATCATTAGATTGCATACACACACACACATACATACATACACAAATTAAATATAATTATTATAAATAAATAAGTTCATTTATTTTTTTTTAATCTGATCTTCAAGTTTCAAGAAACTTTTCATCCAGTCATCAGTAAAATCCACAATAAAATCTGTTGATGATTGCATGAAAATTTCATTGAAACTTGTAGTTCGGATTGAAAAATGATAAGTTATATTTTATTTTAATTACTAAGGATAATGAAACTCCTATCTATATTAACGTTAACTCCAACCATTCCTATTAAGTGATTAGAAAAATTCCTACCACTGTAAATACTAGAATCAATAAATTGTCTTCTAATAATAAAATTTTTGATGAAAATAAAAAACCTTATAACAACGCCCTAGAATTTAATTTGATAACCACTACTACAAGGTTTTACAAGTTCACGTTTAAGACTCCTTTCTAATCCTTACTGTAATGTTTTTCCCTTGCTTTCAAATCCGACTCCTAAAGCCTTTATCAGAGATGAGAATATATTTTCTGACAAACAAGAGAGCTGGAAAATATAAAAAGGAATTTGGCCACCATTACCCTGGCCATGGTGCCATAAAATCTGTGGGTAATGCCCACAACTTGTCGGACCCTTGCTTCCAAAAAGCAACTCCCAAAACCTTGATTCGTATCAGAGATGAGAATATATTTTCTGATGAATGAGAAAGGAAAGTGCATAGCAATTTTGGAGGGAAATGTTCCTGATATTTCTGGGCCTTCTAATCTTCATAAATATGGAGAATATGCGTCACTTTGGTAGTGAGTACTTGACACCATCTGTGATAACATCAGGTCAGAGATAGAACACTAGTCATCTTTGGAAACTGTTTCAAGAAAGAGATCTACATGATGGGCTGTAAAAACAGAACATCAGCCCACTACTAAAAACTAATTAAGATCTGCCTCCTTACAACTGGAAATGTTGTTGGCCTATGAACTCACGCAACTACAAAATTCAGATCTTCTGACAGTTTTCTACTCAACAAGAGCACTAAAGAAATCTATGTGAGTGTTAACTGTTAAGAACGATTTACTAGCTTAAAGAACTTTTAGGTGCTCAGAGAAATATTTTGTGACAAAGTTTTTTTGAACATTTTTCTTCCTTTAAGTTAAAGGAATTTTCTTCTCCATTTCATTCTCTCATATTTGTGCATATCCTTTTACCTTTTTGTTTATATAAATAAACATTTTCTTCTTTTATTGTTACACCCGAAGCAGGAGTTTGAGTCTTTATTATTCTGCCTAAAAAAGAGAATTGTTCACTCTAATCTTTCAAGCTGCTGTTGCTTTTATCATTTCTGTCACTTTTAATCTTAACCCTTTCATGTGGGAAAGTTGGGACATGTTTCCCACAGCCCTCAAAAAAAGTGGATTTAAACAAAAAGTGTTTTACCTGGAATCTTTAAAAGACACTAAAATAAATAGAACTAGATATAGAAAAAGAAAAGTCATATGGTTTAACCCTCCTCTCAGCCAACTATTTAATATCCATATCGGTCAATACTTTCTGAAATTGATTGACAAACATTTTAACTAAAATAATCCACTTAGTAAAATTTTTAATAGAAAAACTTAAAAATTTAGTTACTCCTCCACAAATAACATCTACAACATTATTAATTCACACAGTAATAAAATATTAAATAGATTTTATAACAATAACCAATCAGATAGCAAACCCTCTTGTAATTGTAGAATCAACAACAGCTGCCCAGTTGGGGGTATATGCAAATCCAAAAATGTTATTTACCAAGCAACTATTTTCCCTAAAAAAAGTGTAAATAATAAAAAAGTATACATCAGAATTTCCAATGGGATCTGGAAGCATTTACAATAAAAGTAGGTCAAGTTTTGCTTGAAAGTTGGATAGTTTTCTGCATAAATTGAATAATTAAAAAGGTTCTTGGATATAATTCAATGAGAAAATCCCAGATAGAATTTTTGTATCAATATTTCAAACTTGACCAGGAATCCATTGAAATTGATTTATGTACTTGAAGGCCTTCAACAAAATATTGAATGCATTTCTGTTGCAATTGTAGGGATACAGATGGTGTTTATTTTCCTTTGGTGGAGATGTCATGGAGGTCACATGATGACCACTTGATGATGTCCCTTTATATAGGGACTAAAGCAACAGTCAAATTCAGTTCATTTACAGCAACCAAATGCTAAGGTTGCTTTCTTTAGCTTGGGCTCCCCCATGGCTCAGGCATAGGCTAAATCTGTCTCCCCAGCAGCTTACAAGTCCATGGTGACATTTCCCATTGGGAATATTTCTTTCCCAGATATAGAATGAAAGTCCAGCTTTCAGTCTTCAATTTGGGAAAATCCAAGACTCACTGTTACCCATCCGTGGAATATGCCCTCGTCTGGTACTGGATGAATCTGGCTCATTTGAATCTGGAGTTGTAAAAATGGCTTCTCCAGATACAGGAGTGTCTCCATATGATATGTAAGACTCTTCCTTTTGTTTTTATTTACATTTTACTTTGCTGTATAGATATTTGTGATATATTATTCTCCATGTGTATATATGTATTAGTTTTGTGTATGTTTTAGTAATATCAAAAAGTCTCTGAGAACAAATCATGTTTGTCATTCTTTTTCCTTTCAGTCATTCCATTCTGTCCCATCCATGAACTATAGTGATATTATAAAATAGATATAATAATGGGGGAAATATAAATAATAGAATAAATCATTCTTCCCTAGCTCTTCTCCCATTACACAATAAAAAGTTATCAACAACTGACATGAGCATATGTAGAAGATTTGGGAACTTCAAGGACTGTTTCAGGACTTATTCAGCTGAACGGCATGAATCTGTTCTTCATCTATGTATAAATAAAAAAGGAGATTAGGCTTTTAATTTTGATCTGCCCCAACTATAGGGAGTTAGAAGTGTAGATTGGGATTTTTAGCCATGATTAGCAACTTCTGGCCTTTTACTTTTCAGCCAACTTTAATCTTCAAAAATGTAAATGCCGTGTCATTTGTTATTTTCAATCTTCTTAATTCATGCTCTTTTATTGTTTTCTCTCCATAATAATGTTCTTTTTCTCATATTCTTTCACACTCAGTATTTCCCTTATGTGTTAGTGGCTTTATTGCCTTGCTTGGGGTGAAATGATTTAAAAAAATAAAGCAGTCTAGGCGACATTCAATTTTGTTTTCAAACCAGGACCTGAGCATTTAAGGCAGATTGATCCAATTTCTCAAAGTTTTTCCTGCCATTAAGCTATAAATGGGAGATAACTCATGAAAGCATTCAGGAAATAAGAAAAATGCATTTTCAAAAAGGTCTCTTGAAATTAAAAATAAAATAATAATGAAAATAACAAAAAAAAAAGAAATGGTTTTGAAATTCTTTAAGGTTATATGAGTGGATTGGCAGAGAATAGGAGTAATGTATCATATTAGTTATTTTGTCATTTGTGCCAGTATAAATGGACCTGAATTAAAGAAATGCTAAATTGTAGCAGACCTGAAGAAGACATTTCGACTGCCAGAGATATTCCTCAAAATAAAAAATATTTTTATTGTAGAGATTTGCACAATTTTTTATAAGAATATAAACATTACAGTATATCAGTTTATATTCAAATCGTTTAAAAAAATAAAAATACCAAACAATGGTTTAAAAAATTATATTTACAGTGGTTGAGAGAGTGGTGTATTAGTCACTGGTGATGGAGGCTTGGGTTCAAGCGTAACTAAGAAGGATTTTCTAACTTGAATAATTAGTACAATACAAACTTCAACTTTGTACTATACTAAACTAAGCTCAGTTAAAAGAAGGATGGTTTTCTATGCAGGCAGACCCTCCCCACTTGAAAGAATGGCACGACACTATCTTTCTATTTTCTTTTGGCCTTGTGCTATACTAAATTAGCTTACGAAATACTGAGACAAAATAAAAACCAGTATTAAGGAAGAGGATTTTCTAAGCCGGCATACAAGCTCACCCCACTTGTAAAATATATATCTATATATTGCTACATATTTCTTAGGCTGTATGATGTGCATTGAGATACTATGTATTTTTATATAATTCGGTACTCTTACATAGGTAAATATTTCCATATATATATATATCCAACTATTCATGTTGATCTGCTAATAATATGCAGCTTAATGATTAAAAAATGAAATTATTTGACCCATTTGGCATTTATTCTTCATAACTTCCCAATGAAGAAATTATATGAAAAATGAAAAAAAATATACTTAAGGAAAAATAACTCTGTAGAATTGCATTTTCAAAATACACAAGTATTTTTCTTGTCCAGATGTTAGTAATAAAAGAGAAATTATAGTTTTAAATCAAATATTGATTGAGTTATTTACCCAAGTCTCCCTACTGAGATGGGATGTAACACAAGGTCAGGTTGAATGTGGGGAACCTGAACACATACACTTGGGCCAAGAACCAAAATTGTCCAGCCTCCACAACTGTCAATTGTGCCACTGACATTGCTATGGCTACCAATCCCCTTATCTAGTGAAAATGGCAGGTGGGGATCCTTGGGCAACTGTTTCCCAGGACAGGGCACACCACAATTTTTATTTTCCCCAGTTGCATATCTGTCTGGGGACAGAGCTACAGCTGAGTTGCACTCTGCCTGAAGACAGAGACACAACTGAGAGATGATAATCTTGTCCTGGCATGGACCGGCAAATGGTTGATAGTATTGTTTTTTACAGTTTATCAACCTTTTTAAGTTTACTTAAAGTTAAGACATATTTTTGGATTGTAAGAATGTTTTTGAAATAATAATTTTCTGATACAAATCTTACTATTTAATCCATAGCTTGGAGGAGAAGAGGTGGATATAATGAATCCAACTGGAATTTGAACTTGGCTCTCCAATTTCCCATTCTGAGCTGTTATCCATTACACCACACACACATCCAAGCTTACAACACTCAGTATTCTTGAGCAGTCACCCATCTTGGTATTGACCAAGTTCACCATTGCTTAACTTTCATGAGAACCAATGTTTCAATGTGATATGGCAGTAAGCCTTTACATCAAACAGTTGCAACTGTCAAATATAAATCCATTTAAAACAAATGATGTTCATTTCTTCATAAGGAACAAAATAGATTAACCTGAGTTCAGTAAGTATGAATATTAAAATTCTCATGAAATGGTCTTACTGTGTATATATATATATATATATATATATATATATATATATATATATCCAGATATGAGATAAGAACAAATAATTCCACTGACTGTAGCATTTAATTTTTAGTTATTTACTATCACCTGAGGAAGCACATTTTGAGTGCTGAAACATGAAAGCTATTGTGTAGCACTTTTTAACGTTTTTTGCTTTAATTCATTATAATAAATAGAATATATATATATATATATATATATATATATATATATATATATAAAAAATCGATTCTCCCTGTCGGGTTCGATGCATGAGGGTCAAGCAGATCAGTTTCCAGGAAACTGACAGCCCGACACCGGCACATGAGATTTGATTATAGTAGTGAAGGTTTCGTGCAGGACCATCCACACTTTTTGAAGGGCCGAATACAGAAACCTGGTGCACTACGTGCCACAAGGTTCCCAAACAACCCTCCCGCAGGTTTTAATTCAGAGTTGTCCTTCTCCTAGACCAGTTCCCACCCAAGGCTATAGAACCCAGTCTGTCCTGCTATTTTACCCATAGTTGGAGGGAGAAGAAGAGGATTCACACCTTTCCCAAGGGTATTAGCACGTAAGTGAATGTAATGGATTCAACCTGGATTCAAACTCGGCTCTGCAATTCCTCAATCCAATGCCGATATCCATTAGTCCTCCGTGTATATATATATATATATATATATATATATATATATATATATATATATATATATATCTTTAATATATATATATAAAGACATTTTAAATTTATACATTCTTTTTATAGATACAAATACTTAAGTAAATGCTCTGTTTATAATAAACAGTATTAAACAACATTTACTGGCCTGAATGTGGAGAAATTTTCATAGAAAATATTTGTCCTATGAAAATTTCTTGGACATTCAGGCCGGTAAATGTTGTTTAATACTGTTTATTATAAACAGAGCATTTACTTAAATATTTGTATTTATAAAAAGAATGTATAAACATAAAATGTCTTAAAATAATTGTCGGACTTTGTCCATTTTTATATATATATATATATATATATATATATAGGCTGCAAAATTTCCATCTAAATTATACAAAAATGAAAATAACACTGATATCTCATTTTAACAGATATACTGGGTGCGATGAATAAATTGTCGTCTGAATGGAGTAAAACTGAAAATAACACCGACATCTCATTTTAACAGATATATATATATATATATATATATATATATAAAATTGGAAAAGATTTCATGGGACACATTTCATCCTTTTAGAACTTCATTGGGGTCAGGCAATGAACTGTATCACCTCACATTCACTTGACAGACTTTTCCATTAACCTGATAAATATTCATGAGCACCCTATGCTAAAAATTTTGAAAAACCAATAACATTTTTGCTCTTGTATATAAATACTTGTTGCAAAATAAAATCCTTACATTTGACTTGATAAAGTCCCTCAGAGGATGAAATGAGTTGGGGAAGTTTTCCTTTTGTCTTTATTCATATTAATCTTTTACAGTTATACTCTATCTGAAATTTTACACACACACACACACACATATATATGTATATCTATCTATCTATCTATCTATCTATATCTATCTATCATCTCTCTATCTATCTATATATATATATATATATATATATATATATATAAAATACTGAATAAGGATTTTGTTTTGCCTTAAAGTTACTTTTAGTAAAAACACTGAAATAAAATTTTTAAAAAGAACCTTTGTAAAAGACAATTTTAATTGTAGAAAACATGTCCTTTCTACATAGAAAGATTAATATGTCTACAAGCAAGTTATAAAATAACATTTACTTTGCACAAAAATATTTATCTTCAACATAATAATCTCCTTTGTTGTCAATGCACTTAATTCAATGGGTTTTTTATGACATTGATTGAAAATTATACGATGAAAATTGTATATCAAAATTTACTTAATGAACATGTGTTAGACTTCATACTTATTGTGAAATATTTATAGAAATGGACGTATGTCTTATACAGAAAATGTTTACACGATTTACAGAAGAAAAGGAAATACAAGAATGTTGACTGAGAGACATTGGCATGTAGTTTCAATTATAAGTGAGCCTTTTGATCTCTAATCACAATTTGATAAATTGGCTTAGATTTAGAATTGGCATGTTTGAATTGACTGCCTGGTGTAAAGTTTCATATTTATCTCCCTTTCTGCGAATGCAAAATTTTTGAATTTACTCAAATCAACAGCGATTGGTTGAAAGTTCTCTTTTCATACCTCATTATCTGCTTTCTATTACCTGTGCAAATTTTTAATCTTTTTTTTAGATTTTCTTTTTGTCAGCTTTTTTCTGAACCTGCCATTGTGATTTCTCTATATGTTTGTTTTCTTTTTCTGTGACTTTTTGACATCTCCCTGAAATCTTTATATGTTCGCTATTTTAATTACTAGTTTTTAAATGCTACTCACCAATTCTCATTTCCAAGTGTGACATGTCAGTTATGTGACATTTTTTTCAAAATATTTAATGATGGAACAGAAATATAGTGAGAGTAGGCTTATGCCTTTCTTAATGTCGTCAGTGCTAAATGAACAGCTACAGCCATGATTTAAACTCAGTTCCTCAATTACTGTTTCTTTATGCTAACCACTAGGCTACATCCCGACTGATATAGGTATCTGGACTTTGCTGTTTTGTGTATAAAAACAGACTTTCTTCTTCTTTTTGCAAAAAGATTTCTTTTAAATAAAGAACAAACTGATATATATGTTTTAATCAAAGAACAAGAATCTATATAAATTAAAAATGTATGCATTCTGTTTGTTTTTCATTTAAGAAAAATAATATTTCCCAATTTTTGTGCATGTGCTTCCAAAAAAATTCCCCCACCTGAAAAGTTTAAAAAAATATCTTTGTTAAATTCAGAAAATTAAAAAAAAAATTAAAAAATATGCAGATATTAATGACATAAGCACAATTTCAAACTTGACATTTGTAAATAATAGCCAGGGCCAATAACTCTGCAAAAAGTCAGTGATCAATTTTACAGTGTATACAGATTAAATCCTATATATATTTTTCAACTAATAAAATCCCATCAGAAGATTTGTTGGATAAACAATCATTACAACAACAAATAAATTGTTTGTTGAATAAACAATCATTACAACAACAAATAAATGGTTTATTGAATAAACAATCATTACAACAACAAATACTGTCAAAATACTTGTGGATGTACTTGTAAATCTACCACATGTTATTTTTTGGATGATTTAGAAAATAAGAATAACAACTCTTTTTGCCCCTACCACAAATTCAAGAAAAAGATTTTTGCAAGCCAGTGTGAAATTAGTTTCTAACCAATAAAAAAATTGTATTCAAAAAGTTCACACTTCTATGTGTGTTGTAACCTAGGGAAGGTTACTGAATAGAATAATCAAATGAAGGTTTGGTTTGGTTTGTTCTGTTTTACGGCATATCAACCTCAATGGGTTATTTAATGCCGACAAAATTTTTGTTGCTAGTAATATTTTTTCCTTCAAAAATCTATTTTTGGTAATATTTTTTTCTTCAAAAATGTTTTGCTGGTAATTTTTTACAAAAAGTATTTCTGGTATTAAAACCTATTTTTACACTTTCATAGTGTTTTGACACCAGTTTGAGGGTTAACTATTTGCCCATAGCTGGGACCCTAACAGGTGCTACCACCTCGGGTCAGGGTGGACCTGGGAACACCAGCAATTAAGAGAAGGTTCCACACTCCTCAAAACCTCCTGATCAGAGGCCTTGCTGTTGGACGTAGTTTATTGTCTTACCCAGGACGCGGATGTAGTTTATCATCATGTCCAGGACGAAATCAAATGAAGGTTGGTAATGAACGATAATACTTTCGACAAGAACAACACATACAAGATTTGCCAGTGGCACATAGAAGAAGTAGTCAATTGCTAGAAGTGAGTCAAGTGAATTCCACAATGAATCTCCAACTGCAGACCAACATACAGTATTTACTACTCTATTTATGGGAAGGGGGTTATACCTATTATCGTCCGTAGGTATGCTACAACAATGTGAAATTAGATTTTGAATCCTCTTATGGATATAAAAATAGAAGCATACTTCTTCTCAAGGAACACAACAATTTCAGAGTCCAGTTTGATCTACACATGTGTACACACACATGCACCCCCCACACACACAATGAAAGAGAGGCAACCAGCAGCCACTGACTAAAGCTGTGTCTACACACATAATAGAAGAGATTAACCAGCAGCTGCCTACTAAGCTTTTGTCAATGAACTCATAAACGCATTAGGCTGACTGTTATAAAGTATGTCTGATCACACATCTCACACTGAACTACAAACACTTAACTGATAAAACAATCTTCACTGCAAGGAAAATTGAACATTTTATTGCCATTGTATAATACTGAAAAGAATATATAAATGTTATTTCAACTGACATTTTGTTTCTACTTTTCCTTCAGAAAATAACCTTTTTCATGTTTCATTTAAAAGATGTGTTGTTAAATATTTGGAATTCTGACATTCAGATAGCAGCAAAAACCTGGGTAGACGAATCAAGTGTATTGATGTTATGAACAGGACCTTCTAAATTGATCAAATTAATATTTTTCAATTTCAAGAAAAGTCATAGCTTGAGGAAGATGTAATGTATGCTAATCTACCAAAATGATTTCTTGAGAAAATTTTCACTATTTTTATCAGTGGACCAGTCATTTTAAGTAGTACCAACAATTGTTGCATTATGTTTCTGTCCATCACTTTATCTTTATAACAAATTGCCTACAAGACTAGTTTGGTAATCATGCTCTGTGTCAAGGCCCCTGATATTTTCATTTGTATTCTTCTTTTTTTTTGTATCTCTATTATGTTGTCATTTAGTCACGTATTCATATTACTTGCTTCCTCTCCTTCCTGAATGTGTCATTACTTTTTGTCCTTTCTCAGTGAAACTCCCACAGCGCTTGGTATAACCCTTAAAGTAACCACTTAACATTATGAGTGTTTTGAAACAAATTCTACAGAAAGAATAACTCATTCTTTCATTGTTACCATTCTTAGTTTCAAATGGAATCAATTATGAGAAGCTCTACCCACCTACCTTACTTCTTGTCCATCTCACCAGTTTAGATGTTTTTTTAGAGTACACTTCACCTAGTACAAGGCCCAGGGGCCACTCAATGTAGAGGGTTAAGTTAAGGGGTAGTTTATATGGATATGAGGAGAAAATAATGGTTTATTTGAACAGGTTAAGATTGTAGTGAGTGGGGAAACATCATCTTGGGAGCCTGTTCTATAGTACAGTGGTTTGCAAGAAGAAGCTATTTGAGTGGAACTTACTTCTCACTGATGGAATATAGAGGGAATGTGGGTAGTTTGCTATTATGTAAGTGGTATGGTGGGTCCTAGTTGTGAAGGTCAGACCTAGTGGAACCAGGAGATGCAGTTCAGGCAGTTTACTTGCTTTATAATCTGCCATTTTATTTTTATAATTAAAACTGACCATCAGGAAGTCACTGACCAATTCAGATGAAGACTTTAATCAGAAACTGAAGTCAGGCAATAAAGTTGGACATCAGTTTTAGTTAGTGGTCAGTGCAAGAGAAATTTTATTAAGGAAAGCTGGGGACTTCTTCAAGTTACTGAAATTGTGACTTTTATGTGAATATAGACAAAACATATTCTAGACAGATTAAGAGCTATTTTTCATATATATAGAGTCAAAAAGAAAATAATATACCTACTAAAGTTAAATGGGAAATTATAAAAGAGTAACCCCATATAATATTACCAATCGGAATTGTAGACTCTGTTTAGAAGAAAAATTATCAATATTAACTTTTAATAATCAAATTAAATTATTAAATAAGAAGAATGAGATAATAGGTTGATGCCAGCATATTAACAAATATTTGCTTTATTACTTTAATAATAATATAATATAACAAATCAAATAAAATCTTATAATTTAATTAATAATACAAATTAACAAATATTACAATTTAATTAATAATATAGCATAACATAACAAATTCAATATAAACCATAAAAAATAAATTTAATTTAATTTCAAATAAAAAATTTACAACTGGAAGAAAAATGAAGATGTAGACAAAAGCAAAAATTCATAAATGTGCATGTATACAAAATGGAGTAAAAGACAGATTAAAAAAGACATGGAATAAATGGAAAAAATTGGAAATGTCATTTAAAAAAAAAATCCTCTAATCCCTAAAGAACAAACATTATCAAGAAACTTTGAAGTTGGGGAAAACAAAAAAAAATTGATATTTAAAGTTAAGTAATCTTTTTATATAATATTACACATATATATATATATATATATATATATATATATATATATATATATAAGAGTTAAGATTGAAGAAACAGCAGATATGTTTATATTCAATATTAAAAATATTAAAATAATATTAAAAATAGAGCATTAATAATATATAAAAAGATTGCTTAACTTTTTAATATCAAATTTTGTTGTTGTCATTTCCCTGACTTTGAAGTTTCTTGGTAATGACCATTCGTAATGGCCATGTATAAATATTTCTTTCTGGAGCCAAATTCCAACTTTTTGAAGCATTTGGCCTTGTTATTTGCTTATAGTTCTTACAAATGCAGGGAAAACTGGTAGCTGGATTCTTGTATCTAAAAACTTAACAAAAAGATATACAAAAACAATATTTCATTTTTGTTAAATAAGTATTTGTTAATTTAATAATTAACAAAGACAGGTGTCTCAAGCCTTCAACTTTAAGAATGTAGTTTTAATTAAAGAGGAATAATTTACTCAGGTGAAAATATATAGGAAGTATACTAATTTTTGAGTCTTCCATGGTAAATTTACATCTAGGTTTACACATTTCATCTTTCTTAACAAATCTACTGTAGTCCTGGGTATGTTGATAAACTGCATCTGGCAGCAAAGCCTCTAATTGGGAGATTGGTGGTTTTGAGGTGCGTGCCATTGTTCCTAGGTCCACCTGTACTAGGGTGGTAGCACCTGTTAGGGTTTCTGCTATGGGCAAACAGTGAACCACCAAATAAAATACTATGAAAATATAAAAATATATTTTTATAGTAAAAATACCAGCAATACATTTTTATATAAAAAAATGACCAACAATACATTTTATCTGTAGTTGAAGGTATACAATTGCGTTCAAAATATATTTAGTTGAAGCCATAAAATCATGTTCAAAATATTTAGATTTCAGCATTAAATAACCCATATTGGTGTTGATATGCCACTAAATAATCAACCCCAAAACCTGTAGAAGGCACAAAGTGTCATAATTCAAAGTCTGGTAAGGCAAAAGTAGCACTTTGTGTCTTCCATATGTTTTGACTTACTTTTCAACCACCTGATGAATATTCATGAATGTTCTTAAATTTAAAAGCTTTGCTAAATCAATGATATCCTTGCTCTTGTATATAAACACATGCAACAAAATAAATCTTTACATTTGCCTTGATAAAGTCTCTCAGAGGACAAAACATGACAGCTAAGAATAGTTTTTCCTCTTGTCTTTTTTATTATATATATATATATATATATATATATATATATATATATATGTAATGTTTTTCTTTCGACTGGAATTTGAACTTGGAAAAAGTATTCCTCAATCCATTACTATTATTTGCCTCCTATACATTAATCCATTACATTGATTTATGTGCTAATACCCTGGGAAAAGGTATCCTCTTCCTCTCCCTCCAGCTATGGGTAAAATAGCAGGACAGACTGGGTTCTATAGCCTTGATAGCAACTGGTCTAGGAGAAGGACAACTGTGAATTCAAAAATTTGCAGAGGGTCGTTTGGGAACAAACTGGATCTTTAAATGCACCAGAAAATGTCATTTTAAAACTTCAAAAATGTGGATGGTCCTGCATGAAAGCCTTCACCACTATAATCAAATCACATGTGCAGATGTGCTTGTCAAAAAAAAAAAGTGATCTGCTTGAATTCATAATTTTGAATCAAAAAAAAACGGGAAATTATATATATATATATATATATAATAAATATATATATATATATATATATATATATACACACACATTTAAAATTCCACCATCACCAAGTAGATCTTGGACTTGAACACCCATCCATCTATTATGATGGATGGGTGTTCTCAGATTGCCTTAGATAAAAAACTTGCTTACCCCAGAGCTCAAGTGAAACTCATATATACAATCTATTGCTAAAGATGCAAGGAAAAATTATCAGTTCTTTGTATCGGTCCAGTAAGTATCTGACTCCATCTGCTATACTCTATCTTTACAAGAGATGGGTGATGGTTTATTTTCCAAGCTACAATCACCACAAACAAAATGTTGTAAGCCTCTCACTATTTCCATAGCCTGTGTTCAGATGCGCTACATTCTTTTGTCCCACCAACCTTGATCTTTGCAACTGGGAGCCATCATCCTCATTCCCTTTGTATTCCATTAGTAAGAAGTAAGTTCCACTAGGACAGCTTCTTCTCAAGGATGTTCTCCCAATTTCTACAATCTTGACCTCCTCAAATCTAGGGTTAACCACTATCTTTCTTACATTCTACACAATAATCCTCTGCCTTAAGTGGCTCTTGGGCTTAGTATAAATGAATTATATAAATATGTGTATAAATAGTATATTGAATCCATATGAAGTTTGATAAATTTTAACAAATGGAAAATTGTTTTATTGACTTGATTATGTGTTTCAGAATCTTTAGATAGGCTTCTTCAGATCAGAATGAAAGAAATGTGTGTGTATGTGTGTTTCAATATCAAATTGTCAATAATTTTTTGCTAAGCTGATGTCCCTCAGTTGGGATGAAAGAACAAAATTGTATGCCTTTTAAATAATAGCCATTATTTTAATTTATGCTGTTTTCTTTATTTTCGATTTTCTTGTTTTGTCGAAATTTGTTTTTATATTCTCCCAGCTTTTCTGCGTTCAAATTAAGGTAAATCCTTATTTAAAGTAAATCTGTATCTAATTTTTCAGAATGGGCTGTAAGTAAAAGATTAATATATTCTAAGTATGTCTTTGTGTTTTCCGTGTCAACAATGTGTGTCTAAATAGGATATAGAATCCAGAAAAAAATTATTAACACTTACAAAAGAAAGAGAAAAGATACATTGTTTGATAATGTTCAACAATATTATAACAGTATGTCTGTCTTCTTCAAGTTATTTTTAAAAAGTGAATAAAAGTATAAAAATATAAAAAATCTACAAAAAATTATAAGTCTTTGTACAAATGTTGCTTGTCTTAAGAAAAACAGTTGTACTGGTAATCAATGCGTCACAATGAATGTATAGAGGGTTATCAGTTATAGTGAAATGTATGAGTGTTGAAACAGATTAGTTTAACTAACAAGGCCAAATCAAACTATAAGAGAGGTATAAAACAAGAAAATCAAATTGTAAAGTGAAACAACAAATTTATATACATATAAATCAATTAAGGTCTCTACAAATAAAATTAATGTCTCTACAAATAAAATTAATTATTTTGGTTGATACAATGTCATCAAAATGTTCATAGTAGTCCTTCCAAGAATGAGTTTATGTGTATGTAGGCAGGAACGTATGTATGTATGAGCATTATTGTACGGTAGGAATGCCTTTGAAGTAATTGCTCAGTCTTAAAATTTTCTGTTTGTTTATCAAGTATAAAAGAGGTGAGGGAGAAAGGTAGACATAATAATG
Organism: Acanthosepion pharaonis; assembly: GCA_903632075.3. Taxonomy (NCBI): domain Eukaryota; kingdom Metazoa; phylum Mollusca; class Cephalopoda; order Sepiida; family Sepiidae; genus Acanthosepion; species Acanthosepion pharaonis. The sequence continues at coordinate 330,918 of CAHIKZ030001398.1, forward strand.
ACGATCGCTTGACGTTTGTCAAGGGACATGTTAATACGCTCGTCTCCTTCTCTCTGGTGACAAGTGAATTTGCCGGTCTTTTATTTTGTTTGTGGGACTTGAAAAGGTCATTTGGGAATTCACTCCCAGATATGATTCGGGCCTTTCCATTGGATGACGAACAAACTTCGTGTCGGCTTGTGAAAATGTCCGTAAAACAATTTGTTTCTGGGAATTGAAGATTATTTGAATTTTGTTTTTAAATGTTTCCTCGTTTTCTGTTGGTCGAAAAACATTTCGCATCAAGGTGTGAAATTTCACGAGTTTTGTTTTGGATTCGCTTTTGTGTGTGTGTGCTAAGCAAAGTTTTTAAATTCAAGTCTTTTTAATTTCTAACAAAATCAACGAGTCAGTGCTTAGCATTTGAATTTTAAATCTAGATCTTGTTTTGTTCATTTCAAATGAAAAGCAGTCAGCATGAATGATATAGAACTGAAATATGGGTAATCTGTTGGTGATCATGCTCATCTTGAAATTTTCTGTTAGTTGATGAGTTACTAAGAGGAATTAATCAAACAGCTTAGTATCTTACGGAAGTCACCTATCATTCTGTTTATTCTCTCATTCATTATAATGATTATTAATACTATTTCGGTTTCAGATTTTATAATGGTAGATAAACATATTAAGATTCTGGCATTTTTGAATCATTAACTTAAACTGGGTCTCAAAGTGGCTAAAGAAACTGGCAGAATCTGGGAAGAGGAAGGAAATGAAACAATTTCTAACCTTATGGCCCAAAACTAATTTAAGCATTTTAAGGCTGATGATGACGTCTTCTTTGAAGTAAAGCTCAAAAAGTGAATGACTATCAGATAATGATTATGTTTTAAAACACAAAGTGGATGAGAACCTGACAATCAATGCTTAATAAACTTTCAGAAAGACTAAAATCATTTAAAGATACAATATATCAAGCATTATATAAGCTTTTGAAAGGTTGTCTTGATTAAAAATAAGAACACACTCTGGTTTTGTATAAAGATCATATCAACCCCTACTCTAACACTACCCTTTAAAAATGTTTATTGTTAAAGGAAGTCACTTTAATTTTTTTATATGAAGTGTTAGAATCCCTCCCCATTATCCTCTGCTTTTTTTAATTAGTCTCTTAGTCAGTTCTCTACTTGCTATAATTAAGTGACTTTTTCTAAAACAACAACTTAGTACAAGCTATATGGTTCAAAAAGTAAAAGAGTAACACAACATTAATTGTTCAATCTCCTGCATTAGCCAGAAAATAAGAACTTTTTGAATTGTGATTTTGAAGGTAATGTTTAATCTAAAAAGAAATAGTTTGTACAGTTAATGACATTGTTATCTCACTTGCTCTTTCTTTCTCTCTGTCTCTCTGTCTCTCTGTCTCTGTCTCTCTCTCTCTCTCTATATATATATATATATAAACATATATATATATATTTTAAAGAGAGAATTGTAATTTCAAATTAAGGTCACTTAATTGGGTAGTAATATCCACTGAAAAAGCTGGATCTTGGAATCAGCTTTCATCTTTCAATTCATATGTTCTTTGACCCTTCATCTTCTAAACTGATGGTCATGCAGAGCATGACCTCTGATATAGTTCACTGTTTTTATGACAAAACTCAACACATGATCTAATTTTAAAATCTTAGAACATAAGTTCTGTTGATGAATTATACAGTGAAAATGCTTGAATGTTGAATTTGGATATATGTTTTCTATTTTTGTACTTGCCTTGGCAGCAACACCATTATGTCTCCCAACCATATTGGCAGCGCAATCAGTAGATAACCACACAAGTTTACTCAAATTAAGGCTATACTCATGGAGAAGATGTTCAACTTTCTCAAAAATGTCTTGGCTTGTTGTAGTATCATGCATTGGGACCAGTTCAATTAGTTTTTCATAAATTTGAAATTCATTGTCACAAGCTGTGATGAAAATGGTGAGCTGTGTTATTCCAGCTATGTCAACAGTTTCATCCAGAGCAATAGAAAAATGTTCAAAACTTGATGATAAAATCTTCAACTGTCGACTCAAATCACTTGCCATTTCATCAATCCATTCAGCAACACTATTCCTGCTTAATGAAATTCTTGAAATAACTGTGACTTCTCTTGACATACAATTTCAGCTGTTTTTACAAGACATGGGACCCATTTTATGAAATCTCCTTCAAAGATTTTCCATTGACAGAACAAATTTTGCAGAGTTCAAATTTTTTGCAGTAACAGAACTAATGTTGCCTTTCTTAATTTTTGAAAAGCAATTCTGTTGCTAGATTTAAAAAACTTGAATTCCTTCACTTTTGAAACATGTATATCTCCTTCATATTTATCATAAGATCAATGGTTTGTTTCATAATGTCTTTTCACATTATATTTTTGTCTTTTGTTTGCAATGCAGTGTGGTTGCAAATCAAACAGTTTATCTTTCCATTAACAGTGGTACAGAAAAAGTACTGTAATTCCCACTTTTCTTGAAACGCACATCCTTCTTCAGATAATTTTCTCTCTTTATGAGATGGAGTAGAATTTGACATTTTTAAGGCAAAATGTTACAAGATTATGAACGTTTTTACTTTACATTTGTTCTTATTTAGTTGTCAAGAATGACCACATGATTAACCAGAAATTAAAAATAGTCACTGACATTTGAAAACAAAAAAACATTGAGATAGAATAAACAATCTAATCATACCAATTGAAAAAATCTTACCATTTTTAATAATTTGCATTACCAGCATAGACAAAATTCTTGATATACCACATCTATAGAAAACTTTGTGAGGGCCGCCAAGATGCATGTAAAGAGCTGCAAGCTTCCTGTGGGCTGCCAGTTTGACACACCTAGTCTAGATTATAGACAAAAACTACTTCAACATTGCTTTCCCCTGACTCACAACTCTCCACAAGGGATTTGCAATCAATGGTATTTCAGCAAGATGGTAGACTCAGATGCCATCAAAGTAAGAAATTTTCTCTCTCTCACTTTTTCTCATGCTCTTTCTCTCTCAGGCTTTCTCTCTCTCTCTCTCTCTCTTTCATTCTCCCTCTCTCTCTCTCAGTCAACTGTGGTTTTGAATTGCTACACCATCCCTCTTACTCACCAGACTTAGCCCATCAGACTTTTTCCATCTGCCTAAACTCGAAATACAGAAGCCATCACCTTGCCATCAAACGCTGCCTACTTGAACTTCTTCTGGGCTGGAAAATTTGAGTGTTTCCACTGTTTGCTTTGAATCTTTGATTCAAGTTCAAAGTAGTGAATCCAGGTTTCATTTTGAATGACCAATCCGTGGTAAAAATTCTCATGGTCAGCATAGAAGCCAGTCAAAAGTGTTCTGGAAATGTCAACCCTTTTCACCTTCTTTTCTAGTGACAGCATTTTTGGGACCCATTTTGCAGACAGCTTACTCATCCCCTAGATCTCAGTTAAAATAAGTATGGACCAAACCAGAACTAATGCCTATGGACTTTGCTATCTGTTCTGATGCCAAAGCAGAAAATGGGATTTGCTATTTGCCAGACACCCATTACTCATCCCCTAGATCTCAGTTAAAATAGTATGAACCAAACCAGAACTAATGCCTATGGACTTTGCTATCTGCTCTGGTGCCAGCATTCTGGGACATTTTAAGAACACTCATCCCCTAGATCTCATGTTAAAATTATGGAACCAAACCAGAACTAATGCCTATGGACTTTGCTATCTGCTCTGGTCCCAGCATTCATGGGACCCATTTTGTAGAATTTTGTTCAGATCTCAGTTAAAATAGTAAACCAAACCAGAATTCTATGGATGACCTGAATGGGACCCATTTGTAGACAGATTACTCATCACAGTTAAAGTCCTGAACCAAACCAGAACTAATGCCTATGGACTTTGCTATATCTGCTCTGGTGCAGCATTTGGGACCCATTTTGTAGACAGATTACTCATCCCCTAGATCTCAGTTAAAATAGTATAAAACCAGAACTAATTTACCTATGGACATTGCTATCTGCTCTGGTAGCCAGCAAAAATGGGACCCATTTTGCAGACAGATTCCTCATATAGATTTATTGGAAATAGTATTAAACCAGATCTCTAGTTAAAACAGTATGGACCATTTTAGACAGAACTAATCCCTCTCAGTTAAAATTTGGGTTTGCCTATGGTTTTGTCCATCTCTGGTGCCAGCATTCTTGATTTTTGTAGACAATTACTCATCCCCATTCCTTTGAACTACAACCTATGTGATCCTAAAATGGTCTCTGGTGCCAGCATTCTGGGACCCATTTTGTAGACAGCTTACTCATCCCTAGATCTCAGTTAAAATATCTGAATAATACCATATATTTTTTCTATGGGACCCATTTTTCTGATTACTCATAAGTAACCCTAACCCTTTTATTTTTCTGGTTTTTTTTGTAGACAGTGTTAAGTAACCCTAACCCTAACCCTAACCCTAACCCTGCCTATGGACCAGCCAAAAATGTTCATCCCCTAGATCTCAGGCTAACCCTTCTTTGGATTCATGGGACCTGACAGAACTATTTGCTCTGGTACCCCACATTCATGGGACCCATTTTGTAGACAGATTACTCATCCCTAGATCTCAGTTAAAATTAAAACAGTATGGACATTCAAAGACCCAGAATGGATCTTTTGTCAGTTAAATAGTAATAAGATCAGCTACTTGGTTATGGGACCCATATTACTCATCCCCTAGATCTCAGTTAAAAAAGATAACCCCTGCCTATGGACCAAGCCATCAGAATGGGACCCATTTTGTAGACAGATTACTCATCCCCTAGATCTCAGTTAAAAAGATTCTTAACCCTAACCCCTGCCTTGGACCAAGCCAATGATGGGACCCATAGATAAATAGATCTTTTTAACCCTAACTAATGCCTGAGATAGAGCATTCAGACCCATTTTGTAGACAGATTAATGCCTATGGAAATAGATAAATATCCATATGGACCAAGCCAAGCATTCATGGGACCCATTTTGTGACAGATAGAGAGTTAAATAGATGGAGATAAATGAAGAAAATGCAATATAAATTATATAGATATGAAAAGAATGATATATATTATACCATTCATGGGACCCATTTACATTACTCATAGTTCAAACAATATATATATATATATATATATATATATATATATATATTGGAGCATTCATGGGACCCATTTTGTAGACATATCTAAATAAAAATAAAATGCCTATGGACTTTTTATCTGATGCCAGCATTCATGGGACCCATTTTGTAGACAGATTACTCATCCCCTAGATCTCAGTTAAAATAGTATGGACCAAACCAGAACTAATATTATATGGACTTTGCTATCTGCTCTGGTGCCAGATTAATGGGACCCATTTGTAGACAGATTACTCAATCCCTAGATTCAGTTAAAATAGTATGAACCAAACCAGAACTAATTATGGACTTTGCTATTAAAAAAACAGACCATCCCCTAGATCTCAGTTAAAATAGTATGAACCAAACCAGAACTTGCCTATGCTCTGATATGGGACCAAGACAGATAGATAGGATAAATCAGATAGATAAAAAAATTTTTAGAGATAGGTAGATCTCAGTTAAAATAGATATTTATAATCTCTGATGGCGTTGCTATCTGCTCTGGTATCAGTCTATTCAGACAGATAGATAGATAGATCTAATGTAATAGATAGATTATATGAAGACAGAACCAGAGATAGGTAGATACTATCTGATCTGATTGAGATAGATAGATAGATCACAGAAAAAATCTAGAGACAAACCAGAACTAATTATGGTTTTTGGGTTTTCTGTTTGTTCTTTCTGGGACCCATTTGTAAAAATAGATTAGCATTCTAGTTTTTAGAAAGTAGCCAGGTCCCTCTTTAAAATATGTTAACCCTTTAAATAGATGGGACCCATTTTAAAATGGTCAGATATAAGATACTCAGTTAAAAGAGAGATGCTATAGAAAAAGATAAATAAATAGATAGATAGATATGAAGAAAATATGATATAAAATATATAGATATGAAAAGATTATGATATATATATATACATACATATATAATATATATATATATTGATAGATAAATAGATACATACATAATATATATATATATAATAGATAGATAGATAGATAGATAGATAGATAGATAGATAGATAGATAGATGTAAAAAGAATGAGATACTTTTGTTTGGTTATTCATGTTTTTTAGTTAAATATTATTTCCAAGCCTCACAGGTGTTTGAAATTCTTTCACCAATTAACATTTGAATATTCAAAGTTCTCTTATCACTGTCCAGCAATTGACCTAATTATGAATCATTAATTTTAATTAATGACTGAATCATTAAAGAAGACTAGGGAAGAAATGGACACCCAGTATTTGAAATTAGGTGAGAAGCACGTTATGAAAAATATCAATTCTTAGGGTTAATGGAAATGTCATGAGAACAAAAGCTTAACATAAAACAGCTGCCATCTTGTTTTTAGTCTGTTCATATCTATCTATGTCAATCTTTTCATATCTATTTATCTAATTCATTTTGTATATCTCTTTCTATCTATCTCATTCTTTTTTTATCTATCTATCTATCTATCTATCTATCTATCTATCTATCTATCTATCTATCTATCTATCTGTTTCATTCTCTTCATGTCTGTCTATCTATCAATCTGTGTTAATCTTTTCATCTATTTATTTATATAACTCTCTTTGTATCTCTCATTGTATTTATATCATTCTCTTCATATGTATGTATGTATTTATCTATATATCTATATAATTCTCTTGGTGTCTATCTATTTCATTCTTTTGTATCTATCTATCTATCTATCTATCTATCTATCTATCTATCTATCTATCTATCTCATTCTCTTCATGTTTATCTGTTTATCTATCTATCTATCTATCTATCTATCTATCTATCTATCTATTTTATTCTCTTTATATATATATGTCTATTTCATTCTGTTCGTATCTATCTATCTATTCCCTTCATATATATATATATATATCTATTTATTTCATTCTCTTTGTAGCTATCTATCTATTCCTTTTATATATATCTATATATTACATTTTCTTTGTATCTATATCGCTATCTACCAATTTTATTCTTTTTGTATGTATCTCTCTATTTCATTCTCTTCATATCTATCGATCTATCTATCGATCTATCTATCTCATTTTCTTACTACCTATCTATATATCTATTTCATTTATTTTGTATGTATATATATATCTAGTTCATTCTCTTTGTATCTATCTATGTCAATCTTTTCATATCTATTTATCAATATAATTGTCTTTGTATCTCTTCTATCTATATCATTCTCTTCATATGTATGTATGTATGTATCTATCTATCTATCTATCTATCTATCTATCTATCTATCTAGTCCCTTCATATATATCTATTTCATTCTCTTTGTATCTATATCTACGAATTTTATTCTCTCTCTCTTTCTCTCGCTATCTATCTATCTATCTATCTATCTATCTATCTATCTATCTATCTATCTATCTCCTTCTCTTTGTATTTATCTATCTAGTTCATTCACTTTGTATCTATCTATTTCATTGTCTGTATCTTTCTATCTATCTATCTATCTATCTATCTATCTATCTATCTATCTATCTATCTATCTATTTCACTCTCTTCATATCTATCTATTTTTGTTCTCTTCATATATATCTATATATCTATTTCATTCTCCTCAAATCTCTATCTATCTATTTCATTCTCTTCATATCTATGTATCTAGCTATCTGTCTATTTCATTCTCTTTGTATCTATCTATTCCATTCTCTTTCAGATCTGTCTATCCATCTATCGATTTATTTCTCTTTATATCTATATATCTATGAACTTCATTCTATTTGAGTCTGTCTTTTGTCTTTATATATATCTGTCTATCTATCGATTTCATTATCTTTCTATCTGTCTATCTATAAATTTAATTCTCTTTGTATCTATCTTTTCTCTTTGTATCTATCTATTTCATTCTCTTCATATCTATTTATTTCATTCTCTTTATATCTATCTATCTCTCTATTCTCTTCATATCTATCTATATATATATCATTTTCTTCATATATATTTATCTGTCAATTTCATTCTTTCCATATCTATCTATCGTCATTACTGAATGAGAATGTTGAGTTGGCAGTAAGGTTCTTGAAACTTGGCAAGTCACCCAGTGTGAATAATATTCCCTCTGAGCCAACAAAACATGGAGGTGAAGAAACCATCAAAATTATAACAACACTATTCCAGAAGATTTGGGAACAAAAAAAGTGGCCTAACAAGTGAACACAGTCATTGGTAATACCCCTGTCAAAAGAAGGAAGCCTCAGGCAGTGTTGAAATTATAGGGTGATAAGCCTGATCAGTCATCCTAGTAAAGTCCTGCTCCGTATCATTTTGAATTGTTTGAAATCCAAGGCTGAAAAAATGCTATCAGAGGAACAAGCAGGTTTTAGAGTCAGACAAAGTACCATGGAACAGGTCGTCAATTGTAGATTCCTCATAGAGAAACACCTGCAACATCAGAGGGACGTATTCCACAATTTTGTTGATTTCAAAAAAGCATTTGACCATGTATGGCATGACAGTCTTTGGCAAATCCTTAGGGAATTTAATGTAGATGAAGGAATTATCCAAATCATCCAGGCCATATATAAAGATGCCATCAGTGCAGTTCTTCTGGGAAAACAAATAGGAGGATTCTTCTGAACAACTGTCGGTGTGAGACAGGGATGCCTACTTTCATCCACAGTGTTCAACATTTTTCTAGAGAGTGTGGGGTACAGCGTACCCGGATTAAAAGGAGAATTTAATACGGGATACCCTGCCCACAAAATACAACGCAAATTTCAAGAAAAGACAACACAATAAGGAATGTTTGTAGAAAATAGAACATTGTATATTTAATGTCATTCATGCAGAATAAACAAATTTGTTTATTTTTATATCTTGTGAATAGAGTAAAAAGATTAATGCTTTAGTTCGTTTAAGCAAATGTGATTTGAACAAAAAAATGTCTATGTGTTCGCTGTCTTTCAACAGAGTAGTAGAGTAATGTCTGTTTCTTTTGTTTTTGTGTATCTGCCGAGTAGGTGGAAAGGAAAAAGGGGCGATCAATTTGAGTTGAAAAAGAGAGTGTGAATGAGAAATAAAAGATAAGAGGAAAATGTACTTATTGGGTTGAATTGTTTTGGAGTCAGTTGTAAATTTGTTGTTGTTGTTGTTTTCCTTTCCTACCCCACTTTCTACTCTTAGTGTCTGGTTGAGTCAGTGACGGACCTGACTGTCAGTCTTCTGTCTTCTATGATGTCTGCATCCTTCTGACTGGTGATTGACTTGAGTCTCTCTATTTATAGCTGACTTTTTTTTCACACTGGATCGTTATCTTTTTTTGAGTTTAGCAAATCGCCTCCTTTCATTGGTCAGAAAATTAATTTCACACCTTATTGCAAAATCTGTTTTTAGTCATTTTGATCTGATTTTGCGGGTGTGCAAATCTACTTTGTGTTTTTCACTTATTTGTTGGAATGATATAGGATTTGTAACCTATAAGAGAATCATGCAAGAAACCTTGAATGACCATGATCCTTCAATCTCTATTGGTGGAAGATCCATCTGTAACCTACATTTTACAGATGACATTAACCTCATAGCAAGTAGTAACAGTGGGCTTCAGGACTTGACCAACAAACTTTTTGAAAGAGCAGGAGCATATGGAATTGAGGTTAGCTCCAATAAATCTAAAGTTATGATGAATAGCACAAACAGTTATGGTGAATAGTACAAGCAGCTGTCAACATACCATGAGCAAGAATTCACGGGAGGAACTCAATACATAACCCATCCATGCACCCAGGCCACAATGGCCAGGGGTATGCATTTCTCCTCCTCCTTGTCCTCCACCATGAGTTTGGGGAGAAGTCACTGTGTTATATGATAAGGAAGCGTAAACATGAAGTGCTCCAGCAAAGTACTAAAAATCTCAAGAAAATAAATTCAGAGGTGTTATGAAGTATAAAAATCATAAAAATGTTCACAAAGAGTATTCAGACTAAGTTCGTAAAACTGAAACAACTAGAAAGTCATTAGGTTTATTATGAATCTAAATGAACTTGTTATAAGTAAGAGAGTGTGTGATTTATTTTTTTAGATCAGTCCATCATTTTTAATTTACGACTTCCTTTGGAAGTCATATTTTTGACCTTTTGGGTTTATTTGTATAATCTTTGACAATTTACTTTTTTGTTTAGTTAAAGGTCTCTCACCCAAGGCTACTAAAGGCATTGGTACCTTGAATTGGTCATAAACAACTTTCATTGGTTCTTCCTTTTAGTTATTCATATCATCTAAGCATCTTTTCCTTATCTGGTTGTGATGTCTCTTAACTGATTTTTTTGGGTCTTTAATCATGTACATCAATCTCCCAATGCGTTTATCTATGACATTAGCATTCCAGAACTCTTTACTGCACCTATATTCTTTGAAAAAATCTTTTCTCTTGGTGTATAGGATTTTGTAATTGTGTTTTTTCTTACTTCTTTTTTCTTTTCCTTTGGTAACAGCTTGTCGAATACCAATTTTATTTTCCTTAATTCTACTGGTGACAACTCCAAATTTGTACTTGGGTTTGGTGTCACCTGATATACTCTTAAGAATTGTAGTATCTCATCAACAGATTAATTTCCGTCTGACTTTTTCAATGCTCACTTCAAAATCTTTCTGCTTGGCCATTAGATCATGGGTGACATAGTGTGGTAGTCAGATGTACAATTGAAAAAAGATTACAAAAATCTTTGAACTCTTTTGCCATGGATTGCATGCTATTGTTTGACACAATTGTATCCAGAACACCAAATCTTGCGAAAGGTTCATGCAAAAATTTTATCTTACCACTACATGTAAGATTTTAAAATTTTATCACCTCTGGCTATTTCAAAAAACTGTCAGCCACAAATAGTGATGCCCCTTTATTGGACCTGCAAAATCAATATGCAGCCTTTGCCAAGATCTGTCTGTCTTTGGCCAATGGTTAAATGTCACCGGTGTTGCCTTTGCTGCCATTGCACAACCTCTGCATATTTTTACATCTTTCTCTATATCTTTGTCCATATTAGGCCAAAAAACATTGCTTCTCATTAAAGCTTTCATCTTCAATATACCAGGATGTCTGCTATTCTTATTTTTAATGCTTCGGTTATTAGCACACGTTCCCTCACAGATAGAAAAAATTTTCACCATTCTTTTTGTAATGTTGGCTTACAATTTGCTTTTTCTCTATGATATATATGACTATTTTTTAGCAATTTTATTTACCGGAGTTTTATTTGGGTGAATGGTGTAAAAATCTTTAAGTATCATTTTTTTTTAGCACTTTTGGTATTACCACACATTTTTCATCATCATTCTTTTTGTAATGTTGGCTACTAATTTGCTTCTTTTACTCTGTGATATAGTTGTCTATATTTTCTTTGATCCTGATTTCCTCAAGCATCACAGGTAATTCCTGTATGGTGTCGTATAGCATGCTTTTTATTTCCATTTCTATTCTTAACACTGCTATCATGGTTTCCTGTAATGGATCACATAGTTTGGGGATTAGCCTGGATAACACATCCGCATGATCCAACCTTTTTGATGGAAGAAACTTCATCTTAAAATTATAATTTAATAATATTGTCCTCTATCTCTCAAGTCTATTTGCGGTATGTGTAGGAATCCCTTTTTTGGAACCAAAAATAGCTAATAACGGTCAATGTCCTGTTTGAAGCGTAAAAACTCCTTCCATATATGAATCCATGGAAATTTTTTACTGCAAAAATAACGCCTAAAGCCTCTTTTTCAATTTGTCTGTATCCTTTTTCAGCTAGTAATAAGGGTCCTCTATACATGTGCAATTGCTTTTCCTTGACCGTTACTTTCTTTGTGTAATATTACAGCTACTAAGACTAAATTACTAGTGTCACTTGCAGCACTAATATCATTATTTGGATTGCAATGTGCCAGACTTAAGTCTGATGTTAATATTGTTTTAATTTCCTCAAAAGCACTCAGAGATTCTGTGCTCCAGTACATTTGGAATCTTTTTTAACAATTTTATTTAGAGAAGCTCTCAATACGTGCATATTTGGGATAAAATTACCATAGTAATTTGCTAGACAAAAGAATGCTTGTAGTAATGGCACATTTGTTAGGGGTGGCATGTTTCTTATTGCACTCGATCTTGATGTGTCAGGTCTTTTGCTTTTTGCATCTATAACTTGTCCCAAATACATAATGTTAGATAAAAAATTCACATTTATCTAAACTAAGTTTTAAGCCATATTTTAATTTTTCAAAAACTTCTTTAACATGTTGTTTTCAGCTTTCACTCTTAATTAAGATGTCATCAAGGTAGGCTATTGTGAAATCCTCATCATTCAATAACGTATACATGATTTGTTGGTAAATGCCTGGTGCGATTTTTATCCTGAATGATAGTCTGTTGAATCTGTGTAGACCCTTACATGTATTTATAGTTAAATACTTTGTGAATTCTTCATTGACAGGAACCTGGAGGTACACCTCAGACAAATCCAATTTTAAGAACACTCTGACACCATACAATTTTGTAAATATGTCTTCCGGTCTTTACAGAGGGTATTTGTATATTTCCAAACAATCATTGAATCCTGTAGAAAAACCTGTGCAGACTCTAATTTTATTATTATTCTTTTTTACATAAACAGTAGAGCTTGCCCACTCACCATAGTCTGTTTTGCTTAACATGCCAATTTTTTCTAAATGGTCCAACTAATGGAAGCTTCCACTGTAAAGGGTACTTTTCTTTTTGGTCTAAATATAGGCATCACATTATCTTTCAGTTTGAATGTTGCTTTAGCTCTGGTGCACCAGAACACCCTGCCAAGACCCTCAGAAAAAAATTTCAGGAAATTTTATTGTTAATTCATTTTTTAATTTTTCCACTCTGTTTGAATTAGCACTAACACTATAGCAGAATGAATTAATTGCTTGGTTGATAATGTTGAATGACTCAATCCAGTCCATACGGAACAGGTTCTGTGTTCGTTTCTGTTGTGGAGTGATTTCACAGTGGAGCCTTGTATTTGTACTAAGTCGGTCCTAAAATAGGTTTGATGTACAAAATGTTAGGAACTTGATATAATAGGTATAATGCAGAGTAATCTAGTTGTGGTCACTGATACTTTAGTATTCGACTAACCGTCGTCCGACATCGACTGACTCACTGAGCCACTGACCGACTCTCACATTACTCTTACTACTCCTACTTATTATAGGTGGGAGAGTCTATTAACTATAGAATAGGTGTGTTCCACTATAACAATTTCATAAAGAATCCTTGTAATTTTATAGTTTTACCCATAAATGTTACATTTGTGTAAAATTCTCCTTCAAAATTTAGTTTATTTCCTGTAATGCTATGTGCAATTCTTTTTGTGATCAATAAAGTTGGTCTGCTAATATTTTTTGAAGTGTGTTCATTTATCAATGTCAGATCTGAACTGGTATCCAATTGGAATTTCCCATTTTTTTTGTTCATCTGTACATTCACAACCTTTATCATTTTTATTCGTTTGTTTTCCATTGAAGTTGAGTTAACTGTCTTTTCCATTTTTGACCCCTTTTTACTTTGGGATTTTCTGCAATGTATAAGCTTGTGTTCTTTTTTGACATAATTAAAACATTCTTTTTTTCTAAATGGATATTCCTTATAATAATGAATCTGTCCACAGCCATAACAAAGATTTATTTTCTGGGTAACATTTTCTTTATGTTGTCTTTGCTTAACTCTCTGATCATTTGACATGATGCATTCTTCTATTTTTGCCATGTTGTGTCAAAGTTTTTCTATTCATTTACATTTTTCTGCAACCATTTGCAAACTGATTTTTGGATTTTGTTTTAATTTAGACAAAATTCTTATTCTGTTCTCAGCATTTTCTGGAGCCATTAGTCCTGGTAGAAAAATCAAGCAATTAAACATATCAAGAGTAAATTCTTTCAGTTTAAAATTCTCACACACTCTATTGACAATCCCAGGAAAAAGTTGAGTAATCTTCTCCACTTTTCTTTTTAAGGTTTAAACATTACCATCTTGTATTGAAAAGAGAACTTTTCTCACCCACCAAATTTTTTCCAGAATTAAGACAGTTTTCTTAAAAGACACTTCCTCATGCTTTCTTGGAAGTATGTAATTTACATACTTTTCATGTTCACTTGGACCAAATTTTCTGAGCAACAGGCATATTTTCTTTTCTTCCGACCTTGTAGCACAATCTTTTTGAAAGACCACTTCATAACAGCAAAAATACGCCTCAAAAGTTACATCCTTCTCAGGACTGTATTTAAATTCAACAATTGAATTTATTAATGAATCCTGAAAAAAAATTTTCATTGCCTTGCTCTTTTTACTTTTGTAACCCTAACAACTCAAACATTTATTTGAACTGTTCGTTTTGTTTCTCAAAGCACTCTCATGAAGTGAGTGAAGTAGATAGATAGATGGATAGATAAATATGAAGAGAATGAAATTAATAGAAATATATATAGATACAGAGAGAATGAAATCGATAGATACAAAGAGAATGAGATAGATAGATAAATACATACATATAAAGAGACTGAGAAAGATAGATAAAAAAGAATGGAAAAGATAGATACAAAGAGAATGAAACAGATGAATAGATATGAAAACATTGACATAAATAGATAGATATGAAAAATGTGTCATAGATAGATCGATAGATATGAAAAGATTGACAGATAGATATAAAGTGAATGAGAAATATAGATAGATAGATATGAAGAAAATGAGAAAGATAGATAGGTAGAGACAAAGATAATGAAAACATAGAGAAATACAAAGAGAATTAGATAGATAAATAGATACGAAAATATTGACATAGATAAATAGATACAAAGAGAATGAGAAAGATAAACAGATATGAAGAGAATGAAATTGCTAGAAAAATATATACAAAAAGAATGAAATAAATTGATAGACAGTTAAATACAAAGAGAATGAAATAGATAGCTAGAGAGATAGATAGGTATGAATACAATTAGATAGATAGATACGAAGAGGATGAAATAGATAGATATGAAAAAAATGCTTTCTATCTATATGATAGATAGAAAGAGAATGAAATAGATAGTTGATGACCATTCTCTTCCTTATCAATGTATCTATCAATTTCATTCTCTTTCTATCTATCTCTCAATTTCCTTCTGTTTCTATCTATGTATCTACCTATTTCATACACTTCATATTTATTTTATTCTCTTCATATCTATCAATTCTCTTCATATATATCTATTTCATTCTGCTTGTATCCATCTCTCTATTTATGAATGTAATTCTCTTTGTATCTACCTATTTATTCTCTTCATATCTATCTATCTATCTATCTATCTATCTATCTATCTATCTATCTATCTATCTTATTCTTTCTCTTTCTATCTATTCAGGACTCACAACAAGGATGATTGCACTGATAAGTGCTGAACATTGTTACTTCCATTTTAATAACAAGATATATATATATATAAATATATATATATATATATATATATATATATATATATGTATACATATGTTAATATATAATATATATATTTTAATATATAATATATATATGTATATACATATATTAATTATTTATTAAAAATTATAACATAAATATGTTATAAAATCACTACAAAAATAGCCATTTTGTTTCAACACTTCTGGTGTCTTATCAAGTGATGGTGCTGAATATATATATATATATATATATATATATATATATATATATATATATATATATATATAATAAAGAGCAGAAATATAACTTAGTGCAGATATGGTATTTAAAATATTTATAAAATATTAATGAACATTTTTGAAAGAAAATTGTAGCAGATATTGATCACAAAGTTGTTGGCAGCACTCAGAATAATGAGAGTTTATTAAACTTTTGGCAGCTTTCTGTTAATTTTCAAGGCTTTCTCTTATTTTTTAATTTTTTTCTTTGAAAGTAATTGCTCAAACTAAACAACACATCATTCATCATAAGTATTTTTTTTTTTATTGTTTTAATTATTTAAATGTTTTGAATATGTCTGTATAGTTATTAAAATATGATTATGATGGCTATTTTTATTCTGGGCGAGCGACTGGGTTTGTAAATAAAATGAACAGTTTTTTGTTTATCATATTCTAAGAGAAATACATAGCGTAAAGAGTAGGAATTATTATGCCCTGATAGAAATGGAAGTTGTTAGGTTGTGCCACTTGGCAGTCGTTGCTCAGAGAGGGGTGACTGGTAGTTGCTTAAGAAGGGCGAGTCTATTGTAGACCCGCCTTCACAACCAGGTTTTCACAGCCAAACAGAAAAAAAAACAAGAAAATTAGAAGCGAAGAGTTAAGCGAAGAAATCCCGGGCACTGTTGGGTAGCCTTACTGCTTCTGTTTACAACGGACTCCCTACTCCCCGACCCAATATAACTCATCAGATGACGGCGGGATAAAAAATACAAAAGATTTTTTTTTTTTTTTATAAATAATGATAATTTTTTTAATAATTAATCATTGCTCTGTTTTTTTGTCCTGTCGATGATTTTGTCCCACGGAAACGACATTTGCGGATTTTAATTCATAAAACTCTCCAAAAATCTTTTTGAAATTCGGCTTTTGCCCCAGTGACAGCAACCGGGTTTTATTTAACCACCCAAGTGGACTCCCGGGGGTACATGATGGGCTGCCTGTGTCCGAAATTTCGCCAAGCCCTCCACACAGAGAACAAAGCTGCAGAAGAAACTCCTAAGTTTTCTTGGTAAGTCGATTTTTCATTGATTGAATCTTTTTTAGCAAAACAAAACATTAAGATAATTTTATCTTTCTCGCAAGAAATCATCATGGTTTCTTGTTATGGGTGCACAATCGGGATATAAATTTGATTCCTTTTTATTCTATTTTAATTTTTTCGTTATGAACTTGTCACAGCTTTGTCGTTATGCATAAGCACCTGAATATGGATTTAGATTTTATATGTAAAAAACTAAACATGATTATTTTTAGGAACAGACTTTTCATTAGAAATGCATTTAAAATTATAGATCTTGACAGCAGTATTGTTGGTGAAGGCGAATTTAATTAGTTTATTTATTTTTCAATAAATTAAACAATCTAAGAAAGAAAGCATACAGTCATAAATGAGACTTAAATATTTTTTTCTCATTTAGAGAATTAGATGAATAATAGCTGAAATAGAAATACTAACGGATTTTACATTTTAGTAATAATAATGTTGGAATTTATTAGCAAGTATATACATGCAAGACTGGCCTTCCGTAAAAAATATATAGTCCCCCCCACCGTTTTTCTGTTATTCGATTTTTTTTATTTATATTTTCATATTTTTAATATTTATTTATATCGATAATTTTAATTGGTTTTAATTTCATGGCATCCTTTTTTTTTTTATTTTTTTTGCATGTACCATTAAGTTTTGATCCTGAAAATAAATTGACTTTTTTATAAATTGAATAAAATTTAAAAACAAACACGTGAACAATTTTTAATTTAATTTCTTTGTTAATTTTAATTAATTAATTTTTATTGGCTTATTTTTTATTAATCACCTTTTTGATTTATTTTAATATTTTTTAAATTATTTCTTATACAGAATTATATTGGAATTCCAATTATTATTTATTAAAAATGTATTTACAACAGTTTTTAAGTTTTTACTCTGATCTTTTTTTTTTTTTTTTTTTTTTTTTTTACTGACACTTTCAAAATAATCAACTCGATCATGACTTGGTCACGTGACCATACGGTCGAAAATCGTTCTGTTGAAAATCGAATCTTGGTGGGGTGAATGTGGGGGGGTATTTACTCTTTCTTAAATTGGGCACTTTTTGTGGGAATTTCGTCTTTTCTATTTCCAAGAGTGCTGTCAAAAATTTGAGGAAATTTTTTTTTTTTTTTTTTCCATGTGATAACAAAAAAATCCTAATATTTTTTTTTCCATATTCTTATGACCAATATTCTGTGAAAATACTGCTGTTAAAATTAAAAATAACAAGGAAGTGGTCTTCTTCATGAAATTGATAAAAAAAAAAAAAATCAACCTGAATTGTGTTTTTAGGCCTTAAACAGCTTCCGAAAATGAATTCCGCATTTTCTTCTTCTTAACGAATGCAGTCCATTATTTTACAAAAGTACTTTAGTTTCTGGAGATATTAAAAATCACGCCTTTTTAAACTCGATCAGTATTTCATAGTTTCAATAATGCTGTCAAGGTTCTTAAAAAAGACGTTTTGAAGATATGAGCTAAAAAATCAATCATATTTTTAATGATTTATTTTGAAACCAAAAATGCATTTTTTAGAAAAATTTTGGAGCATTTCATAAAATATTTGACAGCATTAATTAATTGCATTATGTTAGTTAGAATTTAACAAATTTTCTTAAGTTAAAATATGACAACCACTTTCACATTAACTAATTTTATATATGATCTTGTCTTGTTATTATTATGAGTAGCTGTGGTGTGGTATGTTAAGTGACCATGCTGTCTTCAACAGGCTTTTCCTCTTGCTATTTTTTTTCAGAATAGTTAATATGCCTTTTTATTTATTTTATTTGATTTCATGATTAAAAATATTAGTGAAATGTGCGAGAAAATTCTATATATTATTATTATTTAATAGCCGTCAATTTCCGCCTCCCCACGTGATTAGCTTGCTTGACCATTTTTGTCTGGTATTTTCGAAAAGAAAGAAAATATTTTATAATAACAGTTAATTAATTTAAAAAAAAAAAGGATTATTTAAGAGTTAAGCTCTGCGGTACATTTTTTTTTTCATCGCATGTTTTAAAAAAATATTAAATTCATCTTCCATCGTCTAGTCTCCGGGTTCGAACCTTAGAGACTACTAATGAAAAATAAATGTTGAAATTGTTAACTGGAAAACTCAGTTTGTTTATTTAAGATTGGGATTATAAAGTGAGAAGACACTTTTATTTATTTTATTTTAGCTTAGATGAAAATGCATCTGTTTAAGCGCGCGGATTAAGTAAAAAAAAGTAAATAAGTAAAAAAAAAAAGCAATCATCATAACAATGTTCTTTGTGTCTGTAAGGCTTTCTTTCTCATCTTGCGAGATCAGCATCTCTGCATTAATTTTATTTTCATGATGAATATCATAACTTTTAAAAGGGCATTGTTTTTTTTTTTGTTTTTTTTTTTTTAACCCTCCTTTAATTTTCTTTTTATGCACGATACACTCTCTGTTTCAAAATGGCTAGAAATAAACCATAACATTCTCTAACTAAATAAAATAAATACAAAATTCAAGGAATTTTATTAGTATTTCTGTCGTGTAAGTTTCGTTTAATGTCTGATACGAATACTAAATTTCTCAGACGCAAAATAATTGTTTATATTCAGTTCTGGACTCAGTCGAATGGCCGTGGGTGTTATATTTTTTTGTGAACTTTCTATAAATGTTTGATCTTCTTGCAAGGATGCAAGAGACCCTGCTACCATTTCGTGAATCGGACATTTCTTATCATTCGCTTCTCCTGTGTCTGTTTGTGTGTGTCCTAAGTTCAGCTGGATTCACTTCCTGTTTATGTTAGCAAACCCACCTTCATTTGAGGCTCATTTCTGCACTTGGTGACTACGGTGATACCCTTTTCAGGGCCAGATCTAGGCCTTAAGGACCCCCTGTGCTAAAAGAATTTAGGGTCCCCTTCATTATGCTACATCAAAAATCTAAAAAAAGATGCATCAAAATCTAAATGGGTCTCCTTGAAGGGGCTCCATCCCATTTGAAAGACCTACTCCACTAGGGACTCAAAAATTGTTTCAAATTAGTTCAAAGGAGACCCATTAACTCTGAAAATAAACAACTCTCCTTTGTTCTTATATCTTTATATATATATATATTTTTTTTTAATTTTATCAGAGCCTCAAAACAGAGCTTTTGGAGGCTTCTCTATTCTCTGGGCCCCTAGGCTGTAGCCCATATGTAAATCCGGCACTGCTTCTATGTCATCTCTTGAGGTGACATGGAGATAACACTTTTTTTGGTATCTCATAAACCCAGTACATATTGGGGGGGGGCATCACAGATCAACTACTCTTAGATGAAAGGTTCGTAGTGGATAATAAATTTAATTCAAACTTGTGATATATCCTGGTATGAACCATATACTACATTCTTTTCATCTTAATTTCAATTGCTTTTTATCATAACTACTGAAGTGGTTCAGAAAGCTTGTCGTAGCTTGTCAGCTGTATTCTCATTTTGGTCATAGAAATCAACAGTTGCAGAAGATCAAATGTAGCCTTATTCCTTATTTTCCCAGTACACCTGGCATAGTTATCTTTGTTTTCTTTACAGACACTGTTAGTAATATGGAATATTGTTTCGATATCTGGTCTGCTGCCTCAGTTTTAGAGTTTCTTCACAGAATCCAAAGAATCTGCAATGTTATTGGTCATGTTCCGGTATATCGGCTTCAATCACTTTGACACTACTGTAACATAGCTTCCCTGTGCATTTTTTATAAATATTTTCATATCTGTCGATATTTCCAAGATGAAGTATTGTAACTGTTTACATTATTATCATCAGTGGATAAAAGCATTGGTTGAGTGATCCAAAAAGTGACTTGACCCAAAGAGTTGTGAGTTCAATACCTGGCCACAGCAGAGGGAACAAAAACTTGGGGAGTTGAATTACTAAAGGGAATTAACTGAACCTGAGATATCCAAAAAGGGCATGGCATGTGAATTAGAACAATCTACCCCTGTGGACTAAATAAAAGGTTCGGTTTGAAATTCCAATGTATATTACCTGAAGAAGGTCAGAGTGTACAACGGCTGAAACGTAAATATGGCAATAAAAATATGGGCAACAGTCTAAACAATGTAAATATTTTCATGTTAATTCTTTTGATTAATTTTCTTTTTTAGTACCTAGACTTCATGAATTTAAGTACAGTACGAGATTGGCAACTAGCTGAAATTGCTACTTGTAACCGAAAAATCGTTGCTAATAAGTTTTTTTTTTTTTTTTTTTTTTTTTTTTTTTTCCACTTGTGCAACTCTCTTCTGGTTCCTTGCTTTTTTTGTCAATTATGATCTTTAAAATTTAAATGCAATGTCAATCATCATCTGTCTGATTGATTCCTGTTCTTTTATTGTTCTGATTCCTCAACTTTTTCTCAGTTTCTTTCACTCTTAGTAACCACTTGTGTCTTAGTGGCTCCATTGCCTTGCTTGAGGTGAGGTTATTAAAAAAAATACTGTCAAATTTTCCTTAATTCTGTTTTGGGTTTTAGGGAATTCGTTTTTTTTTTCTTTTTCAGATTTCTCTTTGCTTTATTATAATACTTAGTGAGAAAAGTGTAACAATATATAAATGTTATTAAAACAAGAAAATAAAAGGAAAATGAAAAATTTTACTCGTTGGAATATCCACTCATTGGATAAGTTGCTCTAGCTTGACAGGCTTTCATACCTTATACTTCAGCCCTTAATCTAACTTAATGAATTTCTGGGGACAACCCTTGCAAAGAATGCTACAATCCTAAATAAGAATTCAGTGAAAGTGGCAAACCCTACAGAAAAATAGCAGCACAAAATCATCTAGAGGTAAAAAGCTACCTTATCGGTTGGTCACTTTGTAATTATTAAATAAATTTTTTGAAAATAAGTTTAATTCGTATAATTTGACTTTCTGAAATGATAAACTGCTCTCCTCCATGCCTCCATCACTGTGTGTGAGAGGAAAAAGAAAGGATACTGCATGTGTTGCTCTTTATAACTCAGACACAGATGGTGCACTGGCATGAATGTTACTGCATGTGTTGCTCTTTATAATTCAGCCATAGATGATGCACTGGTATGAATGTTACTGCATGTCTTGCTCTATATAACTCAGCCATACATAGTGCACTGGTATGAATGTTAATGTCACAAAATGATCAAATACTGAAAATTTTATCAGAATATTAATTAAATGAAAATTAGCATTATTCTTTAGGACCCTGCGATCTTATTTTCTGTCAGTGTATTTACATAACTAAGTTGGTGACCCAGACACAGCTGTAGTGTTCAAGCTCAGATAAAAGCTAGATTTTCAAATACTGATTTTCTAGGCATGAATGAAGATTTAATCTAATATAGAATTGTGTTGTGCTAATCTTCCAAGTGTGAAGCGCCTGCCTGCTTTGAAAATCATCCTTCTTAAGCCTGGATCAGTAATCTGGGCTCAGTATTAACTAAAGTTTATTTAGTATAGGACAAGGCCAAATGGATGCTGGATGATTGTGTTGTATCAGTCTTCCAAGTGGGGAGGGCCTGCCTTACTTGAAGATGATTAACATTTGTCTTGTACTTACTTCCATCTTCATTTTTTTTTATCCAATAAAGCATTGTCAACCATTAATTTCTGATTAGTATTTATTTTCATTTCCATTTCTTTTAGTTGCTTTTTTCATTTTTTTTTATATTAAGATAATTAACCATTCGTGTAGTTTAACATTTAATGCAGTTAGGCATTTATCCGGACTTTTGAGACAAAAGGGACACAAGTTTGTGCCTCACTGAGAACTTCTCTTTTATTTCTCATCTATTCACTGCCATAGATTGATGTTCTCCATGAAGGTGAAATAAAAAGCAAGAAGACAGAAGGAAATAAAATAATGCTGTTGTAAACTAAATTTATTTGATAAATTGATACAAATTTTAATTTATAAATAAAATGGCTGACTAATGTTTTTTTTTTTTTTTTGCAAACAGGTTCTCTTTGTTAAAAAAAAGTGACAGGAAGATTGTTTAAGATGCAGGGTGCTTGTTTTTGTCTTGATATCACTGTAATTTCTCAAATATATTTTTATATTTCAATTGCTTCTTATATTAAATTCAGCTTCCCATCATGTTGTAGTAAGTTTTAAATGCTTAGGTGAAAGATACCTGTTATTGGTATCAATACTTCTATATTATTGTTAATAAATGTTTCTTTAATGTTTGAAAATAACTTCAGGCCATAGTTTTAATTCTAAATAATGTGACTTTTCCATAAATATTTTCATGGTAATTGTTGTGATGAGTTTCCCTCTTTGGTACCCAAACTTTATGAATTTAAGTGCATTACTAGATTGGCAGCTAGGTCTCATCATTTAACAGTAAAAATGGCTAGTTGTAACTGTAGGTTTTACGTTAACAGTTTCTTGTTTGTGGAACTTTCTTCTAGTTTCTTGGTTTTCAGTCAACTTTGCCTTTAAATATTTGAGAGTCAATGTCAAGTGTTCTGTTATTGTTCTTTCTCTTTAATAATGTTTTCTTTTTCTTTTTCTCATATTCTCTCACAATCAGTAACACCTTTTTGTTTTAGTGGCTTTAATGTCTTGCTTGGTGTAAAATGATAAAATTAATGAGAATATGCATTTTATAGGTAATTAACATGCACTAAAATTGTTTTCTGAAACTAGTTCTTTTTCATATTTGGCTTACAAATTTGCTTTTTCCATGACTCTAAAATTAAACATTGGCATCAGTTGCAAATTCGCAACCACCTCAGCTATTGAATAATCCTGGAAATTATGCTGGGGGAATTTGTATCCTTTCTTTGTATTTTATTTATAAAAACAAGAAAGCCATTAGATTGATGAATGAATAGAATTTTGTCTTGCTTAAAGAGGGCAGAGTTTCCGGGAAGAGATAACAAGAGACTGATTCACAATAACTTTATTGTAATAAGGACTCTTGGATGTATGTGTGGTGTAGTAGTTATTGGCATGCTGAGTTCAAATTCCATCCAAGGCTATTGTGTTCATTTTTGCGCTAATACCTTTGGAAAGGTATGAATCCATCTCTTCTCTCCACAGATAGAGATTAATAGCAGGGAAGGCTGGGTTCTCTTAGTCAGTCTAAGAGAAGGACAACTGAATTCAAAACTGGTTGAGCATATAGCTAGCAACTCCATATACTTGCTACAGAAACTGCAATACCTAGCATGAGGAATTTGTAGCATTATATTCCACAGCGGAGTTTACAGGATTTGCATACATGCAATAAGACCTTTTAAAAACAATATGCAATATAGATTTGTATTAGGTTCATGCAAAAGTTGTGTTGTAAACTACGGCAAAGGTGTATTAAGGTTGGGAGAAACACCTAAATGATAGCTCTCCCAGCTGCGATGGGGGAAATAGGCATAGAAAGGAAATGAGACAAGA
The DNA here is from genome assembly GCA_903632075.3 of Acanthosepion pharaonis. NCBI lineage: Eukaryota > Metazoa > Mollusca > Cephalopoda > Sepiida > Sepiidae > Acanthosepion > Acanthosepion pharaonis. Next base: position 355,223 of record CAHIKZ030001398.1, read on the forward strand.
GGTAACAAAATGACACTGCCTCAGAAGGCATGACTTTAGGAACAAAATGGCTATGGGACCAACTTCACAAGACACGGTCTTGCTGACTGCTGGTTTTCCCGTCACTTTTATTGACAGGAGACAGTTGACAGAAACCCAGATCTAGACAAGTTGCAGAGAGGCCTGTATCTGAACATGCCAAGCCGTTTTGCTGTTAATGAGGAAAACCCAGATGTAACTGGCTTTGACCATATGTCCATATGCAATCCAGGGCCTCTTTTGCGTCTGTACTGGTGCGTGCTTGCCACAAGTTTATAGCACTTTTTCGATAAAATCATTTACTTATGTGAATTCATAGCATTCAGTTACCAAAGTGCAAATTCCTGTTGTGTTGCAAATACTTCCTTACCAGTTGCATTCACTTCTATGATGCAGTCACTGCTTCTTTCTAGGAATTAATAAGAGAACAAGTGAATTACCGATTTTTACAAACTGAAGGATTTGAATGTATAGGGAAGAAAACAGCGACTTACCACGTCAAACTAAGTGACAGCGTGTCGCGTGTATTCTACAATGGAAAATGTGGCAAAAAAGAAAATTACTTACCAAACAAAAGGGCACGTATTCCGCATGACATGTTGAAGATGGAATATTTGAATTAAAAAAACAAGTCCATCGCAGAAGTCGCTATAAAAGTATTTTGATATGCAAAATACTGAACATCCTCTCCCAGCTGTTGACGAATGGAAAAAATGCTTGGCCAATAAAAGCAGTTGGTGTTCTTGAATCGGGGAAGCAAAATTCAGGTATTCTGGCTACCATGTTTGTTGGAGAAGGAGTTATTTTTCTGACTGGTTGCATGCATTGTGATTCGTTAGATAGTACCTGCGAATCGAGTTTTCGGCATTTCTTTCTGCCCCCCAATGTTCGAGTCTGAACTTAGTGATTTATTCTCTGTGACATGGAAATAATCTGCGACAAACATTTCCTTTGCAATCCCAGATCGCTTAGAAGCTATTTTGGCACTATGACGAACAAGACATTTGACGTCAAGTTAATACCCGAGTTTGATGGTTCAGTGACCGGACAATCATTGATTGAAAAGGCAGAACTTGTTTGTGTACTGTGTGGAATTAAGAAGTTTGAACGTGTTCTTCCTTTGAGGCTGATGGGCGGAGCATTTGCTGTTTACAGCTGTTAAACTCGGAACAAAAATCAGATGTCGAGCAGATAAAATGAGCCTTGCAGATTGCCTTTGCACCGGATTGTTTCTTGGCTTACGTGCAATTCACGGAACGCAGAGTGTGCCTGGACGAGTCCATCGACGTGTTTCTAGCTGACTTGAAGAAGCTAGCTGGTCTATTTGGCAGAATATCAGAGCAAGGATTAGCATATGGATTCATAGCAGTGTTGCCAGCGTACGTCAAGCAACTACTGCACGTGTCTACCAGGATGGAAGACATGAATACAAACCAACTGTTGGACTGAGCTCGGGCCATAATGAAAGATGAAATTGCAACTGAGAAAATGGTTGCGGCTACCATTTCACCAGGCGGAGCTGATAAACATCCAAATGTTAAACGTTGGAAGAGTATGTGATGTTATCAATGTTTTGGGTGGAATCACCTTGCCAGGTACTGCCCAATTCAATGAGAAGATGCCCATCAGCCATGCAAGTCACGCACAACAATGTGTTGCTTCCGGTAAGTAGGCCAGATTGCTTCATTGTGTCCAGGGAAAAGAATGGGACAAGACGTCAGCGCCGGTCTCTTCCCTAAACGAGTTATGAATGAAGCGCTACTCGTCTTGGGTATTTACATGAACAGAATTAAGAGAGTGGCACTGGTGGACACTGGCTGCTCACAGACACTTGTGAGTAAGTCAGCCTGTCAACCCTGGCGGGTGACGGAGGTAAATGTACTCACCGTAAACGGAAATACACTCAAATGTTGCGGAGTTGGAAGTATTAAGCTTTACGTGGACAACGCAAGCCCCTTCAAAATCGATGTCTTGGTAGTGGATGGAGAGTTACTGGGTTTTGACTTGTTGCTTGGATTTGACACCATTAAAAAGTTGGGTGGACTCCAAATAACACAGTGTGGCGATGTACGGTTTCCCAAGCGTGGGGTAGCCTGTTACGCTGCTATTAAAATAGAAGAACCCGATTTCTGTGCCAAATTCGACCTAAACCGGAAGATATGGGTTGCATCATGGAAATGGTCTGATGGTCAATCACCAGAGAATTTGAGAAATTGGATGCCCGAGTACCCAATACCAACAGGAGTCAAGGAGGAATACGACTGTGAGCTGCAGACCTGGCTTGATAATGGTTGGTTGAAGCCTTATCCTGAAAAGAAACTCAGTCTTCCAAAAGGTTTAATTCCGTTGATGGCGGTGGTGCAGAAAAACAAGAATAAAGTGCGGCCAGTATTAGACTATCAAGAACTGAATGAGTGTCTCAACACACACACAGTCAATGCTGACGTGTGTGCACAGTAACTGAAGGAGTGGTGTAAAAAAGGACCGGATGTTGCTATCCTTGACCTACGTCAGGCCTATTTACAAGTACATATCCATAAGTTACTTTGACCCTTTCAAACTGTAATAATCTTCAAGCAGCAAAGGTATTGCTTCTTGACCTGAATGAGTTTCGGGTTGAATGTTGCACCAGCCATAATGAAGGCCACTGTGGATGCCGCGTTGGCGAAAGATGAGTCCATTCGATGGGCAACCTCATCATATATTGATGATATTTATGTTGACGAGAGCATGATTTCAGCAGCTCACATGAAAGAGCACTTGGCTGCATTTGGTTTGACCTGCAAGGATCCGGAGTGGTTACGGGACGGCACACGTGTGCTGGGTTTGCATGTCGTGGAAGATAACAACATGCTTAAGTGGAAACATGAAAATGGCATTCTATCAGTTCCTGATGTCCTGACACGACGTAACGTCTTCTCATGGTGTGGAAAACTGGTGGGTCATGTTCCTGTGTGTGGGTGGCTTTGTGTTGCTGCATCATTTGTAAAACACAGGACAGTATCGATCACGTTTGGTTGGGACGACAAAGTGACAGATACTCCCCCTTAAGAACATGATTGAGGACATAGTGAAAAAAATACGCCAGAATGATCCTGCACACTGTAAGTGGTGTACAAGCGGACACGCTTATGAGGTATGGGTCGAAGTTCTCTTGCCACAGGGGTTTTGTTGGAGGTTGATGGAAGCATTGTAGAAGACGCATGTTGGCTGCGGCCTGTGAAGGACGCCCAACATATCAATTTATCAGAATTGGATGTTATTCTGGGGGGGCATCAATTTAGCATTACAGTGGGGTGCAACGGACCTACTCCTCTTCACAGACTCTGCGTGTGTGCACCAGTGGGTATCAAATATGCTCACTGGCAAAGCCAGAATACGAACTAAGGTGGCAAGTGAGATGCTGATCCGGAGGTGTTTGAGTACTCTTGAAAAGCTGATTCAAGAGTATAACTTATTGATCATGATAAGTTTAGTAACATCGAGTGAGAATCAAGTGGATAAGCTCACCAGAGTACCACAATGATGGTATGATATGATAAAGAAGGAAACCAAACCAACACGCCCGATATGCGCTTCCATGGTGAACGAAATCTCTCCTGATCAGATATGTGCCATACATTGCCAGAGTGAACACCCTGGCGTCAGGCGGACGCTATATTTTGTAAGACGAGTCTATCCTACGACATCCAAGGCGGCCGTCAAGGCAGTGGTCAGAAAATGTAAACAATGCCAGTCAATTGACCCAGCCTCAAGTCGTTGGCCTCGTGGCAACCTAAGTGTGACTGAAATCTGGACCCGCTTAGGAATGGACATTACACATTACGGTGGGCAACACTACCTTACGTTAATGGATTGTGGCCCTAGTAGATTTGCGATATGGCGACGCCTGCTTCAACAAGACTCAAGAAGCGTCATTCAGCAGTTAGAAAGTATTTTTTTTTAATGAGGCTCTCCATCAGAAATCCTGACCGACAATGACACTGCATGTCGCAGTAAGTCCTTTAAAGATTGCTTGGATGACTGGGGAGTCCAACTTCATTTTTGCTGCACCTATGTTCCTGCAGGAAACGGTATAGTGGAAAGATCTCATCGAGACATAAAGTTTAATTGCAGCAAGAAAGCAGTGTTCGATTATGGAGGCAGTATACTGACATAATATCGCCAAAAAAGGATGATAAGCGTCGACTAATGCGCCTGCCAATATGATTCCAACTGAAAGTGAAGGGAATTACTACAACGTTACCACCTAATCGTTGTAAGTATCACAATATATACAAAGTTGGGAACAGAGTATGGATGAAAGCTCCCCATGGCCGGTGTACCTCCAGGTATCAAGTGGGTCGCATGACGGACATTGCAAGTCCACAAACAATACTAGTTGATGGGATGCCATGGCATGTAAAAGATCTTCACCTTTTCGTTGATTCTGATGCATTGCTGAGCAAATCCGATGATGGTTCATCATCTGACAGTGAGCGGATAATTGAGATCTGCGAATCCGATGCTTCCACAGACGCAGAACTTCCGGAAACTTGAGATACGTCTGATGATTCCTCAGGAGACGACTCTCCGACACGCATAAGGGAAATAGTTTGATTATGACGAAGCACCAGGATAAAGAGAGCTGCTCCAGGCTGTTTGATTTATCAGGGGGGAGTATAGCGAAGAAAACGGTGACTTACCTCGTCAAACCAAGCGACAGCACGTCGCGTGTATTCTATGGCAGAAAAGGTACAGTTGGGTTTTTTTTTATTTTCTTATTTTGTTGTGCCTTAAAAAAAAAAAAATGAATATGGAAAAGTTGCTGGAATTTTCTAAAACCATGTGTTCTGCTATGAAGCAGCAACAGACACACTGGGAAGAACAAAATAAATCGATTCAAAAACAAATCGAATTATTACAATTACTACACCAACAGTATCAACAACAACAACAGATACAACTACAAGAACAGCAGAAACAGCAGTTAGACTTATAAAAGCAAATTTTGAAACAACAAGAAGCCTTAGAAATTATATTAGCAAAACAAGTCGAGCAAAAAGAAGGGTCAAGATTTTTCTTTGCTGAAGGGATTACTAATTCACTTTCAGAATTCCATTACAAACCTATGGAGGGTGTAACTTTTCTAGCGTACTTCAGACGTTACGAAACAATTTTTTCGAAAAGATGTCAGTTATGGTCTGACAAAGAAAAAATTATATGACTATTACAAAAATTAGGTGCTCAGGGAAACACCAAGTACACTAATTTCATTCTACCAAAGAAGCCGGAGGATATCTCGTTCAAAGAAATGATTGAAATATTGTCTAAAATATTTGGTGAATGTGAAAGTTTATTTCTCACACGTTATAAATGTCTAAATATTGTTAAACAGGAAGAAGACGACTTTATTTCATATGCAGGAAAAGTGAATTCCTAATGTGAATTATTCAAGATCAAAGAAATTAGGGAAGACATGCTTAAGTGTCTAATTTTTGTTCAAGGGTTAACTGCAACAAAGGATATAGAAATTCGTTCGAGAATACTGGCAATTATGGAACAAGATACGGAAGTAACATTACAAAAAGTTACGAAGGAATGCCAAAAGTTACTCAATATAAAACAGGACAATATAAGTATAAAAGAGAAAAATATTGCCCAAGTACAAAGGGTTAAACAACGAGTCTACAAGGAAGCATGTGGTGAAATAAACCATGCTACAAGTAATTGTTATTTTAGAAATAAAATATGTTATGAATGCAGTTGAAAAGGTCATAAAGCTACTGTATGCAAAAAGAAAAAACACCAGAAGTCCAAAAGGACAAATACAGTTTTATCTAAAAAAAGATACGAATAAAGAAAGTAGGTAGACGTTAAAATAAATGGTCAAACTATAAGCTGTCTGCTTGATACCGGAAGTGACATATCTATAATCGATGAAGTTACATGGAAGAAAATTGGACAACCAAAACTACAAAACACTGAGAAAAGGGCCAGAGGTGTTTCTGGAAGGAAGTTAAAATTCAAAGGAGAATTTTACACGAAAGTGTCATTTGACGATAAAACGTGCAAGACAAAAATTTACGTCATATCTGGAAGAAATTCAAACTTATTTGGTATTGACTGGATTGTGCTATTTAATTTATGGGAAAAACAAATTTTTACATTTTGTAGAAACTTAAATGTGTCGGCAGAAAATAATATAGAAAATTTCAAACAGACAGAAAAATTTGTTAAAGATTTAAAAAATGAATTTAAGGAAGTATTCTCTGACGGACTGGGTTGTTGTACTAAGATGGAAGTAAAATTCGAACTAAAGTATAATGCAAAAACAGTGTTTAAACCAAAAAGAAAGGTACCATTTTTTTCATTAGAAATAATAAACAAAGAATTACAAAGACTAGAAGAAATTGGAGTAATTAAAAAAGTAGATTACTCTGAGTGGGCGTCACCCATGGTGTACGTAAAAAAGAAAAATAAGAAAATAAGAGTATGCGCTGACTTCTCAACAGGGTTAAATGAATGTCTAAAAGACCACAGCTATCCTCTTCCTACGCTGGAAGACATTTTCTCAAAGTTGAATGAAGAAAAAGTTTTTTCGAAAATTGATTTGTCTGAAGCTTATTTGCAAGTCAGTCGAAGAAGAATGTACAAAATATCTAACTATTAATACACATAGAGGGCTATATAACTTAAAACGTTTGATGTTTGGGTTGAAGGTAGCCCCGAGTTTATTTCAATAAACTATGGATACGCTGCTGGCTGGTTGAGAATTTGCAATGGCATACTTATATGATATATTGATAAAGAACCAAAATTTGGAAGAGCACAAAAATCATGTTCGAGAGGTATTCAAGAGAATAGAGAAATACAGATTTAAAGTGGGCCTTGACAAATGCGATTTCTGCATGAACAAAATCAAATATTTGGGTCAGATAATTGATCATAAAAGAAGAAAGCCTAACTCAAATAGAACAGAAGCTATAAGAAATATGCCTATACCGGATAATGTAACAAAATTACAATCATTCCTTGGTTTAGCTAATTATTATAGTTTATATATTCCTAAAATGCACGAGTTGAGAGCACCGTTAAACGAATTATTAAGGAAAGGTAAGAAATGGTGCTGGACAAAAAAATGTGAAGAAGCATTTAAAAAAATAAAAAAGTGCTTATTATCAGATTTAGCATTAGCACATTACAATTTGAAAAAGGAATTAATTGTAGTGTCAGATGCAAGCGAATATGCTTTATGTGCGGTACTTTTATACAAATTCAAGGATGGATCAACAAAACCGATTACACATGCATCAAGAACCTTACTACCTGCGAAAAAAATTATAGTCAAATAGAAAAAGAAGGTCTGGCAATAATTTACGCCATAAGAAATTTCACAGGTTTATTCATGGTAGATCGTTCGTTTTGCAAACAGACCATAAATCACTACTGTCGATTTTTGGTTCGAAAAAAGGCGTGCCAGCCCATACCACAAATAGATTACAGAGACGGAGTATTATTTTGCTCAACTACAATTTCAAAATGCAATACTTGCCATCAAAAAAAAATCGCACATGCAGATGGTCTATCTAGATTAATCCCAAAAAACTCTGAATTGCTGGAAGAAACGGTTATAGCAGCACTAAAAGAGGAAAAAGAACTAGTGGAAGTACTTGTTAACATCGTTAGAGAGCTACCAGTGACACTGGAAGAAATAAAAAAAGCAGCGAAAATGGATGAATATATTACCAACATGAAGAAACATGCAAGGTGGGACGAAAAGAAGAAAAAAGGTTTAAGGGTGTCTCCATTTTTGATATGCGACGAAACGCTGATGTATGTGGATAGAGTTGTAATACCGCATGTCCTACAAAAAAGAGTTTTGAAAGAATTTCATTTGGGCCATCCTGGTATCTCCAGAATGAAGTCGTTAATGAGAAGTTACACTTATTGGCCTAGAATGCACCAGGATATAGAAAATATGATAAAGCAATGTAAAGGTTGTCAGTTAGCAGCCAAAGCTCCACCAATAAGGACTCAGCTCTGGCCAAAAACGAACGTCCCTTGGACATGTATTCATATTGACTATGCAGGACCATTAAAGGGATATTATTATCTAGTAATTGTAGATAGTTTTTCTAAATGGACTGAGGTTTATAGGTACAAACACCCGACAGCTTCAAACACTATAAAAGCGTTAGACAAAGTATGTAGTTGTTTTGGTGTAGTAAATACAACTGAAAGCGAGAATTCTATGTTTACCAGGAAAGAATTCAAAGATTACTGTGATACCAGTTGGCAATCGAACACATAACAACACCGACGTACAATCCTAGATCAAACGGACAGGCAGAAACGTTTGTCGACATATTCAAGAGAACATTAAGAAAGAATAACGGAATTGACACTGAAGAAAAAAAGCATACAAAAGTTTTTAGCGGTATATAGGATAACATCAAATCAGAATACAAATGCTAACTTATCACCTGCAGAAATTATGTTTGCAAGAAAAATATGTTCAGTGTTCGATAGTATGTTACCAAGTAAGAAGAAAAATTATATGAAAGCAAATACAAAATTTAGAACGTATAAAGACAGTGATAAATTCTTCTTTAGGAATTATCGGGCAGGAAATTGTTTTTGGGAGGACGGTGTAGTTTCAAAAAGAATCGGGAGAATGATCTACATAGTAAAAGGAAAAAAAACTTTCCTATAAAAGACATATAAATCAGATGAGACAACGATACATAGAAACCGTTGAAAATGATATAGAAGTAGCAATGGAAGTGTTATACGACACTTTCCAGATTCAACCCCCCATTAATGTTGAAATACCGGTGGAGGTAACATCAACTCCAAAAATCGCTGATTCTCCAAAATCTAAAGGTACACCAACTCGAAATGTGAGGAGGAAAAGTGATAGGAAAAGGATTATATGCGTATGTCCAAACCCAAAGAGAAAAAAATAGTAAAAGCAAAATTCTAGGGAAGAATTTAGCTCAGGGGAAAGTGTTATAGCGGAACAACCTATCACACCCCGACAGTGATTGGTCAGTCTAAAGAGACATAAATGAGGAGAAAATAAAAGACGTGACGAAGTATTGTAGTAACAGTACCACTACGGATCTCCATGACATATCTCCCATTTTCCTTATTATGATTATTAAGAACTCTTACTCATTGTACTTTCTGTACAATAAAACCCATGTTGTTTTACCTAATTCCTGTGTTTAGCGTAATCTTTCCACTCGGAATTACCTGGTTGCTTATATCGTATTATCCACGATATAACAATACCATTGAACCTTCTTCAAGTACTTACTGAATCGGGTAACCTTCTGGGAATTTCAGACTGAAACTTTTAATTAATCTATGGCAGTAGGGTGTTCTTCTTAATGTCTACGGACATATCATCCTGTTCTTATTTAGTACTGCTTAGTTATTGCTTGCCTTGTTTCCACTGAGTTCAAGTCAGCACTGCCTGACTCAAGGATTAAACTCACAATTAATATATCACCAAATTTATTAACTAATGCTTTAATCCACTAGACTATGGATGGGGAACCCTTTTGTTTATGAAGGCTACATTTAATTCAAGAGACTAATCCTCCTTCTCTACTGGTTAGAGACTAGGAGGGTATCAGTAATGATGAAAGATAAATAAAATAGATTTTTTTTTTTTTTTTTTTTGAATCATTTCACCCCAGGTAAGGAAATAAAGCCACTAGGATGCAAGTTACTGAGTGTTAGAGAATATGAGAAAACCTACTATTAAGGTGAGAGGACAATAAAAGAACAAGAATTTAGATAGAAGATAACATTTGACATTGGATTTAAATTTTTAAAGATCAAAGTTGACTAGGATGCAAGAAGCTGGAAGAGAGTTCCACAAGTGAGAAGTGTGATAGAAGAAACTGTTAGTATAGAACTTAGGGTTACAGCTAGCCATTCCAACTGTAAAATGATGAGATCTTGCTGTTAATCTAAAACGGAATTTAAATTCATAAAGCCTAGATACAATAAAGGAAAGGTTATCAGAATAATTACCATGAAAGTATTTATAGAAAAGGCAGAGGGAAGCTACATTGTGGCAGTGGGAAAGTGAGTGAAGCTGAGGTGCCAGGTCAGGGTCAGTAACATTGCAGATTTTATCAAGAATCTCTAAATATATAGCAGGAGCACCAGACTAGATGTGGGAGCAATATTCAAAGCATGGACAAATGGTATACTTATAAATATGTAAGATAGATTCTGTTGAGAAAAATTGTCTAGCACAACTGAATTGTTGAAAACAACTGTAGAAAACTGGAATTGGTTTAACAAGTTTATTAGCTTTTGGTACAGGGAAACATAATGTAGAATAGAAACTAGGAAAGAGAATGTTTAGCCATGAACGACTAATTTTAGCAAAGGTTACTGCTGCTACTGCTACTCCTCTTGATGTAGGATTATTTTTATGTCTCATCTGACGTCTGAGGCAAACTTGTAGGGAAATATTCTCCCTCACAACACTAACATAGTAAACCAACTTTCTTTGCTGAAGACTTACTAATTGATTCAATATACTCTTTCCACTTCATGTCAGCTGATAACGTTAGTCAGAGAAGGCACAATGAGTGAGTCTCCTGGAGGTTAGCATCAGCCATGCTGATGGAAGGTAAAAATGGTTCTCTCAGATGATTAAAAGAAAGTAGTTTCATTTTTGAGGCAATAAAATTAACAAGCCACTCCTTGCCCCATTTAACAACAAATTGTAGGTCATTTTTGTGATCAGCTGCAAATTTGACTTTATTGAACTGATCAGACTTACTATTGAGACAAGAGTAAATAGTTGCCATCAGCATAAATACCAAGGTTGAGAACTGATGACATCAGCATCATCAATGATGAAAATTAGAAACAGCATAGTTTCAAGGATAGAGCCCTGAGGAACACCTGCATTTATGCCATAAAAAACAAATTCAAAAACCTATAATACCCATACCATTTCATCCACAATACAAGAAAAGCATACAAAATATACAACTGCAACAAAAATAACAACATCATCCGTAATAATAAATTATATGAGAACAGATACACAACACTACCAAACAACTCCATTAGACCACTATCCAGAATAACCTATCCCATCTAAATAATCTCAAAATAATCATAAACACTTCCATAACCATTATGGATATAATCAGATCCTCAAACACCCATAGCAATAATATTTCTGAAGCAGGCATATATAAAATAAGTTGCTGAAACTGTTACTCATCCTACATTGGAGAAACATGCAGAAATTAAAAAAAACACATCTATGAGCACAAGAGACCTCATAAGTAACAATTTAACAAATGCACTAGTCATACATAGAAATAAATTCAACCACAATTTTGATTTTATAAATGCTACATTGATAAGAAAATGATTCACTCAGAAGGAAAATTCTAGCGAGTGCCGTCATTGAATATTATCCAAATATTAGTTTACACCCAGGTTTTTCCCAATATCCCCTTTCCTAACAGAATCACTACTCTCCCAAGACACTGTATGCAACAAATATATCAAGAAATGTGCTTCCGAGGTCTCCTCCTGGGTTAAAGCTGGAATCGAGGCTTTCATCCCCTCAAGGAAATATAAGGTCAAATTGTTCTTCTCCTCCTGGTTCTCCGCTGCTTGCTTAGCTGCCATCCATTGTTCATAGGAATCACTTCTTCCACCTTTATCATAGCGACATGCAATAGACATCTCTTTGTCTCTGCTCGTAACAAGTGTAAGCGTGTCCTCAATAAAGCAAAGTCTCTATATGCTGCTCGAATGAAAGAACATATTGCATCTTGCAAATTTGGCTCCAAGGATTATTGTCTCTGCAAGAGCATACTTAACCCTCTATACCTCCTTTGTTCAACCAGTTTGAGGTTCTGACCTCTTCTGCTGACAAAGCTGAATGCTTTGCTTGGAAATTCTCATTCAATTCAACGCTTGACTTTTCCGGTGTACCCACACTCGATTTCCCCCTTAGAAATGTAACATCAATTGACGTCTCCAGATGCCCTGATCTATCCCCTTACCTTCTCTTCATCCTCTCCTCTATCACTCCTCTTTGTTTTCACTCCAACTCTCTGTAACCCTTTGCATGCTAGTGGCTTCCTGCCTTGCTTGGGTTTGAATGCTTAAAAAAAAAAAACATCAAAAGAAAACTGTCAAATCCATCAACACAACAATACAAACAATATTTGTACATATGAAAATATTCTCTTCAAACATAAATTAATTGATGTAATTTTTCAGTTGACCATATGAATATACAATAGAATTTCTAAATTTCAATTTCATTTTGTTTGTTGTTTATAGATACTTTGTTTCAATGAATTAATTTCGTTTTTTGCCTTGAAAAAGTCCACATTGGACAAAATGTATTAGCTAAAAATGCAGTTTTCTTATTGTCTTTTCTTTAATATATATATATATATATATATATATATATATATGGGGGGTAAGTACAGGAATCAATGGTGCAGAAAGTAGAATTGGTAATCTGAATTCCAATTTCAGCCTATTCTGTTGCATTCTCTTCACATTAATGCATTTAAAAAAGAATGCATCTTTTTTCCTCCCAACTATGGATTAAATAGCAAAGCAGATTAATCTTTTGTGTCTTAGTTGGACACCAGTATTGAAGTACAATCTCTAAATTTAAAAATATGGAAAAGGCAGTAGGAAACCATTGTACTATCTTTCCGAAGATGTCATTGTAATTCAGATATTTAAAAAAGGAAGCTGTGGAGAGCCACGACTGCCTACATACGAAAGAATCAGTGTAATATATATGCAGTCTGTTATCATTTTCAATCAATGAGAGTCTAGTAGCTCAGTTCTTAGAACCAAACTGCCTGCACATATGATTTGATTATAATGGTGAAGGCTTGTACAGAACCAGCCACACTTTTCAAAAGAACTGAATAAAAAGAACAAGTGCACATAATGTTTCACAAGGTATCCTCAGATTTTGTATCCAAAGTTGTAGTTTTCTTAGATTAGTTGCCAACCAAGGCTATAGGGTTCAATCTGTCCTGCTATTTAACCATAGCTGGAACAAGAAGGGATGGATTTATACCTTTTGCAAGGGTAATTGCATGTAAGTGAATTTTACAAATTTGATTGGAATTTGAACTTGGCACTCTAATTTCTCATTCTGTATTTTTTTTTTAATCTGCATCACTCTTATGCAAGGCAGTAAAGCCACTAAGACACAAGGGGTTACAAGGTATGGAAGAATTAGAAACAAAAACATTAATAATGAGTGGGAAGAGAAAAGAGTAATCTGGAGGACAGTAGATAGTGATTGACGTACACCACTGTGTGTGTGTATATATATATATATATATCTCCAAAGATAATCTATATAAACAATAAAGAAATCTGATAGAAAATTGCCTTAAAGTGATGCTAAATCTTGACTTGAAGTACTTTCAATGTTTTACATGTTAGTATCATATTTTACATTGTTTTTGTTACAATCATGGTGTTTCTTCTCTTACACTTCTCGCTTGTGGAACTCTATTCTGTCTCCATGCTTTCCAGCCAATTTTGATCAGAGGGCAGCACAAATATTCAGGCTGGTAGACAAAAATAAATATACTGTTTAAGAAATAAACAGATCATTTACTCAAATATGGGTATCCACTAAAAATAACATTTAAAGTGATAAAAAAGAGACACATATGAATAATGTAGCAAGATGTATGTATAATTCTTTTTATTCCAGAATGAAATTCTTAACTCATTAATTTCATTTCATGTGGTGTACTTGCCCGATTTTTTTTTCTTTCAGTGTCTAGCAAAGACATGTCCAGACAACTAAACAATTGAATATTTACATTACTGATCATAAACTCAGTGACCAGCTTGTGTTTTTCTTTCTTTTTCTTTACTGCTTTCCTTTACTCTCCCTTTTCTTTACTCTCAATGCTTCTCTCTCTGTTCATTACTCACTCTCTCTGTTCCCTCCCTCTGTTCATTACTCTCTCTCTCTTCCCTCCATTATACTCTCTCTCGTTCGTCCATTACACACTCTCTTCCCTCCGCCTGTTCATTACTCTTCCTCTCTGTTAATTACTCTCTCTCTTCTTCTCAATTACTCTCTCTCGCTCCCTCACTATCCGTTAATTACTCTCGCTCCCTCACTATCCGTTAATTACTCTCGCACACCCTCTATCCGTTAATTACTCTCTCTCCCCCTCTATCCGTTAATTACTCTCTCTTCCTCATTCCTTTATCTGTTAATTACTCTCTCTCTCTCTCTCTCTGTTCATTACTCACTCTCTCTGTTCCCTCCCTCTGTTCATTACTCTCTCTCTCTCTGTTCATTACTCACTCTCTCTGTTCCCTCCCTCTGTTCATTACTCTCTCTCTCTCTGTTCATTACTCACTCTCTCTGTTCCCTCCCTCTGTTCATTACTCACTCTCTCTGTTCCCTCCCTCTGTTCATTACTCACTCTCTCTGTTCCCTCCCTCTGTTCATTACTCTCTCTCTCTTCCCTCCATTATACTCTCTCTTTCGTCCATTACACACTCTCTTCCCTCCGCCTGTTCATTACTCTTCCTCTCTGTTAATTACTCTCTCTCTTCTTCTCAATTACTCTCTCTCGCTCCCTCTCTATCCGTTAATTAAAACACTTTCTCTTCAAATTAATTACTCTCTCCCCCTCTATCTGTTAATTACTCTCTCTTCCTCATTCCTTTATCCGTTAATTACTCTCTCTCTCTCTGTTCATTACTCTCTCTCTGTTCATTACAAACTCTCTCTTTTTCCCTCTCTCTGATTCAAAACTCACTCTCATTGTTCCCTCCCTTCTGTTCATTACTCCTCTCTCTGTTCCATCCCTCTGTTCATACTCTCTCTCTCTTCCCTCCATTATACTCTCTCTTTAAGTCCATAACACACTCTTCCCTCCGCCAATTCATTACTCTTCCTCTCTATTAATTACTCTCTCTCTTCTTCTCAATTACTCTCTCTCTCCCTCTCTATCCGTTAATTACTTACGCTCCCTCTCTATCCAATTAATTACTCTAGCTCCTCTCTATCCGTTAATTACTCTTGCCCCCCTCTATCCAAATTAATTACTCTTTTTTACTCTCTATCCATTAATTGTATTGAAAAACTCTCTATCCGTTAAACTCTACTTTACCTCTCTATCCAATTTATTACTCTCCGCACTCTCTATGAATTAATTACTCTTTTTACTCTCTATCCGTTAATTAAAAGAAGAAAAACCTCTCTATCCATTAATTACTCTATTTTCTCCCCTCTATCAAAATTGTTCTCTCTCTCTCCCCCTCTATCCGTTAATTACTCTCTCTCTCTCATTCCTCTCTCTGTTCATTACTCTCTCTGTTCATTACTCTCTTTCATCCCTCTTTCTGTTCATTACTCTCTCTCTCTCTCTCTCTCTCTCATCGCTCTTTCTGTTCATTACTCTCTCTCTCTTCATTACTCTCTCTCTCTGTATCTGTCTTTTTTTTTATTTTTTATTCTTTCATTGTCCCCCATCTGCCTATTTTCGTACTTTTACCCACACGAAATCTGTTACTTGATGTTTTTCCTCCTAATTCTTTGCTTGGTTACAATGGAAACAAAAAAAATTCCATATGAGTTTTTCTGTTAACAAGCCACTCCCTGCTGGTAACTGAGGGAGGAGGAATGTGGAGGGTTAGGGGTGAAAACTGCAAGGACAACAACCTCCTGATTAGGTTAGAAATTAGTCAATGATTTTGTTTACTTTCCATCATAAAAGATAATCTTAGCAACAATTTAATCAACAGTAACAATTTGTTTATGATTAGGTCTGAAGATTTTTCTGACAATCATTTAGTCAACTTATATTTCCCCAAGTGAATGTTAAATATATTTTGAAAGGAGGACCTACCTTAAGGTAGTCAAGGAATCAGCAAGAAGAGAAAAAAAATGTTAAGAAGGCTGGAGAACACATCAGTCAAAATCTTTGGATTAAAAAATAGATCAGGTTGCTAGTCCAAATAATTTATGAAATAATAACCCAACCCTATAAAAATTATTTTGAGATATTTTGGCTAATTTCGAACAATTTTAGGATGCTGAATCCAAAAATAACATTATTTTCCCACCATTTACTTTAGTTTTCCTGCTACTGAATACTATATCCTATGAGTTAAAGATCAAATGCATATCAAATATGGATCAGAGTCCGACAGAAAGATAAAATAAAAGATCAAATAGGAAACATATATCGATCTAACATGTTTCACTTTTATTAAAGTTTCATCAGAGATTGAGAGAAACAGCCAAAGAGACAGAATTTTGGTATTTTCAATTTTGTTTGGGTCAGTACTCATTAGCCAGTCTCGTATCATGTGCATTAAAACCGTAGATAATGCCCACTTAGACATACCAGAATTTTTACAAACTTACTGATGTAATGGAATAACCAGTCACCCCCATGAATGATTACACTATAGGTAGCAAGTACCTATAAACAAAAACAACCAATCAAATCCTAAATTTACTCCATATTTTGTATGGAACTGTCATATTTTATTGTAGTAAGAGAGATTTACTATAAGATGAATTTTGCATATCAGACGTATAGATTTTCAAAGGTGAATCACCTGCATACTTGGAGAGTTTATTACAATAGGTATAAATCCATTGCATTTCCTTAAAATACTGTAGAATATAATTAAAAAAAATGATACATTAAAATTAATGTTTTAAATTTTATCTAGAGTAATTTTTATAAGGTAAGCAAATACCGAATTTTTAAGAATCCATGCCACTGACACAGCACAAAATCAAATTGTGAAAATCGTACTAGGAAAATTGTTTCAACAGTTTTTGAAATAAAAGTCCTTACCAGCCAAGGAAATCTTTTAATTTGACATTAATACCAACCACCAATAATGTTGAGAAATAGGTAACAATTTTAACTGCAAGGTAGGCTTACATACTAAAAGGTAATCAATTATTCCTTAACCCTTTCCAGTGAGATTGACCAAATCTGGTCAACCAAACATTTGTGTTTACTTACAACCAAATCTAATAATACTAAAATGGCCCAAAATATGCTACTGAATCAGCCTGAGCAATATGTATTGAAATAAATAAATTATTTTGTAATTTTTTTTCTTAGCTGATTAAATTCCTTTACCATAACAAGCAAAGCGCTATGAATGTTTTGGAGAACTTGCAAATAATTCTTGACTTTAATGACATATTTGAAGCAAAGGAAATAAACTTAGTTCTAATGATTGCAGTACTGACAGTATTCGAAGTACTTGAACTGTTAAATTTACAATACATCATGTCAGAAGCTAGTCTCACAAGCCATTCCTAGTGAGTTTGATCCTTACTGAGTTCTCCATTGCATTATTTTATTTGATTATACAGTTAGCATTTTCATAAGAAATTGGTATAAGCCAACCAATATTGGTAAATTTTCCAGGATATATTTATATGGTAAATAGAACATATAAATTACTGCTTATAATAATGTCTCCATTTACTAGAAACTAGCAGGTATGCTCACTTGCTATCACTTTGCAAAGTAAGATATATTCACTACTTGAAATCTTTGAAACAAAAATTTTAAATGAACGTTTCATTTATAAATTGGCTTGTTATAGTTAAGGAAAGTTTTACAAAGAGATGCCAACTTGTTGAAGGCCAAGTAAAATGCAAATTTCAAATACTTTTTTTTGCACGATATAAGACAATATTCCTAAACAGAACTATTTTTGATATGAAAATCAAAACAATCCTTAAATAAAAGAAAGAACAGTTAATGAAATAAACTTTTTTAAAATCAATATGCAAATTAGTTAAACCTGAAGAGTGATAATGCCTAGAAGTAGATAATATATAATACAGATATTGAAATTTTTTAGGATATAAATTACTATAAAGTGAGTTTGGGATTTTTAACCCCAGAATTCATTGGATAATTGTTCTCCAATTTCACATTTATTCATATAGATTCCATAATATAGGTTTTACTTAATTAGCTATTATGTTTCTCTAACTCTTCAAATGTTGAATGTATAACTAATTCTATTTTCCCATCTTTAAACTATATTTATTTTATCTTACAAATTGTCCCCTGTTCTGTCACCCATGAAAAAAAAAGAATTGTACGGAAAATAAGGATCTATATAGATCAAATTGTCTTTTAATTAAGTGGCACAGGAGAATTAACATTGAACTTTTTAAAAGGTAAGCTTAAACATTAATTCAATACATAAATGCAGCAATTTTGAATTCTTCTGCAGTTTATTGATGCCTATCACATCTAGCTAAGAGATAATCCAAAGGGTCAAATGTAAATGCCACCCGATAGGGAGGCTTTTAAGCTAATTTATGAATAAAACATGGACAGCAATTTTTTATATAAAAAGAAAAATAAGAGTTACTCCCCTTGAACCATGAAAGCAATGATAATGATTAGTATAATATATTAATATATATTTTTAACCTCGCATAATCTGGCAACCCCTGAATCTGAGCTCAACAAAATCATTCCCTGTGCCTAACTAACTTTTCTATGGCTTTTGAATGAACTATGAATCATTGAAATCAGACCAGTAGGAGTGAAGGAGTTGCTTGGACACACACACACACACAAAATATAAAAAAAAATAAAATGGTTAAAATTACCCTTTTCTGAAAAAACAATTCCAGACCTGGGTCCTCTCAAGGATTTATGAGTGGTGGTAGTAACAATATCACAATGATCAAAGGGGCTTGGGACAACCCCAGCTGCAACAAGACCACTGATATGCCATGTCTGCCATTAGAAGACAATCTACTTCATTGGCTATTTTAAATAGAAACGCTCATAATCCAAATGGCGAGAATAACAGCTCACACCTGAAGAGGAAAATAAGAAATTTCTGAAAAGATTTATATATATAAAAAAAAAAAAAAAAAAAAACAGTAGCTGGCTTCATATTCCCACAATTGCAGACATTGGTGTTTAAGTTCAGGTAAAATGTCAGGATTTCCTCAAGCGTGGTGTCATTTACTAAAGGCCAAGTCACAGTGCATCTCTTACCCAGACCTATTTCAAATTTCATTGTTCCACTGGCAAACAAAGTTTCAGTTAAGGCTTTTGGTAGTTCACTGCTGTAGTTGGCTTACAAAATTCAAAGAAAAAAGATTGGCTTGAAAAAGTTATCTTGCATAATTTTTTTCTTTATGTAGTGAAAGAGACTATCAGCTACCTCGAAAAAGAGTTTGTGTTTTGTATGCTGATTTTAAAAGAAAAAATTACCTAAAAAAGTAGTTAGCAAAAATCTACTTTAAGGACTAGAATCTATGCTAATTTCTTCCCTTTGAATGGCGTGAATAATCAGAAAGATAAAAAAGAATCAGTGCAACAAAAGCTGTTGTTTTTCACTTATGACAGGATTAGATTTTTCTGAGTTGGGTGGAATAACACGATTTTTTTTAATTGAGAAGTGAAGGTTGGATTTGTGACCTATTTTAAAGTTTCTATTTTGCCTGTTTGACTGTTACAATGGACTCTCGTTTGAACTGTGATTTGGCTACCTTTAATTTCAAAAGAACAGAAGAAATCTATTGCAGACGTTTGTTGATACTCTAAGCTGACAGTTTTTTTTTTTTTTTTCTTTTCTCACTTTATTAAGGTCTTATTGTTTTTAATATATAATTTGATGGAGTTTCAGATCCATCACTTCCCATCAACAAGGGTGTATTTTAATCTTTGAACAAATTATCCATGTTAAAACAGTTTTAATGAAACAAACACTATTGGAATTATGAATTCTGAACAAATTTATGACATGAAATAAAATAAACATGGAAGTAATTATTTATTTCATTGTTTAAAAATAAATTAACTATTATAATTTGACTTATTTTTTTAAATAGACTTTTTTAAAATTATAGAAGAAAAAAAATTGATTCTTAAAAATGCATGATTTACCAGAAGGATTAGGGTTAATGTTTTATACACCTTGTTTACAATATCAATTTTTTTGAATTAAATTTATTAGTTTTAATTTTAACATTAACTTTACATTACATAAATAATTTTTTATAATAAAATATGTTTGCTAAATTTTATGATTTTTTTAATAAAAAGTGGAAATGCATTTTTTTTGAAATAGCTTTTAGAAAAAAAAAAAAAAAAACAAACACAAATTACAAATAAAAAAAATTTAATTTTATCACGGATAACAATATACAAAGAGAGAAATATTAAATTAACATTATGTAACAATTAGTAATTTAAAATAAATTTTGAAAAATGTTAAATTAAATTCTAACAAGACAGTTTCCTAAATTATTTTTTTTAGTGAATTGTGGCAAAAAAGTTTGGTTTTGCAATGAAAATTTAAATATAGCAAATCAGAAGGAAATAAATTTCATATTTACTGCAATAAAATAAGTTATTCCAAATATAAAAAGCAAAAATTTCCTCAAATTTCTTCAGTTGAAAACTGTACAAACCCAAACTAAAATCTTTCATTGAAGTGCAATAAGGAGATTTGCCCATGAACTATGACATTGGTTTATTAAAAGAATAACAAGCAGGCAAACCATCTCCTTTCAATGTATGGTCTTACACAATCTTCCTACTGCTTGTTTTATACATCAATTATAGCAAATGTCAAAAACCTGGTTCAATATGTCAAGATTTAAAAGTTTTCAGAATAAAAAATATAAACAGACATTTTTTCCAGTTATAATGGTTATAAATTATATGCAAAAAACAGTTTATGAATACAAATGAATAAAATATAGCTTTGAAGTATTATTAAAATGTAATCAATATATATTTCTACAGACAAAACCCATAACAACAGATTGAGATTTAAGAGAGAAAAATGTTTTTCTCACTAGATATTTTTACCTTAGGGACTGAGTATCTTGTTTCCAGATATGATATAACCTGAACAAAAACGTATAAAATTTAAAAATGAATATTAAAAACAACTATTAATGAAAATGCTGTGTAGTTGAGATTAAATGTTCCTTGTGGAAAAAATCAAATGATTGATTCCAACATGTACTGTTTCCAATATGATCAATTGATGATGTTAAATAATAGATAATATGATATTTAATTGATAAACCAAAACTTTTTTGATCACCTAAATACATAAAAAAACAACCATTCTCTGACCTGCCACAATCAATGAAGGATTAAATAATTTTTGCATTCTGCTCCAAGATATCATAATCAATAAGTCCAGATGGCTGTCCACTTTGTAGGGGAATGATTCAAAGAAAACAGATGTTGCAGACACTTTTCTTTTGTTTGTCATAAATCCATGACTGAGATCCAACTATCTGGAAATGGAGCCCCATGATGGGACCATGGGGTCCCACCACACCAATATAGACAGCAAAGTTAGCAGGACAACCAGACAAAGGTTGTACATTACAACCCCACTCATCTTTTTTAATCGGTAGGTCTCTAAGGCTCTTGAACATAAGGTCTCCACCTGATCAATGAATTCATTACCACCATAATACCTGTAATGATAAAAGTTAAGAAGAAAAAAAAAATATAAATAAAGTCTAAATTGTGTCACCACCCACATATATATGTATATGTTATCCCTCACCACTAACATGACTCGGAGTTTTATGCAAAACACAATCTTCAGGACTGACCATTATGTAATTTGAATTTAAAAAATATATCTGGTTATTACAATGTTTGTGCAGTTATATATTATACTGGGATTATTCATTTTTTAATTTTAAAAATTATATTTGGTAATTAAAATAAACAGGATTTGTACATGTAAAAAAAAAAAAATTTTTTTTTTTAATTATTTTTAGAGTTAATATTAATATTTAATGAAAAGATTACTTGTTCTTATTGTGAAGCCAAGAAAATAGCCACTGAACTAAAAAACTGATGATAGGATCTACAAATTCACAAACAAAAAACATTCATCAGTTAAAGACCACAAGGCAAATTCAATATATAAACAATCCTCAATACCAATTACCCAACCCAACTAAAAATAATATCAGCAAAATAAGCAAAATATCCATGAAAATACATGGAAAATGCTTAGAAATTAACCAGTCTTTACAAAACTGTAGAAGCCTTAGAATGTACATTCATCCAAATTGATATTTTAACATTTACATTGTTCATCACTGATAATCTGCTAATGTCAGATATAAATCTAGCAAAAAATTACATCCTATTAGCAATCACTAAATAAATATCATAAAGCAGGAACCTATACTATTCCATAATCACTATTTGTGAACCAAAAGAAGTAGCCTAGAAATTTAATATTGCTAAAAAAGCATTTGACTTCAGAGGCATGTGAACTGAAAAGTTCTATCATTCCATCATTGTAGCAATATTAAGGACATAAAATGGACTCTATAGAGCTGATGGTTTAATTCTCCATAAAACTAGGTTTGAAATATAGACTGACTGAGAAAGGAACTGATAAAATTTTTACAAAAATCACAAACTAAATAAACCGTTTCTACTACTACCACCACCACCAATGCTAAAAAAAGATCAACTTTCTCGAAATATTGAGACTTGAATAATGGTCATTATAAACCATATACAAAATGTCTATATAACCATAGATACATTTAAAGAATCAAACCAACAACACAAGTTTCTTAGATAATTTACATAAATCAGTCCAAGATGGATTATCCACCAACAAAAAAAAAAATATTTTTATTAAAATTTTTTTTAGAGCTAACAATCATAAAGTAAATTTTCCAGTTTTAAGAAAAAAAAAAACAAAAGGTAAAAAATAACAAAAACACTGAAATAACAACATCATATGGTTTAAGCCAATTTTTAAAAATGTAAAAAAATAATATCAGAAAAATTTTTCCAAAAAAATTTAATTTTAAGCACTTAAAACATTCACCAACAAACTTTCTTTTTTAAATTTTAATGTTAAGATTTTTTATTTTTTTTTAATAAGACAAAAAACATGAATACCTACTGTTTTAAAATTGTTATAACTTTCTTTGTATTGTATGTATAGATTTTATTTTTGTATACTAAAAAAATGGATGAGTAATATTTTTGTAATGCATTATGTTTTGCATGCATGTTTTGAAAAAAATAAAAAAAAATTGAAACAAATAAAAAAAAAAAAAAAAAAAAAAATAAATATGTTAAATTTAATTCAATAAATTTAACTTTTATTACTCCTTGTGAAGTTCTGGGATGCAATAAGAAGCAAAATCACTAAAAAGGCTTTTATTTTGTGAAAAAAGTGATGTGTTTACATATGAGAAGACACTAACTAGCATTTGTTTGCTCTTTCTTACTACCTGACTCATATTTATTTGTCTCATTGACGAATAAAGTTATTATTTCATTGTTTATAAGTAGACAAAATAATTCACCTTCAGAAAGGCTATCAGGTATATTAATGGTTGCCAGGAGCTTCCATAAAATTACTCAGGTATGGATGATAGTAGTTGCTAGTGGTCATCATCTCTGACCACTTCACCATCAATATTCACTCGAGTAAAGTCTTCAAAATCATCATCGGAGTCCTAATCAAAGAAAAACTCCTGAATAAAGCTTTGTTGGATATTGACGTGGCCAATTTTGTTTACAAAAAATTAACATGGATTCAATCAATGTAGAGTCTAGAAGTGTTCAATATGGTGTTGGAAAACAGAAGTTTAACTTTGTTCCAAAGTAGTAGTAGGCGATTTCCAGCTTAAAATACTGGAAATAACAGTTGACTAGTGTTTATTTATAGCAACTGTCTCAAGCAACAGAATCCACTCAGAGTAGCAAAGGGAGAGAATTCTATGGCAACTGTTGTCGCCTGCAGTGTGGTAAAGGTTAATCACCAAAGAACCTTTTCCACCCGCCATCAAGATGGCTGATGTTAAACTCTCAGAAGAGCAACACTTTCTACCTTCTTGGCCTCATGTTTTTCACTGACATGAAGTGGAGTGACTACAGTAAATTAATTGCTATGTCTACTGCTAGGAAAGTTGGTTCACTGTGTCATGCCAGAAAATTTTACTCATTAGAATCCATCTTGCACATTTATAAATCTACCATTTGTTCATGTATTGAATACTGTTGCCTGAATATCTGGTCTGGTGCTGTTGCTGTATATCTCTAGATTCTTGACAAAATTCAAAGAAGGGTCTGTAATGTAACTGATCCTGACCTGTTCAGTTCCTTTCTCACCAATGTGACATGGCTTCCCTCTGTCTTTTCTATAAATATTTTCATGGCAATTGTTCTGATGAGCTTTTTTCCTTAGTGCCTCAATTGCATGAATTTAAGCATGCTACCTCATTGGCAACTAGGTCTCACATTTTACTGTTGAACTAGCAACTGCCTCTTCTATTCCAACAGTTTCTTTTCTCACACTTCTTGCCTGTGGAACACTCTTCTATTTACTTGCTTCTTGGATAACTACAATCTTCAAAAATTTAAATGCAACCTCAGTCACCATCTCCTCTCTTCTTGAACCATGTTCATCTTTTGTCCTTTCACCTACAGTTTTCAAAAATTTAACTGCAATGTCCATCGCCATTTTCTGTCTCTGAACTATATTCCTTTATTATCCTTACTTCTCCTCACTAAAGTCTTCTCATTCTGTTTCACTCTCTGCATCCTAGTGGCATTATTGCTTTGCTTGGGGTGAAATGATAAGAAACAAAAACAAGATATTATTGAGTTCTGGTAACATTATTGGAAATTGAAAAAAAATTGCTCTGGGGTCAAAGAATAATCTTGAAAGTAGTTGAAAATGTTGGCAAGAAAAAGAAAAAAACACTTTAATTCACAAAAAGAGATTTTAGGAAAATTAAAAGTGTAATAAGCAAGAAAAAGGTGATATCAGCATAGATACTGAGTTGAGAAATGATGATATCAGGAAAGTCGTTAATGAAAATTAAAAACCACATAGGTTCAAAGCTAGAGCCTTGGGTGATGCCTACATCAATGCAAAAAGATCTAGAAGAGTGGCCATTCAAGATAACTTTCATTTCGAGATTTGATAAGAAAGACTGAACTTCAAAAATTCACCCAGAAATCCCAGAACTTTTCAACTTGTGAAGAAGGCCAGTATACTAAAGCTTGTCAAATAGATATTTAAAGCAACAACCCAAACTCCACCATTCTGCAACATATTGCTTATTTTAAAGAAGACCCTGTGAGGTGAGATGCTTAATTAATGGTGAGTTGATTAGAGCGTTTAGTACTTTGTTAAAAAAGGTAGAAGATTAGTAGGTTGATAGAAGGATCAGTTACTTTGCTTGAGTTGTTAAGGACTGGAACTACAGAAGATTTCCAACAAGCAGAAAGCAACAAGACATCTATTGTAGAGTTTAAAGTAAATTTGCAATTACATTGTACTTCTAAAATATTAAAAAAAATTATGTTGCTCTGTATTTCTTGTTTCTGTTCAGTACTTCCTGAATATTAAACTAAATGTTAAATTAAGATAAGTTATCCTTTGCTTTATGCATATGATATAAACAAATATAACAAAATAATTCTTAATGTATAAACATATCTCTCTTTAAAAGTTTATTTACTGAGTCAATCATAATTTACGAGTTCCTTTAGCATTTTATTTCCAATATAAACATGTTAGAACACCTTGACATTTAACTGAATCAGTTTTTAACTTTGAAATAAAAATAGCATAATTTTTTTATTTCTACTATCTTATCAGAAGTTTCCATTACATAAAGATTGGCAAATTGTTTCTTTTACCAAGTTTAATATCAAATTTTCTTTCTCTGTCATCAGAAGAGACCACTGCAAACATTAAATTTTAAAATTTAATATCTTGTTTGCATCCTCAGACATATTTAACATGGATACAGACCAACATCCTCTTGTACATAAATAAGAAAAGTTAATGAAAAAAGAGAGAGAGAGAGAAGACAAGACATGGGAATCAATATTGCATGATGGCTGTCAGTGTTGATTCCTATATCCACACTATCTATATCTACAAATACTCTATCTCCAATATTAGCCATTGATGTAATGGAATAACCTGTCAACTCCATGAGTGACTACACTATAGGTAGTAACTGTCTATAAGTATCTATAAATCAACAGACTACAGAAACTTGCTGGGACCTGTTCCAGCTAAACAGTCGAACTCTCTGCCTTTGGAGGTAGACTGCCCCTGATCCCGTTTATATGGGTTCGAGAGGGAATATTTTTGGATGAGCCTATGGGCTCGAACAACCCACAATAAACCGGCCTTGTGTCACATGCAACCCTTGTAGGGGGTGGGGGTAGCTAAATATAAAAACTGTGACCTGTTCCAGCTAAACTCACTACTGGATTGACTTGTGATGACCTCATGTATAACTGTTACCTTTATTCTTATTGTACTGGTTTTTACAATAAACTTTTACTTATTTTATTCACCTTGTTTTTCAAGTATATATTCTTATTAGCATGGAATATAAGAAATATATAACATTTTAAACACATGTATAGACACTTGTAGACATCAAGTGCTCCAGACCAGCTGCAATCTTCAGCTGAGTGCTATATTTCAAAAAGGTTTCAGACCATTAAACTCAGTACCTCTCCACACAGTGTGGCTGCAACAGCTGCATGATGTATCATTGCAGCTAGTCTATGTTGTTAGCTGGAAAAAACTTGATATTAACTTCTGGGTAATCCATGCGCTGACTTCCACAGGTCTTTATCACCTTATTTGGCTTTTGGATATCAATGCATTTGAGAAATCTCTTTAAGAAAGCAGCAGGAAAGCCTCTACAGTCAAACTCAAATGGCAGTATGGTGCATCCATATCCTCTCTCGCAGAGCTCAGCCACCAGTTCCACATACGGAAGCAGTTTTCTTTCATGAGCTTCTTCAATTCCTTCTTCCTACACCATCTTCAAATGCTTCTCACTATCAATCAACAGTAGATCTGGCCTCAGTTGCAGGCACAGTAATCTCCCCTGGAAGTGCAGTATCAACCAACACTGTCCCCTTCCTTGAGGTTTCTGACCTGGTCTTCTGCCTATTAACAGCCACACCTTGCTTCAGGAAGGCAATCCTTCTCAGGTCTGACAAGGGTATACTAGCACTTTTCAAAGCTGCTGCCACAACCTGCAGGACCAAGTTATGTCTAAAGGTGTACCAGTCATTCTGTAGTGCCTTCTGGCAGAATGACAGCATATGGCACAGGTTTCTGTATGCACCACACAGTCGACAGGAAGGTGACTCCTGCACTCTGCATCTAATCAAATTTGCTGGTGATGCCACAATATCATATGCTGACTGAATGAGGAACTTCAAATGTCCTACACTGAGATGACACCAATCAGATCAACTGATCTGAACACTATCAATACCCTCCCGGTTGAGCCATCAACCCTGCTGAGCCTGTTGGATAGACTGCATCAATTGTTTCTCTTCCGTGAGCTTCTGAACACTCTGTTACTTAACTTGTATTGCTCTTGTCCACTAGCCTCTGACCAGAATTGCTCTCTCTCCACTGGACCAAGTCCAGCTTATAACACCCTGAACCTCTGCCTGCTTTACCATCCCTTCCATTGTTGATATCACATCTGGTGCATTTTCCCAAGCAGCCATCCAAAATAACTGGTGGCAGAATCCTTGCAACATCAAGCCACTTCCACGCGTATTTACTGATCTTTCTCCCAATTATCTCGACTCGTAACAGTACCACCTCATATATAGTTAGTGGTCACATTAGTCTTGGCACGAAACTGAAGTACATGCACCAGACTTTATATTTCCCAGGAAGCCCACTATTGTCTATGCTTTGCAGACCAGGCTCCGCTTGTCACTGGATTTTAACCTCATGGTGACAATCTGTCACAGGGAAGGTATATGTATGTTCCCAAGACTCATCACACCTTGCTCCTGCATTGTTGGTATCTTTTCACCTGCAATGAAGAACACTTAATAAATGACAGAACCTTCTTTCATAAACAGTGACCTGCTCTTCTTTGGTTTAAAGGCCATCTGACTCCATTCTACCAACTCCCCAAGTCTCTCCAGAATCAACTGGGCTACTTTTCCATCATCTTGAATTACTGTTAAGTTGTCCATAAATATCTGTCTATATTTCTGAGATGAGGTATTATGTACACTATTTACATTATTTGGACTATTGCCCTCATCTTTGTCGCCATATTTATCACAACGTTTCGGCCTTTGTATGCTCTGGCCTTCTTCAGGGGGTTGGAATGTTGAACTGAGCCCTTGATACCCAAGCTGGCGAACTTTCCTTCCTGGACCACCCCTGAGTGTATGGATAGCTGCTGATAAGTCTTTGTCCATCTTTGACCAGGCCCTATCCACAGAGTAAGGCCACTTGATAACTTGGCGACTGGAATCAGCTTCCAAAGTAAGATCCCAAAGGATGCTGTGATGTTCATCCTGGTCCCAAGACTCTGATGACTTATCGACTACTGCCGTATTTTTCTTTGTTACTGAATACCTGCCACATTTCATCTTGGTCTGGTGTATCTTGTGAGCCTTTGTTCACTTGAAAAATCTTTTACAGCCATCACACTCATGCTGGCTCTCATGGCTGTCATTATGAGATTGTCTATCCGCTTTTGAACCCCTTGTAATTGTAGCTAGCTGGTTTTACATCAGACATCATGCCCTGCAAACTTATCACTACCGTTACTGCATTATCATGGGTAGCACTATGCTTTTATGGTTGTCACTGGAGAACCAGAGGTAGTAGACATGTGTACACATCAAGTGCTCCAGACCAGCTGCAATGGTCAGCTGAGGTTCCAACCCATTAAGCTCATCATTTTCACACACACACACACACACACACACACACACAGTGCAGCAGAAATACCATCCAGATTTTAAACTATCATCTATATGGTGCTAGAGATCTTAGGCAAGTGACAATGGTGTCTTTATGTAGCCAATGTCTTTATCATTATGTGGGAAGTATTTATGCTGCACTGTGTGTAATATATATATATATATATATATATATTATATATATAATGAAATGGACAAAGTCTGACAATTATTTTTTAAGTCATTTATTTTTTTATGTTTATACATTCTTTTTATAGATACAAATATTTAAATAAATGCTCTGTTTATAATAAACAGTATTAACCACATTTACCAGTCTGAATGTCCGAAAAATTTTTATAGAGGACAGATATATTCTATGAAAATTTCTCGGACATTCAGGCTGGTAAATGTTGTTAATACTGTTTATTAGAAACAGAACATTTACTTAAATATTTGTATCTATAAAAAGAACGTATAAACATAAAAAAAATGTCTTAAAAAATATATATATAATATATTTAGTTGGATTGATGTGAATTGCAAACACATGTTTTCAATAATAAAAAATAATCAGTTTGTCTGATGATCGCAAATAGTGTGAAACCCAGGGTCACAAACTCGCATCAAATATATTAGCTCTACCAATGATATTGAGCACTTTCCAATAAGTACCATGCATATATAATATATAAATAATATATATAAAAAATTGTATGTATGTATATATATATGTATATATATATAAAGTCAGTCTGTTTCATACTTAGATGTAATTGTCAGGCCATAACAATTGCACATAAGCATGAAACAAACTGTTGCTTCTCGATGTTGACATCAATGTCCACTTTTATATTTATATATGCTCTATCCTTGATATTGAGCACTTTTACCCATAAATATAGCATACTTTAAAAATATATTTCATCATATATATATATATATAAAACCATGTCATTAACTGTAGAAACCATTTCTTTTTAGATTAAACATTATATTTAAAATCTCAGTTCACAAGTCCTTATTTTCTGCCTAAAGTAGGAAATTGAACAATTAATTTTGTGTTATTTTTTTTTTGTGTGTGTGTGTATATATATATATATATATATGAGAGAGAGAGAGAGAGAAAGAGAGAGGTCTGTATATACCCAATTTTTTAAAACATTTAAGGCTTCTCTTTTTTGTTAACATGTACAGACATGTTTTTTTTTTATATAAATGCTTTCTTTGCTGTTATTTGTCTAAACATGTTTGACAAAAATATACAAATATTCTTTTTGTCTAGCCCAATGTTTTGTATCTTATTTGTAAGGTGCTCAAGTTGTTTTAAGAAACTTTTTTCTTCCAAAAAGTACCCCTCCTCCACTTTCTTAAATGCCTTAACCTTTCCACAAATGAATGCTATTACACACCAGAGTTAGCAAAAATAATATCCTTCATACTATGTTCTTACCACTAATAAACTGCTATATAATCCAGTTTGCTTGAGACAACTTGAGTGTGACAGTGCTGCCATTAATAGGAGATTGACATTGACTCATTTATTGACAATGAAGACCAGAGATTCTTTCTTCTCCCACTCCAATCAACAGGGTGGGGAAGTGGCGATATGGGACTCCTACAATGTCTAATGTTGCCATTTTTATTTTTTTTATTTATTTGTGGTACTTGATATTATAAAGCCTAAATATCAAGAATATGCATGACATATGCTCCAGTTTCAAATGAATTGTGATCTAACAATCATAAAGAAATATTGATCTTTGATAATGGCTGACTGTCACTTTTTATTGATTTCCCATCCAGTATATTCAAGTTTGAAATGACTTTCTTTGTCAATTTATTTGAGTTGAAATGGAATCAAATATGTCACAAAACAAATAGAAATGAATGGAACGAACGGGAATCAGTTGGAAACATTTACAGACAGGGTGCCAGAAAATAAAATAGTGGAGGCTAAATCAGGTGTCAAAAGTGTGTGGTGGGCCAATTGAAGATTTTTCTTTGGATTTTATCAAGAATCTTTAAATATATAGCAGAAGCACCAGACCAGATGTGGCAGCAATATTCAATGCATGGATAAATAGAAGCTACATTACGGTGAAGGGGAAAGTGACTGAAACCAAGATGCCAAGTCAGGACCAATAACATTGCAGATCCTTTATTAGATTTTATCAAGAATCTCTAAATATATAGCAGAAGCACCAGACCAGATGTAGCAGCAATATTCAAAGCAAGGATGAATGAAAGCTACATTACGGTGGTGGGGAAAGTTACTGAGACCTTTTGACTTTTTTATGCATATGAGACAGTGATTTTCAACCCTTTTATTTTTTTTTTGCCGAATGCACCTTTTTTCTCCATAAGTTAGAATGTCATCTAACCCCTTTCCAAGATTCTCTCACTCAAAAGGTGCATTCCAAATAATATGCATATATTATTGAAAATCTTTATTCTTTTCCATATTATTACATAGACATTTACATAGATTATTTTCATAGAGTAGGTTTAAAATTCCTGATTCTATATATATATATTTTTTATCAGATCTTAGTAAATGAATAATTTTTTTTCAGATCTATTATCCTGCTGTAAACATTTTTTTCTGTTTTCATTTTAAAAAGATACTTGTTGATTTTTGTTTCTTCTTCTTATGGAATCTGTGGGGAAAATAGAAACGGCCTACCTCACAAACGCTCTCGTATCTGTCTGGCCTGTGGGTTGAGAAAGGAAACTAAAAAGATCCAAGATGGCGTCCGTGACTTTTTAATATTCACGGTCTCGTGCAGTCACGCATAAAAGTCAATTTACCTTACACATGCTAATGAGGTGTGTCTGGGCTCCATAAATTTCAAAAATTTTTGGAGACATTGGCAGACCAACATTACAATTTGCTTGGTGTACATTTTTTTGCGTTGCACATTGTCAGACATTTTTCAGATGGAAAGAGTTCGTCCCCTTACACTGTTGAAGTCGACTCATTTGCTACAGAATCCTAAGATTCCCCACCCCACATAAGACTTATACAGATATTTTAGAAGCTAATATTTCAAAATAAAAGTTAAAATAATCAATGAAGTTTTGATTTATTTTGAAACTTTAATGGCAGTGATGATTTTAGACACAAATGATAGAATTCAAGGGAAGCCAAGAAGACAAATTTAGTTTTCTATTTAGTGCTCAATTTGAGCAAAAAGTGGTGGAGTTGGATCTCTGTAGCCCCCACCTCCCAGCATCATGCATGTACACAGTTCATAGTATGTATAAAATAAAGCAAAATGTGAAAAGTTGGAAATTAAATAACATTGGGATTAAATTCATTTATTTCGAATTCCTACAATTTAAATTAATTGTCAAAGAATGAATCCAGTAAAAAATGTTACAAATTCAAGAAAAAATAAACTTATAATTTATTTTCTGTTTATATCACTGAGATGAGGTCTTTTAATTATTTACATTATTTAGAAGGTTGTTCTCATCTTTATTGCCATATTCACAACATTTTGGCTGTTGTATGCTTCAGCCTTCTTCATTTCTTGATATTTCTTGGAACTTCGAACTGAACCCTTTTATTTTATTTATTTATTTTTGTAACTTGGGCTATCAATTCAGCAAGCGGGATGAGGAATGAAAATGAAAGAAAATGACCAGTCAAAATGAATAATGGTTGATAATACTTCATCTAAATAATGTTAATGTTATCTTCTGTTTTCGTAATTCCTGTTCTTTTCTTGTTGTCACTTCTTAATAATGTTTTTCTTATAGTCTTTCATAATCAGTAACCCCCTGCGTCTTAGTGACTTTATTTCCTTGCCTGGAGGTGAAATGATTAAAAAAAAAAAAAAAATGAAGCTAGCCAAAATTGATGAGATTATATGAAGAATAATGAAAAGACTTCAAGTCTGAATATCAAGCAAATTACTACTACAAAAAAAAACTAAAACAAAAAAAAAAGTAGTCAACAATACAGTGTGGAATAGTCAAAAGAAAAAATGAGAACTCCGCCTTTTTATAACTGCGCTTTGGTAGCTGAAATAGTAGAAATTTACATGAATGACAAGAAGCTACTTTATTTTATTTCTCTTCAGAAAATGGTTTGTGGTTTAGTGACTATTAAAAGTGGAAACTAGTCATCGATGTAACCCACATCCAGCAATATACACTTGGTTGCTTGCTTGGTTTGATTAGGTTAAGTAAACAGACTTTTACAACCACCCACCCACAACCTACCCACTTGATGAATGGCCATCTGCAAGTTTCTCACTCTTGTCTTGACTTGCACAGTTTCTTGTATTCCCCACCTCCTTACCAGTCTATTTCTGCTTCTGGTCCAAAACGTCAAGAACTTTATGCAAGCACATGACTTGATGATACATGCAAAATGATTAAAATCTTTCTCTCTCTCTCTCTCTCTCTCTTTCTCATCATCACTTTCTCTCATCGTCTTTCTCTCCCTCATCATCTCTCTCTCTTTCTCTTTCTCATTGTCTCTCTGTCTCTCACTCTCATCGTCTCTTTGTCTCTCACTCTCATCGTCTCTTTGTCTCTCACTCTCATCGTCTCTTTGTCTCTCACTCTCATCATTTTTTTGTCTTTGTCTCTCGTCTCTTCTCTCTCAAAATATCTCTTTGTCTCTCCTCTCATATTTCTCTTTGTCTCTCACTCTCACCGTCTCTCACTCTCACCATCTCTCTCTCATTCTCTTTTTCACTTTTCTCTCTTTTTCACTTTTCTCTCTTTTTCACTTTTCTCTCTCTCTCATTATCTTTTTTTTTCTCTCTCTCTCATTATCTTTTTTTTCTCTCTCTCTCTCTCTCTCTCTTTCACCCTCTTTCATTATATTTTTTCTCTCTTTGTAAAATCATACTTACTAACATGGCAAATATAAACTACTGCAGATGAGCAATCCTTTGAATTATATCTTTTAGCATACCAAATTGATTAACACCTGGAATATGAGATCTTTTCTATTCTTAGATTTTTTGGAATAGTCTAAAATAAAATAAAAAAATATATATTATATTTTTACAAATGTTTAAAGAATTCAGAACAATTGACCTTTGATGTCATTTTCATCCATTCTTTGTCTTTTTTATTTTTGTTATTTTATTTATTTGTTCTTAAATGTTTCACATTTATTGTTGGTGTTGTTATTGGGTTACTTATTGTATTAGCATGTCTCAAAGTGTGGTTCACAGATGCCAATGTCCTCAAGGTGAAAACTGTTATATGTGCAATATAAGAAAATCACAAAGAAAATGGATTGTTTCCAAGGAGAATATAAATCCAGGGAGAACTCATTGTATAATTTTTATTTTGTGAACACTGCATTTGCAGAGGAGATTTTGTTCTGATGAGTTGAACATCTCTGTGTTCACAAAATAAAAGTTACAAACAAAATGGATAATTAAAGTCTCCATCTTCTTATCATTATATATATATATATAATACTTATTATAAAACCCAGGTTGTGTGTGTGCGCCTGTACGTTTATATATTAGATCAGATTTCCTACATTTTTCAACCGATTTCAACAAAACTTCACAGGACTTCGTAAAATTACCTTGCAGTGGTTCTGACAGTGCCAAAAATTGGAAAAACACAATTGTTTTTGCACAAAATCAATTTGAAAACATGATTAAGAGGCATCGTGAGAATGAAAGGGGACAACTCATATCAGTTATACTTATTATAAAACCCAGGTTGTTTGTGTGTGTGTGTGTGTTCATTTATATATGGGATGGATTTCCTACATTTTTCAACAGATTTCAAAAAAAATTTCACTTTTTTTTTTTTTTGGCAGGTAGTGTTTCTTATTGTCTTGCACACTTTTTTTCTTTATTTTACATTCAGAATGCTTTAAAAATTTCATTTACAAGACAATTGTTTATAATAAAATTCTATTCAATCGATAGACTCATAACGATTGAAAACAATTTTTTTGTTTGAGTTTGGGTTTGACCAACCAATTAAAAAAAAAAAAAAAAAAAAAAAAAAACTAATTAAGACATGCGTGTCCATCAACCTTAAACAATAATCTTTGTCAATTTTATTTTTCAGTCTTTATGATGGTCGATACTTGATCTATCTCTTACTGTTACATCCCCAGGCAACGCCGGGCTCTACTGCTAGTAATATATATATGTGTGTGTTTTTAAGTTAGGATATAAAATTTCCAATAAAGTTTTTAATTTGACAAATGGAAACATTTCATAAAAATAGATTTGATTATGCATTTTGTCATTCAAGGCTTCATCCAATCCCAAAATGACAGAATGAAATGTGTGTATGTGTATTTGTTAGCATGTGTAAATAATGAATCTTAGTAATTTTTCCCTAAGCTGGGGTTTCTTGTGATCAAAGAAGAAACAACAAAATGAATAACTTTTGAAAAAGTTGTTAAACTAAGAATTAAGATAAAGAATAAATATTAAGTTGAAAGTTGTCAATGTATTTTCCCAGCTTTTTTTTTTTATTTTATTGAATTAAAGGCAAAATCCTCCTCATACTACCAAAATTTATAAATATATATATATATATATATATATATATATATATATATATATGTCATCCACAGTGTTGTAAGTGGTTTCACAGTGGAGGCTTGTATTTGTACTAAGTCGGTCCTAAAATATAAAAATGTCAAAAAACGTTAGGAACTTGATATAATAGGTAATGACGTTGTGTAATCTAGTGGTGGTCGCTGATATTAATTTAGTATCCGACTAACAGTCGTCCGGCATCGACTGACTGATCAACTCATTTGAGCTAAATATGTATAATATCGAACTTATAAGTGGGAGAGTCTATTAACTATAGAATAGGTGTGTTCTACTATAACACACAGACTATTTTAAATTGTTTCACAGTTCTTCAGTGTGGCTAGACGTCCAGTTGCCTCTAGCTTTTTGAAACCTGACTGAATTGGTGTCAGTTGGAGATTCTACCACTAATTATTGGCCATTGTTAAGCAGGATGAAGGTGGATTTTAGCGTCTTTATTTTTATATAAACACACAGTGAT
Source organism: Acanthosepion pharaonis (assembly GCA_903632075.3). NCBI lineage: Eukaryota > Metazoa > Mollusca > Cephalopoda > Sepiida > Sepiidae > Acanthosepion > Acanthosepion pharaonis. The sequence continues at coordinate 391,045 of CAHIKZ030001398.1, forward strand.
GGACAGGACTCAATAAATAAATGTTTTTTGAAGAAGAGTCTTTATTATATCAGCCATAATATTCACTGTTTACAAACCCACACTTCCTCCCAAGAAATTTTCAACTGAAATTAATTTTTCAGGAGCCTATATAATGTCATCCACAGACAGACTGTTTCGCTGTTTCACAGCTCCATACACCAGGTATAACAGCAAAATTGTCCAAATTCTCTAACAGCAAAATTGCCCAATTGTTAGATTAAACTTTGAACCATTGTACCTTAGAAATGATTAAATATATCTTATTGGAATTCTCCAAGGTTTTATAACACTATTGGACTCTACTTTGAGCAATAAGAATGTATAATTACTCTCCAAGCTTAACAGAAGAATCGTGAATGAAAATGACATGTTCATCATTAAAATTAATCATAGGTAAAGATTGGAAGCTCATGAAGGATTGAAATAAAGTTCAAATATATATATATTCCATATATCATTTTCCAACTTATACAAGATGATTCAAGATGATCTCAAAACCTAACTTTCTGTCCTGGAGTAACAAAAGGTGCCTCACATTTTCATATGATTTCATTTTCAAGTCTTTTTTTCACTGCTCTTTGGACTGTCATAGCTGAAACTCCTCTCATGTGCCAAACATCTTCTGGATTGAGTTGGATCTTTTCTAAATGATCTCTTTAACTCTAAGTTGAAATGATGATCCCTCTTCTTGTGTGATCTCCTGATCCAGTTTTCCTCTCTACTGTTCCCTCTTTTAACTTATTCACCATTCTCTTGATGGTTCTTGAATGAACTTTGAAGATGGAAGCCAGAGTATGAATGTTGGTACCATTACTTAAGGCCTGAACGATTTTTTTCCTTTCACCATTGCCAGTGGAAGGCAGTGGGGCTGACACAAAATGATTTTAACCTGTTCACTTTCAAAGATTTTTTCATTGATTGTTATGACAAATGGTATCAACATGGCTAAATATCTTATCTGGAAAAAGAAACTCAATTAGTTTAGTGGTTTTTTAGATATTAAACATTGTGTGGGATGGACAATTATACTGTAACATGATTTGGACAATTTAGCTGTTACACCCCGTGTGTGTGTGTGTGTGTGTGTGATGATAATATACATTTTTATATATCAAGAACAATATTGGAGGAAAGAATGTATGACAAAGTGGAAGAAAGTTTTTGTGTGACACGTTTCGTCCATTACAACTTCATCAAACTAAATTTATTTTGGTGTGACTATATGCACATAAATGAGGGGGGATTTTAAATTTCATTTTTTTCTCTTAAGGAATCTAAATAAAAGATTATATGAACACAAAAGGAACATTTTACGAAACAATATATCAAACGCATTAGTTGCTCATCGTAACAAGACTGACCACAATTTTGACATAACAATGCTACTCTGATCAAAGGAGAAAATAATTCACTAAGACAAAAATCTCTAGAGAGTGCTTTGATCACAAGGTCATCCACATTAAATTTGTGCCCTGGCTCTTACATTTCACTATTCCTCATAGATCATCTATTATCAGAATGTGGGATATCTAATAAAAGATCTGATGGAAAGAAAAAGAATTGAAATGAAATCGACTAGATTATATTAAAAAAATTTTTTATCTAAAGTTCTCAACATCCCTCGTTCTTGCATATGTGTAGTTGCATCACTGTAACAAATGATTATATCTAAAAAATACTTAAAGTTATTACTTAAATTTTTTTTTATTATATTTAGATATACATTATTTTATATAAAATATATATAACGTCATCCACAGACAGACTGTTTCTTAACTGTTTACATCAAATTTGGCTAGACATCCGGTTGCCTCTAGCTAGGATCGAAACCCGACTGAATTGGTGTTTTTGTTTTTTCTTCTAACCAATAAGCCGTCAAATGCACGTGTAGGGATGAAGGTGGATTTTATTTATTTATTTTTAGAAACATGCCCAGTGATAAGACAGTGACTCGAAAATTTCTTACCTTAAAGAGTCTCGCTATATAGCTATAAATATATATATATACACACAATTAAATATAACAGACAGTGAATGTCTATTATGTCTGGTCATAAGCCATTCTAAAGTTCATATATTTTTTTAATTTGTGTTTTTTTAAAATAAAAAAAAAAAATTGTCCAACATTTAAATTTTTTTTTTATTAAGTTGTTATATATAATATTTGATCTCATAAAGCCATCTTCAGAGTGGTTATATGGACATTGAAACAAAGATATCCCCCGTCAAAGATGATATTTTGCTATGTTGACATAGAACATTGCTATGTGATGATAACAAATGATATCTTCTTCCAAAACCATATTCTATAAAGAATTAAATAACATTAAATTCCGTCACTGATCAATAAATTAAAATGTATCTCAATAAACTTAATAATACCACTAACCAAATTGATAATATTAATAATAATTGTAACTATAATAGTGTACATCAAAATAAACATAATACTATTAACTTATGCTAAGCAAATGCATAATAGTTACAAACATGATGAAACAAACACTCAAAAACATAATCAATAGAAATGTTAAACCCATTAATAATAAACAAGTTAAGCTCATCATATTTTATAAAAACTTTAAAACAATTGATCTCATAGTCTCTAATAAAGCTACAACCATACAATTAAATCCTCTACAAAAAATCAATGTAGTGTATCAATTTACATGCTCATTCAGAGATTGTATCTCTGATACTAATAATAAACCTGCTATATATATTGGTTATATTACAACCATGCTCTCCTGTAGACTTACCTGTCACCTTTCTGATCGTAAGCAACATTTCTTAAAAAAACCTAGCCATGTACATAATATTAGACAGATATTAGTTGATAACACAATAATACTCACACATACACACAGTAAAATGAACCTTCAGATATTGAAGGCCATCTACATTAAAATGAAGCAACCTACATTCAACAAAATTACATTTCAAACTAGTCACAACACATTACATTGCATCTAGACATAGGGTTTTGTTGTAATATTTTGGTCTCTTGTGTGGCATGATGTCATAGAACTACATCTTGAACTTATCAACTGCATCTGCTATTCTGCGACCGTTATCATTGCATATCAATCTTCTATGTCAAAATAACAAAATATCATATTTGATGGTGGATATCTTTGTTTCAATGTCTGTATAACCACTCTGAAAATGGCTCGTGTGAACCGAAAGCTTAGGACCAACTTCATAAAGAAATATCCAAATTTTGGACAATTTTTGTCTTTATTTTCACCAGAAATTTAAGCAAGCATACAAACTTTAGAAAGGCTCATGATCAGACATAATAGACATTCATTGTCTATTATATTTAATAATATATGTTTAAATAATGATCTGCTGCCCGAATACACTATAATATATATATATATATATACTCTTCATCACGTCAAACCTCAGTGAGGCACAACTCAAGTTCCTACTTAAGTGTCACACTCTCTTCCTACTTAAGTGTCACACTCTCATGATCTTCTAGTCACCTAATGATCACAGAAGCGTGAAACTTAAGTAGTGACTCAAGCTCTGTCTTATTGAGGGTGGATGTTGTGAAGTGTTGTTTTCTCTGTGTGGATAGACTAGGTGTTGAGCACTTTAATTTACTGCTTAGGTATGTGTTTGTCTTCTTTTTTTTTTTTCTGTTTTTCTTTCTCTAGTTTGGGATTTTTTCTTGTTTTAGGTCTTTTGGCAGGTAGTCCATTGGTCACAACAACCTTTTTTTTATTTTTTATTTTTTTTATTTTATTTTAGTTTTATTTTATTTTTTAATTTTATTTTCTTTTTTTTTTTCTTTTTTTTTTTTTTTTTTTTAATTTTTTTTTTTTTTTAAATTTTTAAAATTAAAAAAAAAATTTTTTTATTTTTTTGAAATTTTTTCCATATAGTGGAAAAAAACTGGCTTGTCACTTCCAATACTGCCAAAACCAAGTTAGTAACTTTTCATCGTCACTAAGTTAACCCTAAATTCTCGCCAGTTACAATGAATGGTTGCACTTTTAATGAGGCTCTTGGCTTTGAACATCTATTGATTTATTTATTTATTTATCTAATGGCATATCAACTGCTCTTGAGTCATTTAATGCCAAAATTTAATTTTCTTGGAAGCTTTGAAGTAATAAAAATGTTATTCTGCTTTCACAATTCATTACATGGTAGATGATACTCAGCTTTATTTGCATATAGATGTTTGTGTGTACATGATTACTAGAGGCAGTGATATATGTATTTTATGTTGTAGTTTTGTTGAAGTTATATTTTAGAATATCATTTCATTTAAGAAATTGTAGGATATTATATGGACTTCTAATGTCATGAAAGAGTTCTTTTATGTTGGTTGTTTGGCTTCTTGATTTTGTTTGGTGGTTTATCAACCTCTATGGGTTATTGAATGCTGAAATCTAAATATTTTGAACACAATTGTATGCCTTCAACTATAGATAATGTATTACTGGTAATTTCATTATAAATATGTATTATTGGTCATTCCACTAGAAATATGTATTGCTGGTAATTTTTTTAATATATAAAAACGTATTTTATGATTTTATAGTGTTTTGCTTTTTTTGGGAGGAGTGGGGTCACTATTTGCCCATAGCTGGGACCCTAACAGGTGCTACCACCCACAGGTCAGGGTGTACCTGAGAACAGCAATTAAGAGGTGGTTCCATGTTGAGCATCTATTGGGATTCAAGTTCATCCTAGACCGTGTGGAACTAATCTACAATAAATCTATGAAGATACTAGAAAGATGGTTGGCTCTGTATACAGCTCCACAAAGTACCTGACTCCTCCAGACATGTTCAGTCAGATCAAGCCAAAATTGGAGTATTGCTTCTATAGCTTGGCTTGGAACTTGCCAATCCACTCTTGTCAATCTAGACAGTTCAAAAGTGTTTGCATAGCCTTGTATGCAATGAATTATTTTCCACCCTAAAACTTCTCTCCCATAGACACATCACAACCCTCTCACTAATGTATCTGTCTATATTTCTGAGATGAGGTATTATGTACACTATTTACATTATTCAGACTATTGTCCTCATCTTTGTCACCATATTTATTACAACATTTCAGCCGTTATACGCTCCGGCCTTCTTCAGATGGTTGGAATGTTGAACTGAACCGTTTACTGGGGTAGACTGTTCTAGTTCCACGTGCCATGTCTAATGTATGCCAGTTATCAGTTATCTCCTGTTAATTTCCCTCTCCAAGTTCTCCACTGCCTTAACTGGGTATTGAACTCACACTCTTTGTGTCCTGTCACTGGATCTAACCAATGCCTTTATCCACTGTGCCATGTGTCCTTGAAGACGTGATAGGACCCAAAGTGTGAGTTCAATACTGATGTATTGACGCACCCTGGTAATTATTTCCACTATCATGTCTCGAAGGGAAGCATCATTTGTTTTGTCATCCCAGCTGGAAGTGACAGCAGTCACCCTACGTTTGATAAAGGCAGTCGCAATGTGAATCCAACCGCCCACAGGAAAATGTCTCACCAGCTTTCCACATAACGAGAACACACTACATCGTATCATGTGTCTGGGAATGTCTGGGAGCTTGCTTCCATGTTTTCAGTAAAGCATGTTATGCTCACCGCAGACCTGCAAGCCGAGCATATGAGCATCGTATTCCAGTCATTCTGGGTTCTTACACTCAAGTCCAAAGTCAGCAAGATGCTGTCTCACCTGCGCAGCGGACACTAAGGCTTCACTGGTGTAGATGTCGTCAATGTAAGCTGACATCGCTTGACGAATTGTCTCATCCTTGGATAGCACAGCTTCCATGATAGTTTTCATGATAGCCGGCGCCACATTGAGCCCGGATCCCAGGCAGTATCTCCTCCCGTTAAGGATCACTGTCTGAAATGGCCACGGTGACCGGTGCACATGTACCTGCAAGTAGGCCTTTGGAAGGTCAATCACAGAGACATTGGACCCCTTTCTTCTCCATTCTCTCAATTTTTGGTGTACACACATCAGCATGAGCTGTGTATGCATCTACATGTTCGTTCAGTTCTCTATAATCTAGTACAGGACACACCTTTCCCTTGTTCTTCTGTACCACAGCCATCAACACGATGAGGCCTCTTGGAGGACCAAGTTCTTCCTCAGGATACGGAGTCAGCCATCCGTTATCCAGCCACACCTGCAATTCGCGCTGGTATTCTTCCTTGATGCGTTTGGGCACTGAGTACACTGACACTTGGTTCTGGAGCTTTTCTGGTGGGTTATTTTCCGACCATTTCTACAGTGCTTCCCATGTCTTCATCTTTTGGTCAAACTCTGCGCTAAAGTCTGGCTCGTTGATCTTCAAAGCAGCACAGATGGGTGCACTAGAAAACTTGACTTCGCCCGCTTCTGTGATGCATACTCTGCCCAGCTCCTTAATAATGTCCATCCCAAGGAGCATGTCAAAACCTAATAACGTGCTGTCCACAACCAACACACTGACTGTGATGGGGTTGCCATTGTTGATACTGAGTGTAATGTTTCCAACTCTCTGGCTCCTGATAGCCTTTCCATTGTACATCCATCTTTCGGCAATAGATTTCTTCTGTCTTTTGACGGCAACACTTGTAGCCATATCACAGTTCAAACGATAGTCCATCGTAACAGTCCAACAGGTAACGTAGAAAACGACAAAATGGTGTCACAAATCCAACTGTCACTTCTCAACAGCAAAAACGTGTGTTCGTCCACCAAGCTTGGAAAATGAAAATCCCTGCATAAGCGAAAAACAACACGAGATTTTTCTGATTGCTCATGCCATTCAGGGGAGGGAAGAAGATTAGCATAGATTCTAGTCCTTGATTTTTGCTATTTTTTGGTAATTATCCTTCAGCAGATCGCACACAAAGCACAAACTCTTTTTTGAGGTAGATGATTATTTCTTTCACTACAATATATAATGCAGGAAATTGAATGCCTCCGTGTAGCACAGTTCCATGATTAACATAAGAAAACGGTTAGTTTTATTTGCATCCCCCCAACTCTATATTTGTAATTTATATTTGAAAAACCTTTTGATTTTTTAATGTATGCAAAATAATGTTCATACTATTGAGCCTTGTTCTTTTCTCATGGATTGTAAAAAATGGCTGAAGAACGCATCAGCCATATGTTGTATTGATATCATCAAATATATAAAGATATCAAATGATATATAAAGAAAGTATTTAGTTTCTGAGCAAAATTTGGTATGTCAATAATTTTACTCAAAGTTAAAATGTTTCTGTTTTGTTGATTTTGTGTTATTTTTGTTTTTTTTTTCCTATTTTGTATTTCTTTTTTGTGTTTCTTATTTTATTTTCTATTTTGATTTAGTTCTGTTTAGTGATTTGATTTGGTTCTGTTTAGTGTTGTCTTTCCGTTCTGTTTAGTGTTATTTTTACTGTCTTCTTTTTCATCTTGATTTGTTTTTCTTTTTTTTTCTCAATTTCTATCAAATTGAAAGCCTTTTTCAACCTGATTCCTTTCTTTGCTTCTAGGGATAACAGACCGCAGGTGAATGTTCAGGATTATACAATCTCCAATGTGAAAGACAACTGTGTGGGTCGAATGCCAGGAACAGTTGAGGGTCAACAATTCATTATAGAGAAATGTGAAGTAAGCATTTTTTTTTTTTTTTCACATTCAAATGGCATCTGTTTCATATTCCTACTGAATGAGAAATTCAGGTTTTCATAAAAATTTAAACAATTACACGTTTCATCTTAGCTGATTAAGTGATTTGAAATAACTACAATTCAAACTGTAAAACATTTGAATGGATTAAAAGTATTTATTTTACATAAAGAATCAATATATTTCAATAATGCTTTATTAATATCTTCCCATAAAACAATATTACCTGAGTGTGTAAATAAATAAAAATCAAAGATACAATTAAATTTACTTCAACATTACCTTTCCTTGATATCCTGTTAAACTATATAGATAATTGTTATATTTTCGTAAAGAAAATAAAAGAAAAGAAAATAGGAAACTATCTTTACTGTCCATGTCAAATAGGAAACTATCTTTACTGTCCACGTGACTTTTTCACACGTCCCCATTCCTCTTTAAAAGCTGCGTTCTTCTTCCTTTGTTGATTAACTGCCCTCATAGACACCGGTAGTTCTGATAACTTTATCAGTGCCCGTATTGTTAAAACAATGAAACTGTCTACTTCTAAACGGAATTCCGTAATTTCCATGGCTTCATCTGCCATTTCCTTCAAACTATCTGAATATTGTACTGAGGACATTATCTTCAATGGTTACGAATATAAACAAATTGACTTTACAGTACTTCCTGATTCCTGTATGGATATTATACTCGGAGTGCCCTTCTTAAAACTACACCAGAGTATCACTATTTCTTTTTGGTGGATCTCAGGATATTCTAAAATCTGCGCTCTAACCAAGATCAGTTGTGCTCCTGTTAAGTTGTTCGAAACTTGACCCCTGATTGCAAACCTATTGCTACTAAATCCCGAAATTACCGTGCGGAGGATGGTTGGTTCATTGAAAAAGAAATTCTACAACTGCTTAAGGATGATATAATTGAAACAAGTTACTCTCCGTGGTGTGCTCAAATTGTCGTAAACCGTCACCTAATAAAAAAAACGATTGGTAGTCGATTTCTCCCAGACTATTAATCGGTTCACCTTACTTGATGCCTACCCTTGCCTCGAATTGAAGATCTCGTAAACCAAATAGCCCAGTATCGTATCTATAGTATAATTGACTTGTCCAAAGCATACTATCAGATTGAAATTTGCCCTGAAGATCGTCCCTATACGGCCTTTCAAGCTGGAAACTGTCTGTACCAATTTAAACGAATACCCATGGGTGTTACTAACGGGGTTTCTGCCTTTCAGCGATTTATGAATTCTTTCATTTCTGATAACAAATTATCTGGAACCTTTTCGCATATAGATGATATAACTGTTTGTGGTAAAACCCAGGAGGAGCACGATGTCAATTTGGAATGTTTCTTAAAGGCTGCCTCGACATACAACCTCGAAATAAACCGGGAAAAATCAGAGTTTTCACCCGTTCTATTAACGTGCTTGGATATCAAATTTTAACGGAACTATCCAACCCGATCCTGAGCGTTTGAAGCCACTTTTACAAATGCCTCCTCCTCCGACTCAAATTCGTTAAAAAAGGTGTCTTGGTATGTTTGCTTACTATGCGAAATGGATACCTAAATATTCACACAAAATTCGTCCACTGGTCGAAAATAAACAATTCCCTATGCCTCCTATAGTTATAAATTCTTTGAAAAACTTAAGAAAGACATTGCCGAGTCATCTGTAAAAGTTATTGATGATGAATTGCCATTTACTATTGAAACCGATGCCTCAGAAAAGGCTATTGGGCACTCTTTTACAAGCTGAGCGACCTGTAGCATTCTTTTCTTGGTCGCTAAACCCCTCTGAAATCTGACTTCACATAGTCGAAAAAAGAAGCATATGCTATAGTACAATAATGCGTTCGTAAATGGAGAGACACCTTGCCGGTAAACATTTTACTATTATTACTGGTCAACAAGCCGTATCTTTTATGTTTAAACCTGCTAATCGCGGAAAAAGTAAAAACGATAAAATTATAAGGTGGAAAATGGAACTTCTTCCCTTTTCATACGACATAAAACACTGTCCTGGAAATGAAAACACAGTTGCGGATACCTTATCCAGAGTATGTGGTGCTGCTGCTTCTTCCTTGAAGGAACTTAAATCGATACCACGATTCCTTAATACATCCTGGGGTACAGCGCTTTTGGCATTTTTTGTAAGGTCTCAGAATATGCCATATTAGCTTGATGAAGTCGACGTGTGACTTCTGAATGATATGCGACCTGTGCCAAAAAATAAAACCCCAATTCTTCGATTCTACTAGTAATGTTCTGATCCGTTCTACTGCGCCATTTCAGCGTCTCTCCATAGACTACAAAGGGCCTGTCGGTATCACCGACAGGTTACCGATATATGCTTACTGTCATCGACAAATATAGTCGATTTCCTTTGCCTTTCCTTGCCGCGATTGCTCTTCGCAAACTGCTATTCAGTGCCTGACAAATATTTTCTCCATTTTGGGCTTCCCTCGTTCATTCACTCCGATCGAGGAACTTCGTTTATGTCAGGAGAATTTAAACAATTTCTAACACGACTTGGAATTGGATTCAGTAATACTACTGCTTATAACCCTAGAGGCAATAGCCAATGCGAGCGTTACAACGGCATAATTTGGAATACCATATTATTGGCCCTGGAATCGAAACGGTTACCAATTAGTGCTTGGCAGGATGTTCTACATGATGTGTTAAATGCTATCCGCTCTCTACTATGTACCACTACGAATGCAACCCCCACGAGCGAATGTTCAATTTTGAAAGGCGGTCCTCCACGGTACTGCGTTGCCTGTTTGGCTCTGTGAGCCTGGGGAGGTATTATTAAAGCGATTCGATGGCAGAAGTAAATATGACCCTATCGTTGAGGTGGTGGAACTCCTTGAGGCCAATCCTACGCATGCCAAAATACGTCACAATGATGGCGGGAAGATTCGGTGGCGCTGAGGCGGTTGGTACGTTTTTCCACGCCGGATGGACCTCAAAATGGACCTGAAAATACTCAACCCAATGTGGACCCACGCCAGATTCAACCCTTTTGCCTGATGCAGGTCCGTTAATATTTCTTCACCTTCCACGGAAAATGAATCTGTGAATAATAGCCAGAATCCTGAAAGTCAGCCTTCTCAGAGATCTGGCTCTTCCAGTGGTGAACTACCTCTACGCCGGTCTAGCAGGATTCGTAGACCAATCCAACGACTGGAATTATAAAACCTATTCAATTACGATCTCTTTTGCAAGTGGGGAGAATGTTATATTTTCGTAAAAAAAAATAAAAGAAAAGAAAATAGGAAACTATCTTTACTGTCCACGTCAAATAGGAAACTATCTTTACTGTCCACGTGACTTTTTCACACGTCCCCATTCCTCTTTAAAAGCTGCGTTCTTCTTCCTTTGTTGATTGCTGCTGTGAATTAAGTTCAGTAAAGCCTTAGTGAAAGGTTACTAGCTTTCTTCTCTGAGCAACGTAACAATAATGATCTAAACCTAAATGTCGATCAAAAAAAGGAACCAACAAAAATGATCTCATAGACTTCTATTTTCACCACAACAAAATAAAATCCAGTATAATGATCAGTTTTTACTTGAGAAGACTTTAAATTTGTAGCCCTGAATATTTCAATGATTAAAGAATACAGTGGAACCTTGGGTCACAAATGCCTCTCATCACAAAAAATTGGGTGATGAACAGTGTCTCAAACATCAAACATGCTAGCTGGTAAAAAAATAGGGTGAGATGCAAAGTTTTGTGGAACAATATCCCCCTGATAAATCAGTAGCAAGCCGCAGCATAAACATTTTCAGTGACAATGCCATGTCTCACTTTAGAAATTTTTTAAAGCGTAGACAAAAAAAAAATCCCATTTGAAAAAACTTTAATGAGACATCAGCCCCATAAGTCTTAAGTAGAGTTGTATGGTGCTAAGTGACCAAAGAGAAAGAAAAGAAACCAAAGAGAGACAGTTACCTGATGTTTTTAGCAGGGCTGCGGAGTTGGAACAAAAAATCTCCAACTCCTTTATTTTTTGTACCTCCTACTGTCACTCCTCTTTTTGTAATTAAGTAATTATGGCTTACATATCTCATAAAACCTATGCAAGCACTCCTAACTTGAGTAACCTGTATTATTATAACTAGTCCTTTGGTCCTTTCATGTGTTATACTAGTTCAATCAGTGCTTGTTTTCCTACATCAGTTTGTTCACTGCTTAGTAGGATTCAGTTCATTGGATCAACATAAATACCAGTTAGCAAAAATTTATTGTCCATTAAGAGAGAATCTCTTCTTTTCATTGAAAAAACAACAATATCATTAGCAATTAATCCTCCTTTTTTGTTCAGACTAAATATCAACTTTTTTCACTCCAACAAGAATCCACCAGGGCTTAATTTCTCACATTGCATTTTCTTAGTGACGACATAACGCTGATAAAGTAGACTTTCTAGTTTTTGTACTTATGCCCACTAGTTATCAGTTAGTGAAACATTCTGCTTATCTAGATCTTCCAGGAAAGCTTTTAGTTCAAGTAAGCGTTTGATCATCAAATAGGTGCTACCCCAACGTAGAAAGAAAAGTCTACGTTAATGTGATAAATAGAATCTGTAAATGTGTTAAATTAGAATGACTTTATACATTTATCAAATCTGTCTGAGTCAGTATAGTTTTTCCCGACTCTGACTCCACGGCCCTGGTTTTTAGGGAAGGGGACTCCCCTTCCAAACAATAACATCTCTTCCCTTTCTCACTACCTTCCATTTATGCCATCAACTCGACTCTGTACAAGTTTTTATCTGTTTAGTATTGTCTTTATTTTTTCGTATTAGATTTAATGATTTTTTGTTGGTTTTTTGTATGAACTTATGCGCAAAATACTGTTTTAAATTTTAAATAAGCAATTATCTGGGGCCCAGTAGTGCATTAATCCTTTTTACGTTGCTTCCTATGAGGAAAATAGTTTCGGCTTGCGAACAGCCTTCAGGAATGAATTAAATTTGAGGTTAAGATGAAATTCATCAAAGATTATCTTCTGAGGTAAATTACAAAGACAAACTTATGGTAACTATGATAAAATCTGCTTTTCATTGTTATGGTGATTTATAAAAACATGCATAAATGCACTCTGTAATTATTTTAAAATTTAATTTACCCCTGAAGATGATCTTGGAAAAGATTGAAAGTACTTGGGTGAGAAAAAACTACGGTGCCTTCTTTGAATTTCATCTTAAAATCAAAAAACTGATTAGAGAACTGGAAGGGATCAATATAAAAATAGATACTATATGTCTATTGTTATGGGACCTTACCCATAATAACACAATGGACTATTCCATACGTAATAAATATTGTGCCTCAAGAGAAAGCAGAGAGTTCTGTCTGAAGTTTGAGTTCAGTCAGAAGTCTGGAGTGAAGTCTGTCATGAGTCAGTCAGTCGAGTCAGAAGCAGTCCGAAACAGTCGCGTTCAGACAATTACTACTAAATCTGATTGTTCATACTAACACTTTTCTACCTCTCTGTATATATTCCTGTTTGTAATATATCTGTGTTATTCCATATCTGCCTTCGAGTTCTTCTTATTTGGTTCTACCTTGGACTATCACCGTGGTACAAGGAACTGGACCATAACATCTATATTATTCAATGAAACATGTTTGAATATATTGATTTATATATAATTTTTTTTGTGTTTTGGTTATATAATTCTTGGCAGATCTATTATTACAATGTGAGATATTTAATAACAAAAAGTTTCAGAAATAAAAATTAAACTTTAAATTAAACTTAAAATTAAAATTTTTGTTCCATTCTCAAGCAATGTTGAATAACTTTCGAAAAAAATGATTTACTTTTTATAAGCTAAATAGTATTATATAGTTTAAGTTAGAGGGAAAAAGAGATTATAAAATTTTAAAAGGGTGTTGCTTTTTTTAACAAATCAGGATACAAGTCTAATTTAAGATGGCAAAGTGTAAATATAGATTAAGGGTTAGGTGTGGGTTTGTAGTTTCTGCCTGTTGATATTGGCTTCCTTATATGAGAACATGTTATCCTGTCCCTTTTATTAAGGGCATACATAAGATACACTGCAATACATTGGCATTTTTATTTATTTTTTTAATTTTTTATAAAATATATTGGGATTCTTAAAGTTGCTTCAAATATGATTAAATCACATTTTATATTTTTTATTTATAAAGATCTAAAATACTATATTTATTAGTATATGAGATATGGTATTGTTAAAATTAAGATTTTAAAATTTAGGAATTTAATTACGTATTTTTTTTACTTTCTTATTTGTGATCAAGTAATAGATATATAATTATGAAATTTTTTTTAATTAATTATGTTTCAAAGTAAACATAATGCAGTGTCTACAAAAAAAAACAGTTATTTCTTTTCTTTGATTTAATAAATCTTTATTTTTTAGAAACTTAATAATATATAACTTTTCATGTAGGCACAAAGGACATGGGTCATTTAAAATCTACAAGTTTTCGTTTTTTTACTGTGGGTGTTTTATTTGTTTCTTTTAAATGCCAAAAATATTTGGATAGGGATGTTTGGTTACGATAAATATTATTTTTGAAGGAAGACAGATGTTGTCTCCACCTTAATTTAAAATTATTTTTAGTGCTACCAATATAAAATTTTTTAATATTAGGATTCTCACTAGATGAGATAATACATTGGTAAAGTATAGATTCTGTGAGACATTTATTATTCAATTGACATTTTATAGGATTCCTACAGTTACATAATTTTTCTTTGCTATTATTTATTATTATTTCTGGATCACTATTTTTTTAAATTCTGGTTTAAGTATTTATTTAAAATTTTATTATGTTTTTATAATTTTCTCTAAATTATCAGTACAACTATAACCTAATTTTATGGTGTTTTTATTCAAAGATTTTTCTAAGTGGATTATTTCTTTGAAAATGTTTTCAATTAAAGCAAGAAATTTGTGTCTTAACTTACTACTGACCATTTAGTTGAATGGGGGGGTGTTGTGATGAATACATATTTTCAAATAATAATATTATAATATTATACTCTACTGTGTATTGATCACTGGTTTTAAAAATAAATGCTAAAGAACTGTGCATTATAAATCTGACTGTTCTTATTTTTTTATTTTGAGATATATATATATAAAACTTTAAAAAAAAACTTATTAGTCCGAAAAATTTCTTTCAAGGAACAAAACATGTGTTGGTTGAAATAATCCAAAAAGTGACTTGACCCAAAGAGATTTGAGTTCAATACCTGGTTACAGCAGACGTCACTGGAAAGTGGGGATTGTGTAGCTCCAGCCCAGATGTGGCAGCAATACCCTGACATAACTCTCCCTCTTGTTATAAATATACCACAGCAAAAAATCTTGGAGCTTGAATAGGAAATTCTTCATCCTGCAACATATTCTGTAAACCTTGTAAATTACAGATTTTCATTTTTTTCTCTTCATATATCATTCTTTGTCTGGTCAGTGGTTCCAGCCAAAAAAGAAAAAAAAATCTTCAAAGTATTCACAGAATCAAAGCCAATCTTTCTTTTTTTAAATAGTAAGTTTTGTTTTCCTCACAGATAAAGAGAAGACTTGAGGCAAGAGAAATGTGCTTCTCCAAAAGGAGGCTGAGTATATCATAGACAAAACATATAAGCAACAAGGAAATTTTAAGGAAAATGGAAACAAAATACTTAGAATCCGAAAGTCAGTTGAAATTTCTAGGACACATAATGAGGAAAGAAGGTTTGGAGAATCTGACACTCACAGGACATATTGAAAGCATGAGGAACAGAAAGAAAATAGTTTGCAGAACAACGAGCTGGAGGGATATAAAAAAGACAAAAGATAGGAAGTTGTGGAGTTCCATGATCGCCCACATCCTGAAGGGACACTAAGCATTGAAAAGAAATTTTATTTGGTTGAAATATATAAACACTAATAATGGTGAAGAGGAACAACTCTAAACTTCATAAATTAAAAAAGCTTGAAAATAAATCAACATTTTTTTCATTGATGGTGCTATACAATGAAAAAATATTCATATCAGAATTGAAAACTAAAATGTGGAGTCAATTGCTACATATCTTTTTAATCTTAATTTCACTTCTTGTTATCATAACTCCCAGATTTCTGGAACTTCAGGGAACAGATACTATAACACCAAAATTTCCAAATTAACCAAAAAATTACGCCTTTGTCTTAAACTGAACTCTCCATTCAATCTCCCAAGTAATGCTATTTAGTCCATACTTGGGAGATTGAATATATGCTCTATAGCCTTGGTTGGCAACCAGTCTATGAGACAGACAACTCTAAATTCAAGAAACCACTCCACTAGCTTTCCTAAGAACAATTGTGACAATGCATAGAGCCATGATCATTCATGTTCTGAAGGATTATGGAACTCTAGGTAATTTCCAGTAAAATCATAGAAAACCAAGAAAAATATTTTGCTAATTGAATAATGATGCTATGAATTTATGTTAAAAAAAAAGCTTTTATCTCAAATGCTGGAAACTTTTGCATCAACCTAATAATATACAATACTAGCAGAAGTACCCAGCCTTGCCTAGGTTTCTTAATGTCTAAGATGAATACTGTGGAGTAATTTACAGTTACCTCCCTTATCAAGAAATGGTATCTGCCCTTCACTATAAAAACAGATCATTAATGAGGAGGGGAATAATTTAAATTCTTTGTGTTAACTAGTTTCTTCTCCACCTAATTTAATACACTTAGATTACACCACAAATACAATCACACCAATTCATTATACTTTGTATCGGTTACTTTAAAAAGATGCTGACAGTCTTCACTTGGTCCAAGATTGTTGCTTCCAAGTAATTAAAATTAAAAAATTTATTTTTGTTATAAAAAAATTACAGAAACAAAAACATAAACAAATATAAGACCAAAAAAGAAATTCTATTCTTTGAATTTTAAAAAAATTTCTGGGAAAAATCTTTTTTTTTTTTTTTTTTTTTTTGTACTAATTTTCATAATTACTGTAAGTGATTTCTTTTTTTATCGAAGACATTTTTAAATGTCAATTACATAATTTATTTCTATTGTCTTTTCCACAGGCATTCATAGGAGGCTTATAGGATAGATTATCTCAGTTGGAGTTTGAACTTTCTGACTCAATTTTCCCATGCTACTAACTACTTGGCTAACATTACTTCTACTTGTAATTTTTAGAAATAAATATTTACATACTTACCATTAGGAAATTTCTTGTTTATGTAATGTTGAATAAAAATATATTCTTTTTTTTTCTTTGTGATTTCGCTGGAAATAGTAGTTTTGACCCTAAATTGATCCACAAAATATCCAAGGTCAGTACTACTGTATTTTCTTTGCATCGTATGAGAAATTTTGGACAAAAATTAAAGGCAAAAAAGGAGGTTCATATTATACACAAGTATTTTCAGAACTTTTTACCCTGCTTAAAAAAACTTTAATTTGAAACTGCAAGATTGCAAATACACTCAGCACACTAGATAAGAAAACACAAAGCAGGCAGGTATTGATAACAATTGTTTGCAAAAAGGTATTTGATATGTCAGCCATATTTGTTCTTTGGGAATCAAGGTAATTGAACATCTTTTGTCTCAAACACAGGAAATTCACTGAAATTGGTTAAAAAGGGAATACATAAGATTTGTCATGTTTTAATAGCATTAGTCTTACAACACCTTTCCTTGAAAATTTGAAAATGAGTTCTAAAACGGAAATTAGGAGAAACACACAATGGCTAAACATCTGATTCATTTCTATTCTTTAATATTGTGAAAAATTAAATATTTTAGTAAAATATATGTAGGACATTGAGATTTTAATGGATAATGTTTTTTTTTTTTTTTTTTTTTATATATATATATATATATATATATATATATATATATATATATATATTTTATTATGGACTTTCATGAGATTTTTATACCATGCAATGTTTTTTGTAGGTCCCCCTTGAACGGGTGGTATTGTGGTATATGATGGTTTGTGTGGTGAGGGATGTGTTCTTGTGGTAAATGGATAAATTGTATTGAATGGATTGTGATTGACTAGGATAGTTAGCAGAGACCATCCTTTTTCCCTTTGGCCTTGTGCCACAATTATTGTATTTTTCAGTAATAATTATTGGATAATATGGTAAAACTTTTTTTTTAAAATTTACATGGCTGTAGTATGGGATCACATTATATTCAAGGCTGTAATTTATTCAATGTTTTTCTCTTCTGAAACACAGTGTTGTATTATACATAAGTTGTATTATACAAAAGAAAATATAGTACTTATATCATGTTTGTCCTCAAGTCATGCTACCCTTGTAGATTAATTTTCAACACTCACAATTCAGCTATTTGGTTAACCATAAGACACATGTAAGTAAGTAATCATTGAAATTATGGTAATAGGTAAATAGGTAAAATATAAATTAATATTACATAAAATATTAGTTGGCCAAAATATTTGTTATGAAGATCAATTCTGAACTATTGTTTTGGGTATGAGTACCAGCTCCCATTTTTCCAAGTCGGTGTTGGGAATATGAATTTATCTTATTAGTGACTCTGTTATAGAACCACCTCTCAAATAATATTCATTTTATATGGGAGCATAAAATTGAGATTATATATGTATGGTCTTTTTTTTGCTCATGCTCTCTATCCAAGGCTTCACAACCCTCTCCACCACTTCTTTATAGTCACCAGCATTGACACTTAAGCCCTGAAGAAAGGATAGAACATTGTTAATGTCTCTGCTTAATTATATGCCATTCCTTCGGTTGACCTTTTAGCCTTGATCGAAGTGATTCTCATCAGAGAAAAACCAAAGCATTCCAGGCTCTTGATGTTTCAACTTGTTCAATCAGGGCCTTGTGTGGATTAGATGGTTATCTTTTGTCTTTGCAGATATGAATTGGCTTCTCTGCATCACATATGATTTGTATTGAAAGTCCTCCAGTATAATTCTTCTGATAGAGCATCTTGAGCTCCTTAGCAATAGCATTGAATTTCTGGAGTTTTTATTATCTCTAAATCACAATGCTGACTACAATGTGCCTTTTCATTTACTGAGTTAACTTGAGGTTTTGTCTTCATTTATTCCGAAGAGAAATGATAATCAGAACATGTTCGAAAAAAGTCTGGTGCTATTAAAAGACGTCGCCTCAAGAAACTGAGCCACACTGTATTTGTACATTCCTTATTCTTTTCTTTTTTTTTCATATGTAACTAGTCCATGTTTATAATAAAACATTCATGGGTAACAAAGATTAGAAGGGATAAGGAAGAGAATGAGAAGATACAAAGAATGGGAACAGATGTATAAGATTAGGAATAATCTTAGGCTCATTTCTCATTATGCCAAAAGCTATATTTAGTAGGTAAACACATTTGATATACAGTGAAATTAATTTCAATCAGCCTAGAAATTGAAAGTCTTAGAGAAAATGTATCTCTCTCAATAGGACTCGATCATGTATCCTTTTTTTAATCAGGGAAAGCTTTTTTAATCCATTTAAATAGGAAGAGTATTTCTTTCTTTCTCTTAAAAAAATCTTAACCCATCTTGAGTTAAGTTTTGAAGTATATACTGTTTTTTTATTTGAACTAGAATCCTTACCTTTGTTGTTGAAGTGGTAACTCAACAATTCAACTGGTGATAGCAGGTAGGCACAAAGAAAACCGGTGTGTCACGTCCAACCTTCTCACGAGCGAAAGCCTTCTGTTTTAAACAGCAAAATGAGCCTGCTTTATACAGCTGAGGACCGACCACGATTTGCATGCAAATCACGAGACAGCAGATTTCCGTTAACTGACCGAGACTACTCGGCATAAAATATGGGCACCGCCATTTTGGTTTTCTTTTTACAGTTGGAAGGACCAGTGTTTACATACTGCGCAGATTCAACGCGTTTCGAGGTAAGCCATTTTCACAATTTTCCCCACTCCCCCTGATCTCATGATCACAAACAGGGCAGGGAGGTGGCGATCGTCGCCATCGAGTCCCTCTCCGAAGGGGGATAACACAAGCTTCATCCTCGTGCGTGTTCTCGTCTGTGGTTTGAGTGTCGGTAAACACTGTGTCCACGGGAGGCTGCTGTTATCGAATCGCTGCCCTGCAGGTCTAACTCAAGCAGATTGAACGCTCACTACTCCTCAGACTCGAATCGCTTTCATCGCTCGGTAGCGGTAGTGATTGCATCACCGGTCGCAAGTCTTTAATGTGATGAGGCACCCCATCAACTCTCACAGATTGCGGGCTGATAACCTCCGTAACACGCCCAGTGCCGTATTTTGTCGTACACTTGCCGCGTGGGTTTTTGACCCAAATAATGTCTCCTTTTTTCAATCTCCTCCAGTCACTTCTAGTTCAGGCAGCGGGTTGGCTTCAATGCCTTTCACGCGGACATGATATTTGTGCAGTGCATCAGCCGGCGCCGTGGATGGTGAAATGTTATCTTCGGGCGACATTATACCAGTAAACCGCTTCCGAAACTGTGCAGCCCTTCCTGGCTGCAATGGTCTTGATGGTTCTGTGGTTCCGCTCTACGATGCCGTTTCCACTTCAGTGAGTAGGCACATTGAAACCGCAGATGCACGTCCCAGTTGTCCGCAAATTCTTTAAAATCTTTACTGGTGAATGCAGTATCGTTATCCGTCAGTATTTCCATGGGTGGGCCTCGCTCCAGGAAAACATTCTCCAACAGTCGAATGACGGTGCTCGCGTCTTGTCGGGCACAGCGGCCGCCATACTGCAAAACCTGGAGGGACCGCAATCAATGAGTGATTTAAAAATTCTCACCATTGTAGTGAGTTATGTCCATTGCCAGTCTGCTCCAGTTGCTCTTCACGCTCAGTTCTCCTCTTTCCCAGTGAACAGGTGCCGGATCGATCGACTGACAGGTTGTGCAGGCCTTCACAACGGATTTAACGCTTTCTCTGGACACCTGCGGGTCAACTAACCTGGTGAAGTACAGAGTTCGTTTCACGCCGGATGTCCGCATTGACGATGGATATTGGCCACCTGGTCCTCATCCAGTCGTCTCCCTGCCACTGCACAGCTCTCGAGTGCGGTTCTCCTCTCTTGAGCAGTTCCAGCCACCTGTGCGGTACTCTGGTGAGGCGATCTGCACGGTTCTGACAGGACTGCACAAGTGTCACGTCTATGGTCAATCCATATTCGTCCACCAACGATCGCAAAATGCCCAGCCGTCGCCTGACCAGCATCTCACCAGCCGCCCTTGTGTTCACCCGTGCCTTCCCGGTCAAGGTGTCTGAAATCCACCGGTGCACAAACGCCCGAATCAGTGACCAAGTGCAACGTTGTCGCCTCCCACTGGAGAGCCAGATTCACTCCTTTAAGCGCCGCATCGAGTTCAGCCAAATTAATGTGCCTGGCATCATTAGTTGGACGCAGCCAACACGCATCTTCGATGACATTTCCGTTTACTTCCAATGCCACTCCTGTCGCCACGGAACTCGCATCCACCCAGACTGTGATCTCGTCACCACTCATGCACCAGTCTCCTCCAACGGGATCCAGTTCCTGTACTCTACTTAACATCTCTGCTAGTATGCGACAGAGAGGGATCTTTGATGTTATCATCCCATCCATTGGTTGCTGTGGTTGCCAGGCGCTTGACGAATGCAACTGCCACCCTGGCCATCCACACACTGGGAAATGTCCAACAAGTTTCCCACACAACGAAAAATATGTGCCGACGGTCAACACATCAGGGGCTTCAGAATTTGACTTCCTCGTTTCCATCGGAGGGTGCCATTTTCTTCCCAGACCTGCAAGCCAAGAACTCTTGCTCCATCTCTCAGTCGCACCGGATCCTTGCACACCAAACCGTAATCCGAAAAGTGTTGTCTTACACGCGATGCAGAGGCCAAACTTTCATTAATGAAGATATCATCAACGTATGCTGATGTGGCACTTTCAATTGTGCGGTCTTGCGATGTGATGGCGTCTATAACGGATTTCATAATGAGTGGCGCCACATTTAGCCCAAATCTTAGCTGTGTAAGAAAGAAGCATTGGCCTTTGAAAATAACCGTTTGAAATGGCCACAGCGCTTCGTCGATGTGAATCTGAAGATATGCGTTTCGCAGATCCAGAAGCGACACATTGACTCCCTGCCGCCACCACATTCTCAGCTTATGTGCGCACACTTCTGCATCGGCAGTAAAAACATCCACAAAGTCGTTCAATTAGCGGTAATCGAGTACGGACGCACCTTCTGTTTCTGCTCCTGCACGACTGCCATCAAGGGAATCAGACCCTTTGGGGGTCCCAGTCTTTCCTGGGGTATGGAATCAGCCAGCCGTTCACAATCCACTGCTGAAGCTCTTTCTCGTATTTTCCTCTGATGCTGTCTGGAACTTTGTACTCAGCGACCTTGTTGTGAAGCTGAACTGGCGGGTCTTTTTTGGGCCCATTTCCACCTGGCGGTCCACACTCTCTCGTCGGAATTGAAGGAGACGTCGAAATCCGGCTCACTAATGCAAAGGGCTGCACACACCTTTCTTCTTTCACCCAGTTCCACATTTCCGGCTGGCGTGATCATCATGCCTCCCTAACGCTCGGATTGCATCAATCCCAAGTAGCAGGTCGTACCGAGGGGCCTTTGACGAACCACCAAAACGTCGACTTTGGCATGACTCCCTCCGTCTGTTAGGATTGACACAGGCCCGACACCACAACAGGCCGGGACACCCGTCAATCTGAATCTCGATTTGTTGATTGTTCCATGTCACATATCGATCCCGCTAACGATCGATTGGGAACATCCAGTGTCGACGCGCGCCGAACATCGTTTACCCTCAACCTCACGTTGATAACAGGCAATGCCGCATTTACTGACTGAGAGGGGACAAGGTTGCGACAGCACCTTGTCCCCGGATCTATTCTATAGTTTTTTGTGATTTTTTTTTTTTTTTTTTTTTTTTGCAGCGATAGCAGCGTTCTCTTGAACAGTTGTTCCGCCTGCCGCTCCATATAAATTTCTAGTTTTGGCTGCTCCAATAAGAAATGGTTGGGTAAACTGTTTATTTTAGTTGTCTCCTTTCATTTTTTTTTTTTTTTTTTGGGCGTTCTCTAATTGTTTATGCGATCTGTTCCGTGTCCTTCAAGATGTTTCGGGCCCTTTTAGCAATTCGTCAATTCCCAGTGTTTTTTTTTTTTTTTTTTTTAAAGATGGTTTCGTTTAAGATATTTTGCCAGGAAGGCGCATTTCAGTATGCGGTCCGTTGCTCCGCCAAACGGAACTTTATTTTTCATCAAATCAGCCAGGTGAAACATCCACGGTCTCAGTTTAGAGGTGGATGATGGTGGGATGGAACTGTTTTTAGGGATGAATGGATCTATTCCAAAGGTTATAAGGGCGTCCATGATCTCTTAAAGGTCAGCAAAGTCCCTGTTTGTTGATATACTAAATAGGCTCCTCCCGTGAGTCTCAGTGGGATTTAGTGCAGGTTCTTTATTTTGGACACCCTGCAAACACGTTCGGCCTTTTCAAACCATTCAACGATAGTCGGGCCCATGGGGAGTGTCATCAGATCGAAAAATTATTTTGGGAAAAAAAAAATTTTTTTGTCCATTTAAAAAAGCTTGAAGTGTGTAACTCAACAATTCAACTGGTGATAGCTTTTCTGTCTTGAAAACCGGTGCCCAACGTCCAACCTTCTCCATTAGCGAAAGCCTTCTTTTTAAAATAGCAAAAACGAGCCTTTTTTTTTTTTTGCGGACCGAATTGTCATTTGCACAATATAATCTGAGGCAACGTATTTCCGTTAACTGACCGAGACTACTCGGCATAAAAGGGGCGCCGCCATTTTGGTTTTCTTTTAAACAGTTGGAAGGACCAGTGTTTACATACTGAGATTCTAACGCGAAATGGGTTGGCCATTTTCACAATTTTCCCCACAGTTGTTTGTACAACTAGACATACTGACCTTCCTAAGGTGTGCAGCATTTGGTTAAATCACAATAATGATTGATCTATTAACAGAGGCAGGAGTAATTCAATTTCCAGTTTCTAAGATCAACAGTATTTTTAAGAAACTGTAATTTGCTTCATTTGCAGTTATGCCATTCTTCATTGTTTTCCTTAGTGCCATCAAACTAACCTGTGGAATTTGGTTTGGTTTGATTTATTTTGTTTTATGGCATATCAACCTCAATGGGTTATTTAATGCTGACAACATTTTTAGGATAGATTCGTATGAATACAATATGTATTCTTTGGTTTAGATTGGTTTGGTTTATTTTGTTTTACGGCATATCAACCTCAATGGGTTATTTAATGACAATGACATTTTTTTTTTGCTGGTAATATTTTGTTTTTTCAAAAATCTGTTTCTGGTAATATTTTTCCTTCAAAATTGTATTGCTGGTAATAATTTTTTAAAAAAAGTATTGCTGGTAATAGTTAACTATTTGCCCATAGCTGGGACCCTAACAGGTGCTACCACCCTCGGTCAGGGTGGACCTGGGAACACCAGTAATTAAGAGGTGGCCCAGAGAAAAAAAAGTTTGGGAACCACTGGCCTACACTGATAGTTATGTTTGGGGAAGCATCCTTGGGAAGATGATGTCTGAATGAACTGCCTCCTTACTAATGGAATACAATGGGAATGAGGATGTCTCACCCCTGTGTATATGGCATGACAGGTTTTAGTGATAAATGTCTGAACTGGTGGAATTAGGGAATATTTTCCCTGAAAATTGCAATGGAGTAACAAGAAGCTTGCGATGTTGCAGGAGAAAATAGCCAACCTCTGGCAATGGTACTATAATCCCTTTCAAAACTTGGGATATGACACACATCTATTCCATATTTCAGAACAATATCGTCTTTTGGGATTACCATCAGCTGCCTTACCACATTCTCTTTAATCTCATGCATAGTCATAATTCTTTTTTAGTGTTGATAACCAGAAGTTATAAAGAGTGAAATCTGGATTATTGGGAAGCTGACAGAATTTACTTATTTTTTTAATCATTTCACCACTAGCTAATGAGATAAAGCCTCTAAGATGCAAGGGGTTACTGAGAATGAAAGAAACTAAGAAAACCTTTTTTGAGGAGGAAGGCCAATAAAAGAGCAGGATTCAAAAGCACAGAGCATGAAAACTGACATTACATTTAAATTAAAGTTTGTAGTTGACAGGAAAGTAAGAAACTGGAAGAGAGTTCCACAAGCAAGAAGTGTGAGTGAGAGAAGAAACTATTAGAATAGAACCTACGGTTACATCTAGCAATTTCAACTGTAAAATGATGAGACATAACAGCCAATCTTGTTCTGAGTTTAAATTCATGAATTCAAGTTACCAAAGTGGAGAGTTCATCAGAACATTTGCTATGAAAATATTTATAAAAAAAAGCACAGGAAAGCTTCATTACAAATTAAATACTTATAAATTAGTTTTCATAATTGGCTTGAAACTTATTTTTGCTAATAGGTTCCTTGCTCTAAAAAGATTGTTTTAAAAAAAATATGATAAAAGACTTATTTGAAATTCTATTTTAACCCAAATGACACAGGATGAACTTGATAAAGGCATAAAAATATTAAAATAAGAAAAAAAAAAAACATGGTGGTCTTTAGTTTTTTCAAGCTGTCTGTTTAGAATGTTTTCAACAATTATGGAAAACCTAACAAAAAGATATTCAAATATTAATAAAGAAAGAAGATGAAAAGGAAAGCAAAATCAACCTACAAAAAAATTATTCAAAAGTTAGGGGCCTAATCTCCAGATATGCTGGCACCAACCAATACCCTCTCACCTTAGTGGAACAAGTGACCTGTATCTAAAGAAAAGATAAAAAGAATGTTTAGCTCCCAAGAAAATATTTGCAAATTAGCACAACTCTAACATTAGAATGAAACCAACAAACTGATAACAGTCTGACAAAGATATTGCAACCCCCTTCTCCATTTGAAAAAGACTGGGAACAGTGACCAACAGTGCTTACTGAAGTTGACACTATTAGCCAACATTTCTTCAAAAACTCAGATGGCACCCTGGTTATTCACTATCAATCTAGTTGTGGCTGCATGACTGATAACATTGCAGATTCTTCTTAGAATTTTGTCAAGAAAATCCCTAGATACATAGTAGAAACACCAGACCAGATGTAGAAAAAATATTCAATGCATGGATGAATGGTAAATTATAAAATTGCAAGATAGGGTTTTAACAGGGTTTGATATTAAGGTCTTCTCCAAAGTTATGGATCTCCAGACAAATTTTTGAATTGATCCAGTCTTTTCTATCAAATCATGAAATGAAAGTTATCCCGAATGGCCACTTATCTAGATGCCTTCATATTGATACCGGTGTCCCACATGGCTCCATATTTGATACTACTTTGTTTTTAATTTTCATTATTGCCCTTCCTGATGACCTCAGCTCTCAACTTGGTATCTATGACACAATCATTTACTCCTGTCTCAATAGTAGGCTGATAATTCGATAAGGTCAGAATGGCAGCTGATGTTCAAAACAACCTGAAGTCTTTTGTTAATTGGTGAAAAAGATGGCTTGTTAATTTTAACTCCTCCAAAACTAAACTTCTCTCCATTAATCATCTGAGAGACTCCTCTCTGCCTTCCATCAGCATGTCTAATGCTAACCTCCAGGAAAATGACTCGTTATGCCTTCTTGGGTTAATGTTCTCAGCTGACAAAGTGGAAAACTATATTGAATCCATTGCTAGGTCTGCTGCTAAGAAAGTTGGTTCACTGTGTCATGCAAGATAATTTTTCTCTCCAGAATCTATCATACATATCTATAAGTCTACCATTTGTTCATGCTTAGAATATTGCTGCCACGTATGGTTCAGTGCTCCTGCCATTTACCTTGAGCTCCTTGATAAAATCCAAAGAATCAGTCATATTATCGGCCCTGATCTGGTGGCATGGCTTCAGTCACTTTTCCACCGCTGTAAGGTTGCCTTCCTGTGTCTTTTCTATAAATATTCTTTGCTATGGTACCTAGACTTTATGAATATAAGCACTAACATCTAACATCCTGCTGCCAATGTCTTTACTGTAACTCTGGCAGAAGTGGCTTTTTGGTGCTATGCCATGCCTTGTCAAAGGGCCACTCATTTGGTTTGGAACTGTTTATTGCCATCCTTGCAGCTAACCTCATTACATGGCCATTTCCTCATCAACCACCTGGTAGAACTGGTCATCTCTCCAGTCTAGTTTAGGGTGAATCAATGTCTGTTTCCTTCCCTGATCATTTTTGTAAATGCCTACAGAGTCATTCCATGTCAGTTCAAGCAAGAAATGTAAACCAAAAAAAATTTTTTTTTTCCATTTTAATATATGTTGTAGATCTTATAGTCATTAGAAAATGTTGAAAATTTTAAGGGAAAATCCCTAACCATTCTCAAGATATCACAAGTTGAAATTTTACTGAATCAGCATTTTCCATTGATGGATATTTTCATTTTTGAAGTCAATGATCTCACAAAAACCTTTATATCTTATATATGAGATATGTGGACAGTTACTTTATGACAGTCAGCCTTATGTGTCTGTCAGTGCATAGACAAAGTCTTAATTGGCTGCTTCTGGCTCATATCTTCCATTGTGTGCATGTGTAGACATGTGTAGATCAAACTGGCCTCTAAAATTGTTTTGAATATTGAGAAGCAGTATGCTTTTATTTTTATATCCATAAGGGAAATCCAAATTCTATTTTCACATAGAGGTGAGAACTTTTTGAATACAAGGCTTTCATTAGTTACGAAATAATTTCACACTAGCTTGCAAAAACCTCTTTTTCAAATTTGCAGGAGTGGTGAAGGGAGTTATTGTTATTTTCTAAATGCTCCAGAAATAACACATGGTAGTTGTACAATTATGTCCGTCAAGTATTTTGCCAGTATTTGTTTATCAAACAAATCTTATAAGATTTTATTGGTTGAAAAATACGTATAGGATTTAATTTCTATAGACCTCTTTATGTACATTGTGTACCATAGTTAAGAAGGAATAATTCTTAACTTATAGCCATAGTGACTTTTGTCTCTTTGTGTCCAAGCACCACATTGAGAATCAGGCTGGAATAAGAACTCATTCAATAAATTGCACAACACTGTTGATAACTTATCAGGTTTATTGAGTATAAAAAGAAAAAATAAACTGGTGAATAAAATATCCTTATATCAAATGCCTAGTGCCTTGTTACACTAGTGGGCTAACCACTAGGTCATTTACATATCTTTCTTTTTTTCTCATCAACCCATGAATTTGGCTTCATTCAATCTTATTTTTTTTACAGAATACCAGTATCTACATTTTTGACCACATTGCGACTGTAACTATTGATGATTGTATCAATTGCAATATTTTCTTGGGACCTGTCAAAACGAGGTAAGAAAACTTTATTCAGCATAACAAAGTGAAGTTAAAGGATGTTTCCTAATAAAACTGGTTTTTGCAAGCAACAAGTCAATAACTAAACTGATTTACCACCAAAAGCATTCATTATATCCAACATAATTTTAAGAAAACAAATGAGATTTCTGAACATTTATTATCTCCCTTTTGAATTTCATCTGGACTTTATTAATCATTCATTACCAGTTTTCCTCGAGCTTTTAGTATTTGTGAAGAAAAAAATTTGTATAAACTAAGAATTAAAATAGAATGAACAAATTAGACAGACTCAGATTATAGTGGGCACATTATCAGAACATATTCTGTTAATTAATCACTTCCAGGCAAAATAAAAATGTCTTTTTTATTGAAAAATTATAAAAATACGATATCCCCATTGAGTTAAAATTTAAAACAGAATTTAATTCATTTATAATTTACAAAGATAAAATCTACACAGTATTTAAAACATATATCAAATTATTAATCTTAAAAAATTTCAGCATTTAAGCATGTAAAATTTTTATGTTAGAAATTTTATACTCTATAAGTAATACACTTTCAAATAGTCATTTTTGGATGAATTGAATATTTTTACAAGGTCAAATTTTCATGACCTCAATCTTCCACAAGGTATGAGAGATGTGGGTTCAAATTTTACTGACAGTTTATCCTTTATTTCTGAGTTGCACTCTCTAATCACTGTTGTAGAATTAACAGTCTGAATAAATTCATAATAAAAAGCAAGACAATTACAATTTATAATTATTTACATTATCTAATAGAAAATGATGAAAGTAAATGCTAACAAAAATTAGTAATAATGGCTGACAATGCTTCATCTAATAGAAAATGATGAAAGTAAATGCTAACAAAAATTAGTAATAATGGCTGACAATGCTTCATCTAATAAAAAATGAAGATGAAAGTAAATCCTAGTCAAAAATTAATAATAATGGCTGACAATGCTTCATCTAATAAAAAATGAAGATGAAAGTAAATCCTAGTCAAAAATTAATAATAATGGCTGACAATGCTTCATCTAATAAAAAATGAAGATGAAAGTAAATCCTAGTCAAAAATTAATAATAATGGCTGACAATGCTTCATCTAATAAAAAATGAAGATGAAAGTAAATCCTAGTCAAAAATTAATAATAATGGCTGACAATGCTTCATCTAATAAAAAAAAAAAATGATGATGAAAGTAAATATGAGTCAAAAATAAATAATAATGGAGAACATGTTCAGCAACTTTCTGGATGAACCTGACCTTTTCCAAAATTCCTTCAACAGGCACCAAAGGCAAATGAATGTTAAAACTTATGGCTTCTAACAACATGATACCAATTTTTTTCTCATTATCTTGTTGCAACTGTTAAAGCAAGTTGTATGATGTACAAATACCTACCCTAACTCATCAACCTCAGTTTGACAATAATTTTCACGTTGTACAAAGCCCATGAACCACTCAAGGTAGAGGGTTACAGAGTAAGAGGTAAAAGGCACAGTTATGGGGATATGTGGGGAAGATAATGAATCACTCTTGAACAGGTTAATAATGTAGTTGTCATTGCAACATCCTCTTGGGAGTTGGTTCCACAAATTAATGCTTCATGGGAAGAAGCAGTTTCAATGGAATTTACATCTCACCAATAGAATATGAAAGGAATGAGGTTGATTTAGTATGATGTACATGGTAATGTGTGTCTTTGCCATGACGGTTAGATTGTGAACTCTATAATTCTTTTCAAAGCTGTATAGTATGTGCTTTGTTATGGCTATATACAGTTTTGACTTCAGAGTTATCCTTCTCCTATACTAGTTGCCAATTATGGTTTGAGTGCCTAATCTGGCCTACTATTAACCCATAGCTGAAGGTAGAAGAGAAGGGTATTTGCATGAAAGTGAATGTAACAAAATTGACTGGAATTTGAATTTGGCTTGCCAATTTCTTGGCTCCTAACCATTACATTGTATGCATCCATAAGGTATGAATAAAGTATATTTCTATGAAATTTGAATTCATTAAATTATGACAGATTTTCAGGCTCTGGGATGAAATTTCAGATCTTGTTCAAAGTAACATTTTTATTAGTATTTCTCACTAATTATTTGCTTCCCAGTCAACTTTGACCTTCAAAAATTTAAGTGCAATGTCTATTGTTATTGTTGTGGATTCCAAGATGAAATCCTGTCTCCAATGAATGACAAATGTAGGAATGAAATATAACAAATAAATGTATTTACACAATAATACAATTGGTAATACGGTTAGTAGATCCAGGAACACGGTTAGTAGCAAAAATAATATCTATATACAGTCTGGTAAATCCAGTCTCGAAGTAGGACTTCCTTAGAGTCTACATGCTTGTAATTGTGACTTCTACAAGCGGTTACCTCACACTATTACTCTACCTCCAACTCAATCTCAATCTCTGACTGACTCTGGGTATTTAACAGCAGCGGTCTAAGTACACACTGGTAGAGTCCACTTGTATGAAAAAGGGGTGGAACCCATAACAGTTATATTCTGTCTTAATTCTTGTTCTTAAATTTACCCATTGCATTCCATATATAGATTGAATTGTTTCAAGTTGGAATTCTTAATATTAAGTATTCAATCTGTTCATACACAAAATATTTTTTTTACTTTTAGTAAATTTAATGCTGAAAAAAATCATACAGGAAATAACATTCTATAGATTATGCTGTGATAAAAAGAAAAATGTAAAACCATTCCCTAACAACATCATCTACAAACACACCCAGTGATAGTCCTAGGGTTGCTGGCTCCCTAGGCAAGCTGAACTTCAGCACTATTACAAGCATAGTTTTTTTTAAATTTTCACAAGGAGAAAAATTGAAAATGTAGAATAATGAGTTTATTACAATATACAACTTAATACAAGCTAAAGAAAATATTCATTATCCTACTTAAAATAGTTTTTTCTAGCTTTTAGATCTTCAAATTTTTTCATGACACTTTCTGCCTCTATCTTCTTTACAAGATCATTTTCTATTGAAAAAATAGCCAAAGAATTTAATCTATCTTGAGTCTTGGACGACCAGAAGTATGTTTTTATAAGTTTTAGTTTTGGAAGATTCCAAACACATGACATGGCAGCATGATAGTGTCCCTGATAATTCCGTGGGCTGTTTGTCTTTCTGATTTGCCGAAACATTGTGATAACAATGACAAAGTTGAGGACAATACTCCAAATGTAAATAATGAAAATAATGTCAGATTAAAAATACAAAAAATCCATTAATTTCTTACAAATTTGTTTACATTTTTTATATAAAAATAAAGTTAGAACTTATGAAAATGTACATTCTTTAAAGGTTAATTGAAGCTTGTACTGAGAAGCTCTCTGGGAATCTTGCGAGATTGTACATTTTGTTTATTAAGATTCGAATATACATGTGAGTAGACATAATTCAGGCTGTTTAAAAAAACAGGGCGTTTACTCTAACATGTGCATCTACTAAAATATAATGTTTAAAGTAATAAGATTTACTGTAATGTAGCATTTGGTTTTCTTTGTCTAACCTGAAAGTGAGGACAGGATTTCTTGCATTGTTGGCCAGCCAAAGTCCCTCTTATATTCAGTGCTACTCTGTGAAACAAAACAAGCTGCATGCATCATAGCAAAAGGTCACTCTCTTTAGATATACAAGTTGAGTGTCCACTGATGGCTAGAGTGTTTGTTGTGGGTCCTTGTTAGAAGGTTGTTTGCCTGGAAAGGTGAATGTCAGTGCTATTGACATTCTAGAAACAAAGCAAAGAGGAAATGCTCGGAGATTTGTTTCTGAAGATTGTCTCAGCAGTTTGGAGGGGGAAGGGAGCAAGTTGTTTATAAAAATGAATTCTATTCTTGTAGATACATTATATTCATGTACAGTATGCAGCAGAAATACCTCCTATGTAATGGTAAGACATTAGTGGCAATGGAGTTTTTATCTAGCTAATGTCTTACCATAATATAGGTATACATGAATATGAAAGACAAGGAAAATTTGATTAATTTTTTTTTTTTTTATTTAGTTTTTACAACATTCTTACATTGTTCTATTTGGGAGTAAGAGAGTGCAGAAACTGCCCATTGTCACAAGAGCTTAAATAAAAAAAAATATATATTTCTTAAGGACAATCACAGGGATACCATCAAGTCTGCATGCTTTGTGGGGATCCAGTTGAAAGAGGATATTAGAAACTATAAAGAGAGTTATATGCTAATCACTTAATAGAGACTCAGTTCTAAATGAAAAGTCAGGCAAGATAAATCAGGAGTAGAATTTGAAGAAAATTTACAAGCAAAATATTCTGCTTTATCAACAGAAAATGTTTAGTGAAGAGAGGAGGGATAGATGACTATTTAACACACTATTACTGAATTGCCAGTAGTCATGAGAACCAAATTTGTTAGAGGCTATACGGTGTCTCAGTCTATCGGTAAACAAAGACTTAGCCACTTTGAGGATACATTTACAATTACTTCAAGCAGTTACAAAGAAGCATCTGTTGTGATCAAAACTATCACACTGGTACACTTGGAAAAGTGATTCCTGTGGGCTATAGCAGCTGAACAGGCCAGTGTGAACTAAGAAGATTGTGGTTTCACTTGGTATTTCTGAGATGGCATGAAAGCATCGGTGCCAGCTTTCACCCAAGAAGAAATCTCAGTGACACAATTTTCAATGGAAAGATAAGATTTCCCTGCAAAAGGTATTGCAAAGAAAATTGTAAAATGAATCCCAATCAGTGTATTGGTAACAAAATGATATCTTGTGAATAAGGAAGTCTTGCCTAATAGATAAGTTGAGAGAGGTATCTGCATATACTACTGAGAGATCTGAGTTGCCCAGAGGACAGTGTTACAAAGCATGACAAGATTCCAGAGAGGAGATGAGGAACAGATTGAGTAAAGAAGTTTGTCCATCAGAAATACTAGGGAAACGAGTTGGGAAATCTTCTATTTGAGTGAGAGATTGAGCAACTAAAATATTCAAAGTCTGGACACTGGAAAGATCAGTGGTGTTAGAATGATGATGCCACTTGGATATTATAAGCATTGAAGTCGTCAAATGCAAAGATATTTACAGAGAGAGAGTGAGAGAGAGAGAGAGCTATTCCAATACTGTTGGATATTCTATCTAAAAAGCTCCAGTCCTGAGAAGAAGGGGAACAATAAAGGAAGAACAGATAACTAACAGTGGTTAATAGTGAAAGTTGAAAGCATATATAAGAACAATCTGGAAAATTAAGAGACAATTCCCTTACCATTAGGAGATTTTTCCCCAAATACAGACACTGAGGCAAATGTGTATGCAAGCTGGAATACTCACAAAAAAAAAGAAGATAGCCTGGAACAAAGTATTCACTTGTAGAGAATGAAGAGTTTAAGTTAATTTTAGTGAGAGTTGGGATGTCTGGAGAATGTTCCAAGAGAAAAAATCCTACATTTTTTTTTTAATTCATTTCACTTCAAGCACAGAAATAAAGCCACTAAGATTCAAGGTGTTTTAATCTGAGAAAAAAAACATTATCAAGGTGAGGACAATAAAAGAACAGTTAAGGAGGTAGAAGATGTCAATTGACATTGCATTTAAATTTTAAAAAATCAAAGTTGACTGAAAGAAAGAAACTGGAAGTATGAAAGAAGAAATTTTTCACACTATTTACATCTTTCAGACTGTTGTCCTCATCTTTATTGCCATTTTTACAATATTTCTGATGTTATGTTTCAACCTTCTCCAGGTGATATATATTGGAATTTTGAACTGAACCCTTTTAGTTGATGCTAGTAGATTCCACATGCTGTGCCTAATATGGATATCTCAGTTTCATCTAATTCCTTTTCAGTCATGTGTGCAACAGCCAAAATGTCATGAATACGGTAATAAATATGAGGACAATAGTCCAAATGATAGTAAATAGTTACAATCTCATAAATATAGACAGATATTGAAGAAATCTTTAGCATTGAATTCATGATTACATCTACAATTTCATCTGTAAAATGATGAGACCCAACTGAAATTGGTATGAATACCACAAATATTGGAGTAAGAATGGTTGAGGGCTTAGTTCAGTCATTTGCAAACTTTTTTTCTCTGGGACGCATTTTCAGAATGAAAATTTCTTTGTGCCTCACCAAAGGGAAGTCCCTGTGAAAAGGTGAAAGCAGCCCTATGGTGGCAAAGAAGGTCCAGATAGTGGGTTAAAGGGAGATAACTGCAGATTCGAAGTCAGAACACTCTCATTGATAACTCTCTCCTCCAATTTGCAGAACCTAGTTACTATATTCTTAATACTTGATATAATGCAAAAATATCAAAATGATAAAATCAGTCAATAATTATTTATTACTATTTATATTGGGACTCATGCTTGCAATTATAAATGATCCATAATAATATTTGAAATTTTGAAATCATATTTATTTTTTGCATATGAAATTTTTAAAACTGTTTCTAAATCATTCCACACTCACCTGTTATCTTTTTCTGCCACACATTTGAGGCATGCCACACTGTTTGAAAACCACTGGTTTAGGTAGTTTTGTTGTAAGCTGGTTTACTTCTATTTTATGAATCATTGTAGTCATAGAAAATACTTTTAGGGTGAAAAAGGCCCAAAATAACAGTCATTGTCCATTGTCTAAGGTAATGTCAGTTGGAAGGTAGCTACATGTCAGCTGGAAGGTGGCTAAGACTATAGCATTTTGTGGCCTCAGGATCACATACCAGAAGTGCTTGCAGAAATAGCACTGTAAGAACCCCAAATTTATGTGATTGTTCACCAGAGTAGCCCTCTACTAAAGAGCTTGAACACTTTGCTAGTGGTAGTCAGAAAACTGACAACACGGTACCTCAATATTAAAAGTTGTAGCCTCTGCTCAGTCATATCACCAGTTGCATTGATTAAGGCCTCAAAAGAGGGTACTGGAAAACTTATCTAAAACAAAAAATCTAGGAATAAACCTCTATTCCTGTTCAAAAGGTGAGGAAGAAGAGTAAAATTATATATATATATATATATTTATTTATTTATATATTTATTATATATTTATTTATATATATATATTTATTTATATATATATATATATATTTATTTATATATATATATATATATATATTTATTTATATATATATATATATATATATTTATTTATATTTATATATATATATATTTATTTATTATTGATTTATATATATATTTATTTATTTATTTATATATATATATATATATATATATATATATACACACACACACTCTAATTTATTGCTTTAAACATTATTTTTAATGGATACCCATATTTTAGTAGATGCTGTTTTTATTTATTTTTTTAAACAGTATATTTATTCATTTCCATCTACTGGCCCGAATATTTTAGTAATCTTATTAGAAGAATATGTGCTCTCCAGCATGCTTCGAATCTGCATCCCCTTAGGAGAAACTGTCATTAGATGTGACATTCTTTCATCACTCGAGTATCCGTTAAAAATGTTTAAGCAGTAAATTAAAATATGAGAAATCCATTCCTAAAAATATATATATACTTTGGTATAAGCAGACATCTTGTATAGTGTAATTTTTTTTTTTTGCATGAATTTTAAACTCCTCCCCTCCAAAGTTTACCTGGTGTATAGTGCAACCAGTCACTGAAAATGTGTATAGTGGACACACTTCTGAGTTGAAAATGCCAACGTAAGACTTGTTGGTTGAATTAGCTATTCTGATGAGGTAAATTTGGATGTCTATTTTATGTAATTTATATGCTCTGTTATAATAAATACATTGAGCTCTTTTTTGTGGATCAGTTTTAATATTTTATATTATTAGGATTTACTTGGATTATATACCAGTGGATTTTTACCTCTGTGTGTGTGTGTATATATATATATATATATATATATATATATATATATATATATATATATATATATATATATATAAAAAGTTAAAAGATTAAATGCAGATTAAATATGGACCAGAATCTGAAAGGATGATAAAATAAAGAACAAATAGAAAATGTATATCAATCTAACATGTTTCACTTTTTAATAAAGCTTTGTCAGAGATTGAGAGAAAACAGACAAAAAGCGAGAAACACTGGTATTTTCAATTATGTCTGAGTCAATTCTCACTGGTCAGACATGTCACATGTCTTAAAATCATAGATAATTTTGTGTGTATATAAGTTTGTGAAGATTCTTGTATGTCTAAGTGGGGATGGTAATGTGTAATTGTGTATATGTTTCTGGCTAGTGGGAGTTTTATCTTCATCTTTGTGCAGTCAACTCATACAGTGGAGTGTCAAAAGGTTCAAGTTTATAGCTGACCTCTTTAAGAATGGATTCAAAGAAAGATGGCGATGTAATGTAAGGTTTTAGGCATATGTTTATAGTTGGTAATAATGTTATCATTAAGTTTTCAATGTATTTTCTCCTGAAAGAATTATGTTTTCTTTTAATTAGGGTGGAATTTGTGAAATCAAAGTTATGTCCAGTATTGTTTCAATGCAAAACAAGGGAGATAGATTGTGTTCATAGATGCGGGCTTTTAGATCACATGATATCTCCCCTACATAAACATTTTTGCATTGTAAACAATTTATTTGATAAATTCCGCCATTTGAATTGGGGTTGGGTTTATTTTTCTTCCTAATTATATCTCCATTTGAAGGTACTGGTAACGATCCTAGTGTTAGAGATGACTAATTTGTTTGCAAGTTTAGTAGAGTGTTGGAGGGTGGGGTTATGAATTTTCTGTAATTTTTTTGTTATTGGTGGTGTCTGCTTTTTTATTTTTTTTTTTTTTGGCTTTGTGGATTTTGTAAGTTCATTTTTTTTAGCATTGAGGATAAAATGATGTGTGTAGTTGAGAAGTTGGAAAGCTTTCTCAATATATTTCTCTTCCTCATTTAGGCATCCCGGGCTACATATCCTAAGGGCTCTGAGGTAGAATCCTATTACTAGTCCATGTTAAAGTAATGAATAATAAATAATAGTAATATGAGTAATAAATGTCAACAGTGCTCAACTGTAGGGGAGCAGAATACTAAACAGTTTTAAAAGTTACACAATAATAAAATTTGAAACCAATTTAATAATCTGGATCATAATGCATGTTCTAAAATAAATAATGATACTAGCCAATGTAATTGTAGGAATTCCGACCAATGCCCCTTGTTAAACAATTATTTAACTAAATCTCTTGTTTACCTATGTATTATCTCTACAATAGAGAATCTGATGGTTGAAAAATTCTATATTGGTAGTACTAAGAATTCTTTTACGATTAGGTGGCATCAACATAACTTTTCCTTCACCAATAATACTTATAGAAATAATACATCACTTTCTAAATATTTTTGGAGTTTAAAAGATAATAATAAAACTCCTAAGTTAAAATGAAAATTTTAAAAAATTTGATGGATGATATTTATTTAACGTTTGCTTATAATTTACCAAGTAATGTTTAGATTATTCACTAGTCTTAAAGAAGCTACTTATCAACTACAAAAAAATGTAGTAAATCCACAAAGCTTATAACTAGTTGGGTATTCAGTTAAATTACCTCTCTACACCTCTGACTGTCTGACATGTGTACATTTATTGTAATCATTTGTATCAGTCTTTAAGTTAATGTCTGGCTGCTGTTAGATGGCAACTTCTGGTCATGACACATTTCTAAGATAGTAATTTCTAATTTTTTTCTTTTTTGCTTAGTTTTAATTTAATGTAGGTCATATTTGATTGATTGATCAAGTTAGACCTCAAGTTTTATATTTCTTTTTTCCAAAAAATAAGGATGTATTTTGTTTTTAAAACAAAAAATTAATCATTCACTTCCCAGTAATTTACAATTGCCTGAGGAGATGCATTGTTATGCATTGAATCACGACTGCAATTGTGTAGCGATTCTTACATGTTTTTGTTGTAATATCCTAAAATAAATAATATTGCTCTACTATGTATTAAGCCCTCTTTTAAATTAAATGTTATGAACATTGGAAGTGTACTCCATTTTTTCTCATTGTACTTGGAGATATATATATGTATGAAGAAATATAGTTTTAAGGTATGCTATATTTATGGGATAAAGTGCTCAGTATCAAAGACAGAGCGTATTTAAATATAAAAGTGAACATATATAGACAAAAGGAAAATTTATCTTAGCCACAATGTTTCATCTTCTGAGGGACTTTATCAAGGAAAAGTCACTCAGAGGATGAAACACATTGGCTAAGATAAGTTTTCCTTTTGTCTTTATTCATATTGTCCTTTTACAGATATACTCTATCTGAAATTTTTACACACACACAAACACATATATATATATATATATATATGTAAAGTTAAAATCTGGACACAGGCAAAAGTGCATAATTTCAAGAAATGAAATTTTTAACAGCATTTTATTGAACTTCAATATTAACAAATAACATCTTCAATATGATTTCCATAATTTGTGATGCACTTTGTAAAATTCATGTGAACCTGATGCAATAACTCCACATTGTTGTCAAATTTAGCACATTCTCTCTTTATGCATTCAGTCAAGTGTGTTGCATCTGTGATTTTCATTGAGTACACCTTCTCCTTTAGCATGCCCCAGAAAAAGAAGTCAATTGTTTCTTCTGAGGACAGAACAATGTTTAATCTGTGGAGGTAAAAAAGACAAAAAAACCATAGTTAATGAGATTTGTGTCCAGATGTTAGAGACACTGTGTGTGTGTGTGTGTGTGTGTGTGTGTGTGTGTGTGTGTGTGTGTGTGTGTGTGTTTAAAAATATAAAAGTGGACATTGAAGTCAAGACTAACCTCTGAGTGTTGATTTCAATGTCCACTTTTATATTTACATACACTTTATCCTTGATATTGAACACTTTAACCCATATATGTAGCATACCTTAAAACTATATATATATATATATATATATATATATATATATATATATATAACCAAGTATATGATTGGTGTAATGACAGTTTCAGTCTTAAATATTTATTGGTTGTGGTATCTGATTGTTTGGGTCAATGTCTGTGGATGTGTGTACATGTATTTATAGGTGTCTATGTGTATGGAAAGTGCATTCACTTTTAATTGTGTATGTATGTACGTATGTGTTGGTTTCCCCTTTTCTCCCCCACCTTTTTTTTTCATAAAGGGCCATGGAGATGTTCCCTGTCTCGTCACTTTTTGTGTGTATATATATATATATATATATATATATATATATATATATATATATATATATGGGTGCTTATGTATTATAATCTGATTGTGTTTGTGTTGTTTTACACGTGAGGTTAGGACCCCGTTCACACACTTGGGATTAAAATGTATACATATATATTGTCAGAGGACCGGATATAACATTAGCGTCTAACGTAATTTCAATGAAGAAATAAATTGAATAACATATGTATTTCTTCTTTTCTCCTCAGTAATTTTATGGTTGTAAACTTAATAGCGATTAAATTTGGATTTTGAAATTGGTAGTTTTTGATTTTAATATTAAATTTTATCATATAATTTAGTAATTATTGGTTAGAATAAATTCTTTTTTAATATTACCCATATTTTAAAGATCTGAATAGCTATTATAACGTGACTTCGTTGTCAAGCTTTTTGAATTTTCCTATACTTGTATTTAGATTGGTCAATCTAGCTTTTGTAACAACGTTTTCCCCTTGCGAAGGATTGTTAATTTGAAACTTTTAAAACCATTTATTTTACATTCAACATCATCACTTGATAAGACACCAGGGGTGTTGAAACAAAATGGCTATTTTTGTAGTGATTTTATAACATATTTATGTTATAAATTTTTTATATATATATATAATACATTTTCTGTTTATACATTATATTTTTCTAATATATAAAATAATTGTCAGAATTAATCCATTTCATAGAAAATGCTTTTTATCAATTAGCACATGATTTTTTGTAAAACCTTTTGACTTGTGATTTTCATTTCTGTTTTATGCCAGTGTTTTCATGAGAGACTGCAAGGACTGTAAGCTTATGGTCGCCTGTCAACAGTTCCGCACAAGAGATTGCACTAAAATCGACACTTTCCTTCTTTGCACCACAAAGCCAATCATAGAATCCTCGACGGCCATGAAGTTTGCTTGTTTCCAGTATTACTACCCAGAACTAGAAGGTAAGTGGTTAATCCACCTGTGGAGATTTTTAAGAATCTTGTCAGATTGCATATATTTTTTATTTTTATTCTTAAGAAGTGACATCTGATGTGTTGTTATCCTGGCAGACCCCGCTGTGGAGTAGAGCTAAGGATTGATGTTGTGGCTTTTTTATGTTGGAGGTTTATTATAGGATGAAATTTTTTGTTGTAGGTTTTTATGGGGTGAAGCCCCACACCTAATTGGTTTTGAATTTATTGTCATCTGCCTAGACTGGTTACCAACCAAGGCTAGCGAGCCCAGTCTGCCCTGCTATTTAATCCCTATCTAGAGGGAGAAGAGGTGGAAACCAAAAATTTGATTGTTGGATAAATGATACTGATAATTGATTCTATCGTGCACATTTCTTAACCACTTTATGTCGTCCCCCCCCATTCTTCTTGTATATTACAGAGTTTATAAAATATTTTTTATATACAGGCAAGTTCCCTCTATACAATGTGATATTCATTATTTACATGTGAACTGTCGCCCTCATCTTTGTTGTTATTATCACAATGTTTTGACCATTGTATCCTATGGCCTTCATCATATGAACTGTTGCCCTCATCTTTGTTGTTATTATCACAATGTTTTGACCATTGTATCCTATGGCCTTCATCATATGAACTGTGGCCTTCATCTTTGTTGTTATTATCACAATGTTTTGACCATTGTATCCTATGGCCTTCATCATATGAACTGTTGCTCTCATCTTTGTTGTTATTATCACAATGTTTTGACCATTGTATCCTATGGCCTTCATCATATGAACTGTTGCCCTCATCTTTGTTGTTATTATCACAATGTTTTGACCATTGTATCCTATGGCCTTCATCATATGAACTGTTGCTCTCATCTTTGTTGTTATTATCACAATGTTTTGACCATTGTATCCTATGGCCTTCATCATATGAACTGTTGCTCTCATCTTTGTTGTTATTATCACATTGTTTTGACCATTGTATCCTATGGCCTTCATCATATATGAACTGTTGCTCTCATCTTTGTTGTTATTATCACATTGTTTTGACCATTGTATCCTATGGCCTTCATCATATGAACTGTTGCTCTCATCTTTGTTGTTATTATCACATTGTTTTGACCATTGTATCCTATGGCCTTCATCATATGAACTGTTGCTCTCATCTTTGTTGTTATTATCACATTGTTTTGACCATTGTATCCTATGGCCTTCATCATATGAACTGTTGCTCTCATCTTTGTTGTTATTATCACATTGTTTTGACCATTGTATCCTATGGCCTTCATCATATGAACTGTTGCTCTCATCTTTGTTGTTATTATCACATTGTTTTGACCATTGTATCCTATGGCCTTCATCATATGAACTGTTGCTCTCATCTTTGTTGTTATTATCACATTTTTTTTGACCATTGTATCCTATGGCCTTCATCATATGAACTGTTGCTCTCATCTTTGTTGTTATTATCACATTGTTTTGACCATTGTATCCTATGGCCTTCATCTTATGAACTGTTGCTCTCATCTTTGTTGTTATTATCACATTGTTTTGACCATTGTATCCTATGGCCTTCATCATATGAACTGTTGCTCTCATCTTTGTTGTTATTATCACATTGTTTTGACCATTGTATCCTATGGCCTTCATCATATGAACTGTTGCTCTCATCTTTGTTGTTATTATCACATTGTTTTGACCATTGTATCCTATGGCCTTCATCATATGAACTGTTGCTCTCATCTTTGTTGTTATTATCACATTGTTTTGACCATTGTATCCTATGGCCTTCATCATATGAACTGTTGCTCTCATCTTTGTTGTTATTATCACATTGTTTTGACCATTGTATCCTATGGCCTTCATCATATGAACTGTTGCTCTCATCTTTGTTGTTATTATCACATTGTTTTTGACCATTGTATCCTATGGCCTTCATCATATGAACTGTTGCTCTCATCTTTGTTGTTATTATCACATTGTTTTTGACCATTGTATCCTATGGCCTTCATCATATGAACTGTTGCTCTCATCTTTGTTGTTATTATCACATTGTTTTGACCATTGTATCCTATGGCCTTCATCATATGAACTGTTGCTCTCATCTTTGTTGTTATTATCACATTGTTTTTGACCATTGTATCCTATGGCCTTCATCATATGAACTGTTGCTCTCATCTTTGTTGTTATTATCACATTGTTTTGACCATTGTATCCTATGGCCTTCATCATATGAACTGTTGCTCTCATCTTTGTTGTTATTATCACATTGTTTTGACCATTGTATCCTATGGCCTTCATCATATGAACTGTTGCTCTCATCTTTGTTGTTATTATCACATTGTTTTTGACCATTGTATCCTATGGCCTTCATCATATGAACTGTTGCTCTCATCTTTGTTGTTATTATCACATTGTTTTTGACCATTGTATCCTATGGCCTTCATCATATGAACTGTTGCTCTCATCTTTGTTGTTATTATCACATTGTTTTGACCATTGTATCCTATGGCCTTCATCATATGAACTGTTGCTCTCATCTTTGTTGTTATTATCACAATGTTTTGACCATTGTATCCTATGGCCTTCATCATATGAACTGTTGCTCTCATCTTTGTTGTTATTATCACAATGTTTTGACCATTGTATCCTATGGCCTTCATCATATGAACTGTCGCCCTCATCTTTGTTGTTATTATCACATTGTTTTGACCATTGTATCCTATGGCCTTCATCATATGAACTGTCGCCCTCATCTTTGTTGTTTTTTTATCACAATGTTTTTGACCATTGTATCTTATGGCCTTCATCATATGAACTGTAAGCCCTCATCTTTGTTGTTATTATCACAATTTTTGACCATTGTATCCTATGGCCTTCATCATATGAACTGTCGCCCTCATGTTTGTTGTTATTATCACATTGTTTTGACCATTGTATCCTATGGCCTTCATCATGTGAACTGTTGCTCTCATCTTTGTTGTTTTTATCACAATGTTTTGACCATTGTATCCTATGGCCTTCATCATATGAACCGTCGCCCCTCATCTTTGTTGTTTTTATCACAATGTTTTTTGACCATTGTATCCTATGGCCTTCATCATATGAACTGTCGCCCTCATCTTTGTTGTTATTATCACAATGTTTTGACCATTGTATCCTATGGCCTTCATCATATGAACTGTCGCCCTCATCTTTGTTGTTATTATCACATTGTTTTGACCATTGTATCCTATGGCCTTCATCATATGAACTGTCGCCCTCATCTTTGTTGTTATTATCACAATGTTTTGACCATTGTATCCTATGGCCTTCATCATATGAACTGTCGCCCTCATCTTTGTTGTTATTATCACATTGTTTTGACCATTGTATCCTATGGCCTTCATCATGTGAACTGTTGCTCTCATCTTTGTTGTTTTTATCACAATGTTTTGACCATTGTATCCTATGGCCTTCATCATATGAACTGTCGCCCTTATCTTTGTTGTTTTTATCACAATGTTTTGACCATTGTATCCTATGGCCTTCATCATATGAACTGTCGCCCTCATCTTTGACCATTGTATTTTTATCACAATGTTTTGACCATTGTATCCTATGGCCTTCATCATATGAACTGTCGCCCTCATCTTTGTTGTTATTATCACAATGTTTTGACCATTTTATCCTATGGCCTTCATCATATGAACTGTAAGCCCTCATCTTTGTTGTTATTATCACATTGTTTTGACCATTGTATCCTATGGCCTTCATCATATGAACTGTCGCCCTCATCTTTGTTGTTTTTATCACAATGTTTTGACCATTGTATCCTATGGCCTTCATCATATGAACTGTCGCCCTCATCTTTGTTGTTATTATCACAATGTTTTGACCATTGTATCCTATGGCCTTCATCATATGAACTG
Source organism: Acanthosepion pharaonis (assembly GCA_903632075.3). NCBI lineage: Eukaryota > Metazoa > Mollusca > Cephalopoda > Sepiida > Sepiidae > Acanthosepion > Acanthosepion pharaonis. Next base: position 435,202 of record CAHIKZ030001398.1, read on the forward strand.
TCGCCCTCATCTTTGTTGTTATTATCACATTGTTTTGACCATTGTATCCTATGGCCTTCATCATGTGAACTGTTGCTCTCATCTTTGTTGTTATTATCACAATGTTTTGACCATTGTATCCTATGGCCTTCATCATATGAACTGTCGCCCTCATCTTTGTTGTTTTTATCACAATGTTTTGACCATTGTATCCTATGGCCTTCATCATATGAACTGTCGCCCTCATCTTTGTTGTTATTATCACAATGTTTTGACCATTGTATCCATATGGCCTTCATCATATGAACTGTTGCTCTCATCTTTGTTGTTATTATCACATTGTTTTGACCATTGTATCCTATGGCTTTCATCATATGTTTATTGGGACAATAGCATAGTGGATTTTATTATATATTCATATTAATTATTAATATCTATATTTAGAAAGAATAGGTGATAGACTGAAACTCATCTGATGTTGAAATAATGTGAGATATTAAAAGTCTTTAATGAAACAGAATGGGATATGAAAAGTCTGTAATGAAACCATGTGGAATATGAAAAGTCTCTAATGAAACCAAGTGGGATATGAAAAGTCTTTAATGAAACAAAGTGGGATATGAAAAGTCTTTAAGGAAACATGGGATATCAAAAATGTTAAAACAAATGAAAATATATATAAAAATTTAATTGAAATAAGTAAAATCTAATTTAAAAAGTGATAAAGTTAAATTTTTAAAAGATCCAACATTCATAGGACTAGCATGAATTGGGTTTTCTCTTACCAAATGTTGATTTGGTTGAAATAAAATTCATTAAGGGAGATGGGTAGAAAAGTGAATATTTTCTATTTGTATTTTCTCATTATAGGCATTAGTATATATCGGTGATGTACCAACACCTTAATACAGTGATTCTCAACTAGTGTGCTGCAAAATATTGTCATGGCATACATATATCTGTGTTTGTGGAAGTAGTAATGGTACAGTGTCAGTATTTCAATAAATGAACAATTATTAAACTATAGTGTGCAAATTCTTTTCACTATTCTTGAATTATGTTATTTTAAATACTTTGTTTTAATATTCATTTTTTAAAAGTATTTTAATATGAACAGTAGCATACAAGGTAAAGATGAAAATATTCTCACTTCAATAGATAAGTTGGTTTCCCTCAAAAAGAAAATTGTGATTAGGAAAAATAGATAAAGGTCATATGATTTTGATATGTTTCCTTCAATATGTACTTCTTGCATTAAAGAAATGCTCCCTATTACAGTTACTCAACTGAAAGCCCTCGATGAAAACATCAACTATTATTTTCCATCATTGATCACAGAAAATTATGATTGGATTCAAAATCCCTTCATAAATGTTCTATCTAATATTGAACTTCAGTTATGTGAAGAAGAATTGGTCACAATTTCTAGTGATCAAGGGATCAAAATAAAACATTCGACAGTAGCCATCAGACTTAAATACAAAAGGAATATCCCACATTAGCTAAAAAGGCTTTATCAGTTTTATTGCAATTTTCTACTTCTAATAAGAAACTTAATTCATATAAATATATGTGAATTAGGTTTTTCAACCATAAATAACATCAAAAATAAGAAGCAAGAAAGACTACGCTCAACTGAAGAAGAAATGGTCTACTTATCACACAAATGACCAAGCATTGAAGAAATCGCAAAAAAACACCAGGCACAGGTTTCACACTGAATAAGCTGCACAAATAGTTGAAAAGAAACATTGAAATAAAGTAAATTCATATTTGTGGGAGTATTTTTTAAAAATCTATGGCTTTATTCAATAACATTTAAATATATACCCTTTAAAAATTTTGCTAAGTGTGCTGTGATATTTTCATTTGCTCCTAGGTGTGCTGTTGCTTAAAATGGTTGAGAAACACTGCCTTAATACAACATTTTAATACTGTTATATAGGAATAAAGTATCACTGCTGACACATGGGTTTGAACACAGATCACCAGTGATCAAACACAGGTGATTCCATTTCTAATAAGTAGACCATGTGATCACAAAGGAAATGTATATATGGGAATTAGCGTGACAATCACCATTTCTATTCTATCCTCTATTTTTATTATACGGATCACTCTTTCTACACTATCCTCTATCCCTTTACTATTCACTATACTATTTCTCTATACTGATCACTATTTGGTGGTTACTTTTTGAGTGAATATTATCAAGCAAGTACTATTAGTGTGAGTGTTATTTGAAGGCATCTGACACCAGTATTGTTCAAAGGTGTACTATAGTTGTATCTGTGATTACAAAGTCTCTACTGCAATGAGCATTATGAAAGTAACGAGTATTCGTTGACATTACAAAAGTGTCAATGAGTGTTCGTTGACATCACAAAAAATACAAGTGACGAAACAATAGCTGAAAGGAAAGAATGACAAATATGCACTGTTTTCAAAGAGATTTTTTATACCACTATGCCATACAAGAAATCTTAGACAAACAATGTACGAAAGAAAATCATGGAGCATTGTAGTTTAAAAGCAGTAAAATCGACCTTGCTAACCAAAACGCTCCTCTGTGGCTCAATCAGTAAAGCACATCAGGCTATATGATGGTTCCATATAGGATACAGGTTCGATTCCTATCAGAGGACACATATTTTCTTTGAAAATTTCTTGGACATTCAGGCCGGTAAATGTTGTTAATACTGTTTATTATAAACAGAGTATTTACATAAATATTTGTATCTATAAAAAGAACATATAAACATAAAAAATGTCTTAAATTAATATATATATATATATCTGTAACTATTTGGCCCACACAGAGAAATTATAACATATATGAATGCAACAAGTAGTGTGAAAGGAGCAAAAAATGTGAGGGTCTTCCTTCTAATATTTATTGAAAATGGGCAGGCTGGTGGTATCCTCTGAGGTAGAACCATATAGTTACCTCTGCTCTCTTAACTGTCAGACTTATGGCCATATCATATTGAAACACTGCTCTTTGTATGATCATCAAAGTTAAGCAATGTCGAGCATGTTCAGAATCCAGATTGGTGACTGCTTGGGCATACCAGGTTCTGTAAGCTTCAATGTATGGCTGGTGTAATGGATAATGCCTTAGAATTTTTAATTGGAAAGCAGAATTCCAATTCCAGTTGAGTTTGTTTTATTCACTTACATGCAAATACAGTCGGCAAAGGTAAGAATCCCCTCCTCTTCTTCCTTCAGCTATGGATTAATAAGTAGGTCTTTTATCAGTAAATTAATATTATCTAAAAAAAAAAAAACTTATAATCTAAAAAAATATTTTCTGGCTTTAAATAACCTGTTATGGGTTAATAAACTGTAAAAAAAAAACAATCAATTAAATCTTAACTGCTGTGGGTTGTCATCTCTTGCTTCTCTGCAGTCTACATAGCAACTGAACTGATGTCACTCACTGGTCATCATGTGAATTTATCATGAGGTTATCTTTCAGATAATCACACTTTGCATCCCTAATGACGCTGTTTGATCATCGAAATATGTCAATATAAGAGGTCTCCAAATTGTCTTATGTATTTACCTTTACTCACTTTCTGAAAAAGTCTCTCTTTTTTTTTATTCTTATCTAACTTTAAATTTCTTTCATAGAATGCACACTTCTCAGATAGTTGAATTTTTGCTCTTGGTTGATTTTCATGTCTCATGTTTCATGCATAATTCATATCTCTGACTGCATCTTTTGATGACAACTATTCATTCTGTCTTCTTACAATTAATGCTTAGTTAGTTCTTCTTGCTTTCAAGCCATTACTATGTTTAATCCTCATTGGGTACTTTCTGGCAGTAGTTTTATAACAAATTTATAGTGAGTTTAGTAAATATCAGATTATTAACCAATGCTGCAATGGTTAGTAACCTAATCTTGCCAGCCATTGTTAGTATGTTCACTGTTTCTTTTGTGACATTAACTTATTCTGGGTATGATGATAAACTACATCTGGCATCAAGGCTTCTGATTGCAAGGTTTTAAGGAGCATGGAACCACTTCTTAATTGCTGTTTCCAGGTCCATCCTGAACAGGGGTGGTAACACCTGTTAGTCCCAATTACAGGCAAATAGTAAACCCTCAAAACTGGGGTCAAAACATTATGAAAGTATAAAAATACATTTTTGTGGTAAGAATACCAGCAATACATTTTCACAAAAAAAAATTACCAGAAATATATTATTGGAAAAGAGAAAAATTACCAGCAATACATTATTGAAAAAGAAAGAGAAAAATTACCAGAAATACATTATTGGAAAAAAATTACCAAATCTCCCAAGAAAATTAAATGACCCACAAGGAGTTGATATGCAGTTAACCAAGCCTGTAATATTAAGATGAAACTCACAACTAACCTTTTTGTTGAGTGAGAGGCCATGATTAAATGTCAATAAATGGCAGAACTGCCCAACAAACAGAATTGACAAAGTTTGTAATAAGCAATAACAAGATAAAGGAAAAGAAAAGAATGGTCAAAAATAGTATAAAGCAAGCAAACAATATATGCAAGGCAAATTAAACACTAATATGGCAAAAATGTTCACAAACTAAGAATTGAGGTTGGCACGCAAAAGCAAATACAGATAACTGAACATAGCATTCTGACTTCAAGACAAAACAGACTGGGACTGAGTTATATGAAACCGAGAACTGGCCTATGTTATTGGCTCGGAAGAAATGCCATCATGCATTTGTGTGCTTCTGCCTATAAATTGGGAAGTGGGGAAAGTATTTTGCAATCATTCCCACAATTGGATTAGAACCAACATTCTTGATCATCAAACTGAGGTTACTAGGTTAGAGATCCTGTTTTGAGAAAATGGGCAAACAAAAGAGTGAAACAAAACAAGATAGAAATATTTACTTTATCGAGAACATCTTTTGTGTAGAGAAAACTTCAAGGAATGTTCCTAAGAGTCTTTGTAAATAAAGAAGGAAAAGTTGCGAGTGAGTGAGGTGTACTGCTTACATCATGTTGTTTCTTTTGCATGGAGCAATGGTTTACTTCAACCCAAAGTAACAAAGAACTAGTCTCCCAGGTTCACAGTGTACTTGCTCCCTGTTTTTTTTTTCTTTTTATTTGTGCACAAAAAGCTTAAATGGGATAATTTCTTCTGCTGATAGGATTTTTTATGCATGTGTGGGGCAAAATGGTTTAATGTTTGCTATACATTAAAGATCAGTGAACTGTACATAAAATAATAATAAAATTTTAAATAAAATAAAAAATTTTTCTAAAAGTAATCCATTTCTAGGTCAGCTGCTAAGAAAGTTGGTTCACTGTGCCATGCAAGATAATTTTTCTCTCCAGAATCTATCATACATATCTATAAGTCCACCATTTGTTCAGGCTTAGAATATTGCTACCATGTATGGTTCAGTTTTCCTGCCATTTACCTTGAGCTCCTTGATAAAATCCAAAAAAGAATCAGCAATATTATCATTCCTGATCTGGCAGCTCAGCTTCAGTCACTTTTTGACCACTGTAAGGTTGCTTTCCTCTGTTTTTTTCTATAAATACTTTCATGATAATTGTTTAGATGAGCTCTTCACTATGGTACCTAGACTTTTTGATTTTAAGCACAGTACTAAACTGGTGTCGAGATCTCATCAAATTACAATTAGGCTGGCTAGATGTGAACCGTAAATTCTATGCTAACAGTTTCTTTTCTCTCACTTCTCATTTGTGGAACTCCCTTCTGGCTCCATACTTTGCAGCCAACTTTAATCTCCAAAAATTTCAATGCAATGTCAATCACCATCTATTGTCCTCCTGATTACTCTTTTCTCTTCCCACTTACTAGTAATGTTTCTGTTCCACACCCAGTAATCCCTTGTGTCTTAGTGGCTTTACTGCCTTGCTTGGGGTGAAATCAGTTTTTTTAAAAAAAAATCAACATGACTGTTTTTCTAGAGTAAGATCTTCTCTATTGCACTCCTTGATTGACCTTTGCAATTGCTTTAAATGTGACCTTTGCAATTGCTTTAAAAGTGAACAATTTGAACTTAACGTCTTGTGTGTGTGTTTTGTTGGATTTAACTATTTGTGAAACCAACTTGAAAAGACCTACTACCACATTGTTCATTAAAGAACCACTTTGATTTCCAGGTCAACCACTTTTCTTAGCATCTGGACTTATTCTTAGGATTCCCAACCATGGGAGTTGGCAAGATTTCAAATTTCTATCACTCTGCAACTGCTGAGGTCAGCTAGGTCATCTTACTTTTTAAAAATCTTTTCAGGCATTTCATTATCTGATGTCCCTGTTACCAGATGCCACCCTGAATATAGATAGACTTTAGGATTTAAGAGAAAAAGAGCAGTTGGATTTGGTAGTCTAGAGTGTTGATATAACAACTTCTGAGCCAGCTTATCAAATAATTTCAAGATTTTAATTTATTTTTCCTCTTAGGTGTATCTAATTTAAATAATAATTATTATAACAAGCTTATACTACTTGGGGGTCTTAGATTTTATAAATATATGGATTTACTGGTTGTGTAAAAGTTACAAAAGATTAGTAGCAACAACTTTCCAAGTTGTAACTGTCTTGAGAATTAGCAATAAATTTATTTTCATCTTGAGATAAACTGACTTTGATGATAAATTCTCCTCCTTTTGTCTATCACTTTACAAAAAGTCATAATTTTTTTTCACCCCCAAGCAAAGCAATAAAGTCACTAACATGCAAGGGGTTACTGAGTGTTAGAGAATATGAGAAAACAAAAACACTTTTAAAGAGAGATTGAATGATTAATTCATTTTTTATGTCTTATCAACCCATTGCAGATTATTTAAAACTAGAAAATATTTTTTTAAATTATAAGAATTTTTTTGAGTTAATAATGGTTTAGTGATTGAAGTCTTACTAATTAACCCATAGTTAGGGGAGAAGAGGTAGATTTATACCTTTCCCAAGGGTATTTGCGCATAAGTGAATATAATGAACCCAATGGGAATTGGAACTCAGCTCTCTGATTAACAATTCTGAGCCATTACATGTTATACCATCTGCACAGCCAAGCTTACAGTCCCTGGTATTCCCAGGTGGTTACCCATCTAGGTACTGCACAGGCTCAGCGTTGCTTAACTTCAGTCACTGTACAGGAACTGGTGTTTGAACATGATGTGGCTGTAAGCCTATTAAAGAGAGAAGACAATAAAAGAACAAGAATTAAGACAAAAGATAATGATTGACATAACAAATATTGTCTGAAAAATTGAACCTGTTATCTATATATTTGCTACTATTAACACAATGTCTTGGTTGATCTATTCTTCAGCCTTAGTCAGGTAAACTTTTAAAAAGCAAAGTTTCCTTCTTCAAGGAAAGAAAAAAAAGGTGACTAACAACTGGATTGTTCCATTTCAGCAGCAATAGGTCTACCACATACAAGAATGTATAGTATTTGACAGAAAGAGTCATTCAGTTCTATATTACATTCGGTTCATAAACTGATCCTTCATTTAGAGGGGGATAGCAGATTCTCTATATTTTGTATAACAGGGATGTCCAACCTGCAAGCTGCACTGCAGCCTGCTTAATATTTTCAATGGCCCACTGCACCCTAAAATCTTTAGGTATATTTTCATTTACTTTAGTAATGTATGTTGAAAAAACTTTTTTCAGATTGTGCTAGTAGGTTCAATTCTCCATTTCAATAAAAGGGAAGGGAGCAAAGGCTTTTGCCGAGACACACTGGCTGGTGTGTGGGGCAAGAGCCAGAGCTGAATAAAAATTATTTAGCTTATCTAAAAAACTGTTATGCATGGATAGTACATACTGCTGTGAACAATTCTTTTCAGGCATGAAAAATATCAAAACTGCTGAATGTAATGGATTGAAGGATTCTCATTTAAGTTGTAGCTGTCACACCAAAATGGACCTGCTGGAACAGGGCAGTCGTCTCTCGTACTGGGTAGTCGTCTCTCGTAACATTGCATTATAGACATTGTAGCCATCACGCCAAAAAAGTCCCCCTGGAACAGGGCAGTTGTCTCTTGTATGGGGCAGTCGTCTCTCGTACAGTGCAGTTGTCTCTCGGCGTCTTTGTTGGTTCCCTTGGCCCCCACTGCCAAAGCCTTCAGACACACTCATTTTATAGACCATGACGAAGCAGCCAATCGGTTGAGTGGGAGAGTTTTACATATGTGTAGGCGCACTTCGTTAATTTTCTTTTATTTTTTAATTGCTCTGTGACACCATGCGAATACAATGTGTGGGTGCTTTCAGACATGATGTTGCATATCTCGCTCACGACAATCACCCTCCTCCCTGATTTAAGGATCACACAAATGACAGCGTGGTGCGGGTCGTTTTATCCTGCTACTTTGTCTCAGTGGAACAGGCTTGGCTATTTCCTCAGTTGTACTTTCCTCTGTCGTATCGTCGAGTTGAACTCATTCGAGGATGCCACTTGCACTTGTTGAAGTTGTGTCTTCCTGCATCTGCCCCTCATAAACCATAGAGGTTTCTTCGTCTGAGGTGGTATCATGATTGCTGGTAGTCTCCACCCCATGCACTGGGCAAACATCTTTTACATGGCGTGGGATTGAATGAGAGCCACAGACTTTCATCACTTTCCCCTTCTTGAACTTTGTTGTACACCGTCCACGCATTCTCTTCACCCAAACAACATCTCCTGTAGTGTATGTTCCAGAACCTGCAATGTCAGGTGTGGTATCAATGCCCTTCACATGAGTGCGGTAGGTATAAATTAAGTTGGCTGGTGCTGTTGAAGCAGTGGTGTCGTCCTGTGGTGTCACATTATGCCAGTATACTGCCTCCATAAGAGAGAATTGTATTCTCGCGGTGATGCGCTTTATCATGTGGTGGGATCTTTCTACTATCCCATTTCCCCATGGTACGTGGGTACATCAGTATCTTATCTGGATGCCCCATTCCTTCGCAAGTCTTGTGAATCTTTCCCCACAAAACACTCTAGCATTGTTGGCAAGCAGTTCAATCAGTGGTCCTCTTTCAAAAAAAGATTGTCTCCAACTGCCGGATGATGCTGGTGGAATCTTGGCACTGCAATGGCCTCCAAATGGCAAACCAACTAGAACCACAGGTAGTACTGGCTCCTGAAATGGGTCATATCCATTCCTACACTGTTCCAATTGTAGCATACAAAAAACCTGCATGGCTTCCAATGTACCGGGGCAGGTTCTATGGATTAACATTCCCTACAATCCCCGACTACTGCCCAAACTGCTGCTCTGGAAACTCCAGGAATGACCAATTTTACAAAGTTAAGTGTGCAGTTCACACTGAGGTGTCCACTAGACTGATCAATGGTTTGTATATGAGCAGACTCCTCGCCTTCTGCAGCCACAGTGCATGACCGTTCTACAAGTTGTGTCTCTTTTTGAATATCATCCAACCATCACTGCAGCACTCTGGTGAGCTGATCAGTCTGGTTATCATGAGACCTAACTAATGCTACGTCAATCTTCAGCTCATATTCCGAGGCCAGATGACAAAGCATGCCAAGACAGCATCTCAGTGGCAGCCATGGTTTGTATCCTCGACTTTCCGCACAACGTGTCTGAGATCCAGCGATGCACACACACACACCGAGTCCATCTTCAGGTGAATCACCTTTGCTTTCCACTGCAGTGTGAGGTTGATGCCCTGCAGCACTGCGTCAAGTTCTGCCAAGTTGATGTGCTTATCCTCACTCATTAGTTGCAGCCAACTAGCATCTTTAACCATGGATCCACTGCTCTCAATGATGACACCAGTAGCTAATGAGCTTGCATCTACCAATACAGTGACATCCTGTCCATCAACGCACCAGTTCCCATGCACTGGATTTGTTTGCCCCACTCTGGCAAAAATGGCCACCAACATCCGGCTCAAGAGGGGGTCTCGTATTTTATCATCCCATCCAGTTGTCACGGCATTTGCTCTACACTTTATGAATGCAGTTGCAACACGTAGCCAGCCGCACACCGGAAAATGTCCTGTTAATTTCCCCACACACAGAGAAAATATTTTGACATGTTAGTACATTGTGCAACGTCAGTAGCTTACTTTCATGACTCCACTGAAGCTTGTTGCGCTCCTCCCAGACGTGCAATCCTAACACACGTGTGCCGCTCTGGGGCCTTGCACGTAAGCTCAAATCACTCAAAGTTCTCATTTTACGCAGGATGCAGGGCATATGTTCTCATTGACGAATACATCGTCAATGTATGAAGATGTAGCTTCGTTGATTTTCTCATCTTGCGCAACCATGGTGTTAATGATGGACCGCATTATCAGGGGTGCCACGTTAAGCCCGAACTCCAAGCAAGTGAGGCAGTATCTTTTCCCCTTGATTTCTAATGTCTGGAATGGCCACAAGGACTTATTAACGTGAACTTGCAAGTAGGCTCAGTGCAAGTCTAACCCAGCAATGTCTGAACCTTGCTTCCACCACTCTCTTAATTTGTGTGCACATACATCTGCACTGGCAGCGTATACATCTACATGCTCATTGAGCTCACGGTAGTCCATGACAGGCCAAACCTTTTTATTTTCCTGTAGGATGGCCATTAGAGGAATCAGACCCTTTGGGGGTCCAAGCTTGTCTTCAGGGTATGGAAACAGCCAGCCATTTTCTATTCAAGTTTACAGCTCTTTGTTGTACTCAGCCCGAAGTTGCTCAGGAGTAGGATATTCTGACAGCCCGTGTTTTAATGTAACTGGCGACTGGGCACTGGACCACTTCCATGATGCGATTCATATCCATCTGTTAGCGTCAAACTCTGCTTGGAAATCAGGCTCATTGATGGTGATGGCAGGGCAGATTGGCTTGTGGCATTGGGGAAATTTTACCTCACCTGTGCTAGTCATAGACATCCCAACAAGCTGTTTGATTGCGTCCAGCCCAAGCAACAAGTCAAATCCGAGTCATCCCTTGTCCATGATCAGAGCTATGTTAATAGAGGGTCTGTCGCTTATGCCAAGCCAGACCACCCCAACTCCACAGCACCTAAGGGTATTCCCACCTACAGTCAGGATGTGTACCTCCTTTCTCTCCCACACCTGGTAGCATGCTTTGCATATCAGTATTTGGGTGCAGCCAATGTTCACAAGAGCTAAGCGCCACATTCCATCGATCTGACAGTCATTGTAGATAGCGCTCTAATTAAAGGGGATCTGGGGAGAAGGCTGGTGCTGAAGCCTCATCCCCCTGCCCGTTTCCGTTTCAGGCCATATGTCCCCGCTGCTTACACCGATAGCATGTGTCCGGTCTTCGGGGTTCAGCATTCTCTTTCCTTGATGTTTCACACTACGAGTCACGTGCCAAGTGATTGGGCTCACCGCAAACATAGCATTAACTAGGTATTGAACTCACACTCTTTGGGTCCTGTCACTGGATCTAACCAACGCCTTTATCCACTGTGCCATGTGTCCTTGGAGAACTTGGAGAGGGGAATTAACAGGAGATAACTGATAACTGACATCCATTAAACATGGCACATGGAACTAGAACAGTCTACCCCAGTAAGCGAAATAAAGGGTTCAGTACGACATTACAACCACCTGAAGAAGGCCGGAGCAGACAACGGCCGAAATGTAATAAATATGGCGACAAAGATGAGGACAATAGTCCAAATAATGTAAATAGTGGACAAAATTTTTATTGCTGGTAGTATTTCATTTTGTCAAAAATCTATTTCTGATAATGTTTACATTCAAAAATGTGTCCTGGTAATAATTTTTTTCCAAAAAACTTGCCGGTAATATTTTTTTCCTCAAAAATGTATAGCTGGTAATATTTTTTTTTTCAAAAATATATTGCTGGTAATATTTTTTTTTCTTCAAAAATTTATTGCTGGAAATAAATTTTTACAAGGTATTTCTGGTATTAAACCCTATTTTTACACTTTCATAGTGTTTTTACCCCAGTTTCAGGGTTAACTATTAGCTGGGACCCTAACATTTGCTACCACCCCAGGTCAGGGCAGATCTGGGAACACCAGCAATTAAGAGGTGGTTCCATGCTCCTCAAAACCTCCTTATTAGAGGCTTTGCTGTTAGATGTAGTTTATCGTCTTACCCAGGACGGTAATGTCAGAATAAGTTTATAAAGAAAAACTATGGCCTTAAATGTAATGAAGTTGACTTATTTATGCTGGACGGTAGAATGCCTACTTTTTCTGTATAAATTTAGTAAAACCATTAAATGGTTAACTACTTTTTGTTCATACTGGTAATAATGACCTGGACCATATTTTACATTGCTTGGACTTTCTACCTGTCACAATGGAGCACCATTGACATACAAAGTGATATGAATATTCTTGACTGGAAAAAAAAATGTAATATGAATAATCTTGACTGTATGGTTTTTATTTTTGTCTGTTTTTCTTGTTTTGGCACAAAGCACATTTTGTGAGCTTATTTACACCAACATCTAACAGCTTCAAAATCAAAGTCATTCCGCTGGGAATGGTAGCAAGTTCACAGTTGTCACTTCTTAATACATCTTTCACATAGTCTGTTCAACCTATACCAGTCACTATCCAAAACTAATAAACTATATTCACAGGTATACACAGGTATTGGGATGTCATCTCCATACAAGTCTTAGTGCTAGATTCGGCCATCCTGCATTTTTTGTAAATGCTAACAATTATGCCTTTTGGAAAGTTCAACTTTGGCAATGTCTTTCTTTTGAAGATAACATGGTGGCAATTTTGTTCCGTCTCCCAAGCATGTTAGCATCACAGTTAAATCTATTCTTTTCATTTCCAGTTGTTCTTATTTTAACTGATTTTTCATTAACATGTGTCATTATTATTGTGTCATACAGCAAATCAAATGTTAACATGGTCTGGTCTGTATTCTTAGTTTAATATTCTTGGTTCAATATTATATTTTCTAACAAAGTTTCAAGGACACATGGCACAGTGGATAAAGGCATTAGTTAGATCCAGTGACAGGACCCAAAGAGTGTGAGTTCAATACCTGGTTAAGGCGGTGGAGAACTTAGCGAGGGGAATTAACAGGAGATAACTGATAACTGACATCCATTAAACATGGCACGTGGAACTAGAACAGTCTACCCCAGTAAGTGAAATAAAGGGTTCAGTACGACATTCCAACCACCTGAAGAAGGCCGGAGCAGATAACAGCCAAAACGTAATAAATATGGCGACAAAGATGAGGACAATAGTCCGAATAATGTAAATAGTGTACATAATAGCTCATCTCAGAAATATAGACAGATATATTGTCTAACTCTGAAAGTTTGTTAACTTTTCCTCGTAATCTTCAGGAAGTCTTTGCATCATACACTTAAGTCATAACGGTTCATAAAATGATAGCACCAGTTTAACGAAACAACATTGAACCTGGTCAGTACCTAGATGAATGACCACTTGGTAATACCAGAGGCTGTAAGCTTAGATGTGTAGGTTGTGTAATGGATAAGGGGTCAGAATGAGAAATTGGAGAGCCAAGTTTGAATTCCAGTCAGGTTCATTGCATTCATCACCTTGGGAAAGGTATGAACGCACCCCTTCTTCCCCCATCTCTGAGTTAAAATAGTAAGACTTGCATCTGAAAATCATTATCTCCAAGAAATTATAAATACTCAAAAAAAAAAAAAAAATTCTTCTTACAAGCTAAATTTTTTTTGGCTTTCAATAACCTGCAAAAGGTTGATAAGCCATAAAAAATAAATCAGTCAATCAAAAATATTTATTGATTTGTTATATAATGAAGATAAGCATTACTTTTTGTTCACCTTATACAAATTTCAAGAGCCACTCTAGGTAGAGGGTTATAGTGTAAGTGGTAAGGTACACAGTTTATGAAAATATGTGAAGAAGATAACGATTAACTCTAGACTTGAACAGATTAAGATTTTAGGGATTGGGGAAACATCCTCTTGGGAGTAAATTCCTTAAATTCATCTCAAGATTCTCGACAAGATTCAAAGAAGGATCTGTAATGTAATCAGTCCTGAATTTACTTCTTGTCTTCAGACACTTTCTCACAGATATGATGTGGCTTCCCTCTGTCTTTTCTACAAATATTTTCTTGGCTACTGCTTTGACAAGCTTTTTTCCCTGGTGCCCTGACTACATGAATTTAAACATGCTACTAGATTGGTATCTAGGTCACACCCATTTACAGTTGAAATAGTTAAATGTAAACACCACTTTTACTTCAACAGTTTCTTTTCTTGCACTTCCCAACATTGGAAATCCCTTCCTCTCACTTGCTTCCTTGATAACTACAATCTTCAAAAATTTAAATGCAATGTCAATTGCCATCTTCTGTTGCTTTGATCCCTGTCCTTTGTTCCTTTCCTCAATCACACCTACTCTCACTTTCACTCTTTGTAACCCCCCCCCAAAACCCGGTGTGCTACTGGTACACCTGCCTTGCTTGGGCTGAAATGCTTAAAAAAAAATAACTTTGTGTGAATACTCTTAGGCTTCTAATACAAGGGAAGAGACGGATCTTAATAATCATGGGGATGGTTTCAGTAGGCAATAAATGGGGTGTGTCTTAATAAAAGGGAATCCTGAAAATTATTGAAAAGTTCAAAATGGATGTAGATAATAAATAGGATTGTTTTAAGATGGAGGCCAGAAAATTTCCTCAATAAATAAATAAACAAACATACCTTTTCTTTTAAACTTGATTTTTGTTTAAAATGAAAAAAAAAACAAAACATGTACACATATTGATGGGAAAATTTTTCAAGCTGAAAAATTAGGTAATTTCATTATTTACATTGTTCAGACTGTTGTCCTCATCTTCGTTGCCATATTGCTTTTTTTTTAAAAAAGCAAGAAATAAAATCCAAAATAGATTTTTTTTTTTTCTTTTTGAGATGATTGTTATTTGTAATCTGATGTTTTGTTTTTTCAGAACAGTTCCGAAGTGCCAAACTGAGTACGTTCAACAATAACTGGAGCGGCATTTTTGATTTTACCGAAGTTGCAGGAGAATCCAATATATCATTATTGCCGCCTGTAAGTGGACAATTCTTTCCAGACATTATTATTTTCGTCTCAACAACCAAAATTTGGGGATTGATGTTTCAAAATATACAATTGAAACCTGTTTTTTTTTTTTCTTTTTGTCATAAGAAAGCATATTAACCCATTCAGGGCAAAACAATATTAATATTTTCCTTATTTTACTGAAACTAAAGTGCAAATATTTCTTCAGTTTATGGAGGGAATTATGGATAATTGAATATTGCAAAAGTTGGCAATGGTTTTGGAGATTTCTTGTTGAATGATAATCCATGGTCAGCTCAACTTGTTGAGGTTGATGATAATGGTCAAGTTGACCAGTTGTGCTTGATAGTAATGTTGCTTCTCAACCCGGTTGCCCAACATTGCCTCTTGGTCAAGTCGACCAAATCAGGTTGCTTCTCAGTCAGGTTGATCAGTCAAGGTTGATGGCAACATTGCCTCTCAGTCAGGTTGACTAGCAGATGTCGATAGCAATCTAATGAAAGTATTACCTGAGAATAATCAGTATGATACCGTCATAAAAAGACTATCAGTAAGAGGTCACCAGACACTCCTGTCTTGGGCTTCTGTATCCCTGTCTAAAAATATTTCATTAAAAATTGTAATTTTTTTTTTTTTTTTTTACTTTCATCAACTCATCAGCTTATATATAATTTCTAAGATAAGGATTGGGAGAAGGTAGTTTATTCCTTTTTGAAATGTCTTCAGCCCTTGTACTCATTTCTTCAGCCCTTCATTCTGTTGTCCTTGTCTAGGGGACATAACTCATCTTGTTCTTATTTAGTAGTGTTCACTTATTAATAAAAGAAATAATAAAATAGATTTTCTGTGATCAATACAATCATTCTTGTTGATAATCCTGATGAATTGTTGAAAAATTACAAACTATGAGCCAACCTTCAATAAGTATTGTACATTATTACTTCTAATTTAATAATAATTATCTTCCTAGTCTGATATTGAACATTTTATTATCAGAAATTATGTTAAATTTGATATACATTAAATTATATAATTTTACATATATTAATTGCTAGTATTAATAGCTAGCATTTTTATCATATATATATATATATATATATATATATATATATATATATATATATATATATATATATATAGTGAATAAAAAAGAGACAAGAGGAAAATCTATTCTTAGCCTATGTGTTTTAGTCCTCTGAGAGACTTTATCAGGGCAGTCAGAGGACGAAATGCATTGGCTAAGAATAATTTTATCTCTTGTCTTTTTTGATTGTGTAAAATTATTTGAAAACTATTTTCTTTACAATAAAAAAATCAACATGGTTTTAATTTGCATTTTTAATTTTATTTTATCTTTATTATTCTATAGTAGTAAAGTTACAATATTGACAATTTTGGTGTGTAGAAAATAAGACACAAAGTTTTTAAAGTTTTAAGTTTTTTTTTTTTTTTTTTTTTTTTGGTTAACTCAGTGGTATTGCCTGTGCACTACTAAAGAAAGATAACTCTTCTTGCTTATTAAAATTTATTCACAAGAAATAGAAATCATTTTGAAACTGTCAATGATGGGGAAGTTCAGAACATTGGATTGATCTTTGGAGCTAATGGGAAAAATAAATGTTCTTTTAGGAGAGAATCAAGAATATTTTTTTGCCAAATTTCTTTCTTGACTTTTCTTATCTACAAATTGTCTGGGATTTTAAAAATGAGATTTTTGTGTTTTATTCAACAGGATATCAAAGTTGAAGATTATATTCCACTCCCAACCACAGAACCTTTGTCCAATTTGGAAATCTCTACAGAATCTTGTCGAAGTGTTGTACCACTCACGTTGGGTACTCAGAAAAGAACATCTGATGAAGTAAGTCCTTCAAAGTACACTTTGGTTTCCACTGTACTCATAATATCTGTGTGTGTGTGTGTGTGTGTGTGTGTTTCCATCTCTTTCTATCAATGTCTGTGTATTTGTGTGTCAGTGTCTCTTCATCTCTGTATGTAAACTCTCTTTTTGTGCACCTCTCTCTCTCTCTCTCTCTCTCTCTCTCTTTCCATGTGCCCACATCTCTCATTGGATGTGTATCGTTTTTCCCCCAATATACCTCTATGTCTACCTCTGTGTGTCTACCTCTGTGTGTCTATTTCTTTGTGTGTCTGTGTGTGTGTATCTCTTGGTCTTTGGGCATGTGACTCACACACACACACTTTTTAAACTAAAATTTGATTCCACCCCCCAGCCCAAGAAAAGTTGTTAATTTTGTTCAGATTAAAACCTGTTCTAAACAATCCCGCACTAAATTATTTCCCAATGAGAAAAATATGTATGTTGTGATGATAATATTCCTGAAAACAAAGGTATTGCATATGCTTGAGTATTGTGCAAGTTTTTATGATCAGTTTTTTAAGCAAAAAATGAAGAATTTTCTGATGGGCTAAATTAGAACACTATTTACATTATTCAGACTATTGCCCTCATCTTTGTTGCCATATTTATCACAACATTTCGGCCATTGTATGCTCCGGCCTTCTTCAGGTAGTTGGAATGTCGAACTGAACCCTTTATTTCACTCACTGGGGTAGACTGTTCTAGTTCCACGTGCCATGTTTAATGATGTCAGTTATCTCCTGTTAATTTCCCTCTGAAAGTTCTCCACCACCTTAACCAGGTATTGAACTCACACTCTTTATCCACTGTGCCGCATGTCCTTGAGAACATCTATGTGTGAATTTCTGGGTATTATAAACCTAAGTGTTTCTTTTGCTCTCTCCCACTATTCTCCTGAATCGGTGAGTATGTGTAGCATGCACAATGTGGCACAGTTGTAGTTATTATGCAAGGCAGATGTCACTTCATCTTCTTCTGGGATGTCCTGTCATCCAACCTGATTAATTAAGGTAAATTTTCATGATTTATATTATATATATATATTAAAACAGAGGAATTAACAGGAGATAACTGATAATTGACATCCATTAGACATGGCACGTGGAACTAGATCAGTCTACCCCAGTGAACGAAATAAAGAAAGGGTTCAGTTCAACATTCCAACCACCTGAAGAAGGCTGGAGCATACAACGGCCAAAACGTTGTGATAAATATGGCAACAAAGATAAGGACAATAGACTGAATAATGTAAGTAGTGTATATAATACCTCATCTCAGAAATATACACAGATGCTAAATTAGAAATTTAGGTATATTCACAAGGCTACAGAAGTACTTTATATACAGGGTCCAGTAGATAAATTGTCGTCTAAATTACACAAAAATGAAAATAACAATGACATCTCATTTTACCAAAATTACATAAAAATATCTTGAAATACTAAAAAGTAAATTTATTCAATAAAATCACCATTGGCTTCATCCTCCAGATGACTTTGGAATCTTCTGCAAATCTTCTGGACAGTCTCCTTTGAGTTGTTGAACAAGGGGAGGGAGTTCCACAGGCGAGAAGTGTGAGACATGAAGCTATTGGAGTAGAAGAGATGGATACATTTAACAGTTTTGACAGTGAAAGGGTGAGAGCGAGATGCCAGCCTAGTTGAACGCTTAAATTCATGAAGTCTGGGAACTCGAAAAAGCAGCTCATTGGAGCAGTTACCATGAAAGTATTTATAAAAAACACAGAGGGATGTGACAGCATGTCTCTGAGAGAGAGCGACTGCAGACGAGATGCCAGATTGTGGAGTGAATTGCGTCATGGTGCACTTTTTCTTACAGACAGTGCCTGACCCTACTACACTGTGCAGTCAACAAGATCAAAAACAAACAATATGCATGTGCATAATTAAAAATATAAAATGGTGACACCTTACCTATCGTACTCTGTAAATATGCTTTTAAAAACTTAAAAATGTGAATATCAAATTTTTATAACAAATATATATAATTACGAGAAATACAGTAAAAATAAAAAAGAAATGATACATACATAAAATAAAATAAATTCAATGTTGTTTTTGACATTCCTTTCCTTTTATAATGCTGTCAATATCTGCTTTTATGGAACTTGTCTTTATTCTAAGAATGTTAGTTAAATGAGAATCCCTCAATCCATTACCTTCAGCAGTTTTGATGTTTTTCATGCCTGAAAAGAATTGTTCACAGCAGTATATACTATCCATGCATAACAGTTTTCTAGATAAATTGGCAATTTCATTAAATTCATTGAAAGAATGAATTTATTTATAAAATTCAGGAAGGGAATTGTCTCTGATAAGTTTTCAAAGATTCCCTGTTTCAAAACTCAATGATTTCTAGCCAGTATTCGGTTGGTGCTTCCACATCATTAAATGCAAATGGATCACTAGACAATTTTAATTCAGTTTTTATTTTTCTGGGGTTAGACAATATGGTTGTAAAATCTTTTACCAAAAACTTCACATAATTTACTATATTTTTCAAAGTGCACAGAAATTTCTTTTCTTTTTAATAAACTCTGAAAATGCACAATTTCATTGGCTTTCAGTTATGTTATCAAAAGTTTTAATTTCTTAATAAAACCTATTATTCACTCAAACATTGAACAACATAACTGGTCTTTTCCTTATGAATGTAAATTAAGTTTAGACATTTCAGTGATGTCTACTGAAAAGAAAAGATCATTCAACCATTCTTCGTTTTATAAAAAATCTACATTTTGTTTCTTGCTTTACATGAACTCTTTTATTTCAGGTAATAATAATAATAATAATTAAAATCTATTCAAAGTTGCTGCCATTTGACTTTTGAGAAATACATAAAGTTTTCATACTGAAAGCCAACTTCTTCCAAGTATTTTTTGAACCCATGATGGTTCAAGCATTGAGACCGGATAAAATTCACAACTTTTACAATATCTGAATAACTGATTCATATTTAACTTTTAAGCACATAATAGCTGTTGTCAAGCAATGGTAGTTGAGTATATCATGATCGACTGATTCTTTAAATAAACTAATAAATCCATTATTTTTACCAATTAAAGCAGAAGCACCATCACTTGTAATTGAATAAATTTTATTTCTATCAATATCGAACTTTTCAATTGATAAATTAATGTATTCAAATATGTCCCTACCAGTTGTTGTACCCTTCATATGGCAAAAGTTCAACATTTTATCAATTATATTAAAATTGACATCAAATCCTCTGATGAAAATAACTAATTGTGCAGCATCACTTTGATCAGTATTTTCATCCAATGCTAAACTGTAATAAATACATTTAGATAATTGGGTCTGCAATGTATTAACAACACTGTCAGCTATGTCATCAATTCTTCTATTAATTGTCTGATGTAAGAGACTCATTTCATTGTGAGACAATATTTATTAAAAGCAATTACAATATTCATTCTTTTATTAATTCACTATCTATCAGTGGCTTTACCCTTCCAAGCCAATTTTTCAGCTATTAAATAACTAACTTTTGTGCATGTATCAGACTTAACAACAGATTTTTAAGAATATTTTGTTGAAAACTAAACTGCTTTTTTAATTCATCTATTTTCATTTATCTTCTTTCTTTGTTTAATTCATTACATTCCAACTCATGCTTGACAACATAGTGATATTCCTTGCACGCAGCAATTTTATCATTACAAATGAGGCAGATAATATTACTGCATGTTTCAATTACAAAATATTTTTCTGTCCACAGAATATTGAATTTTCTTTTAAATAGGAAATATACCTAAAGATTTTAGGGTACAGTGGGTCACATAAAAATATTAAGTTGGCTGCAGTGCAGCCTGCAGTTTGGACATATCTGCACTATACACAGGTAAATTTTGAAGAGGTTAAAAATCATGCATTTTCAGTAACCACTTGCATTATGCACAGCTAAATTTTTTTCTTGAGGGGTTAAAAATCATGCAGAATTTCAGGGGTTGCATTATACATGGCTAATGCAAGAGTACATAGGGTATATTTTTATATGAATGTAAATCTGCATGAGGAGGGTTCATAAAAGCTTTCCCTTTGCTCAACCCCAAGTGGAGTTTGTCACAAAACAAAGCCGCAAATGCAGAACCAACAAATGAGAGTCACTAATAAATGTTAGATGCCAATTGTTACGCCCAATCAGAAAAATTATCATTCATCCCCTCCCTCAAATGTCCCAACCTTGAATGTCATTAAGAAAAGGTGAAACTCATAAAAGCTAATGAGAGAAATGAAGAGAGGTGTGCTCAAAAGAGGAACTTTGTTTGAACCATGAGAAAAATCTCAATGGGAGGTGGGTCATGATATGCATTAGGTTTTAGAGGTGGGTTGGGGGTGAGGACAGATATTGTATATACTCGAGTATGGTGTGAGTTTAAAATCAGTTTTTTTTTTGTTTTTTGTTTTTTTTATTTAATGAAAAAAAAGAGTGGGGTTGCATTATACACAGGTGAATTTTTTTCTGGAGGGGGTTAAAATTCCTACAAAAAATTCATGGGTTACACTATACATGAAGTTGGCTAATGCAGGAATACAAAGGTCTATTTTTATATGAATGTAAATCTTTCAGTTTCTTTACAAAGCAGACAACAGGAGAGTTTATTTTACAAGATTAAAGGATGTGTTTCATATTTTACTATATAAAATGCCATGTATTTTTTCTTATTAATAGTCTTCTTAAGAGTCAATAGTTAGTCCTTTGTTATTGCTTTCCATTACTACAAAAAAATAAATTTGTTTACTATATATACTCAAGTATAGTGCAAATTTTTACGATCAATTTTTTTACACAAAAAATAAGGGGTCACACTATATACAGGTAATTTTTTTTTTGAAGAGTTTAAAAATGATGCATTTTCATTGACAGGTTGCACTATACACAGGTAAATCTTTTCTGGAGGGGTTAAAATTTATGCAAAGAAATGAGGTGTCACACTATATGTGAAGTCAGCTTATACACAAGTATATAAGGTATTTAAAAATGAATAATTGACAATTTATGAAAGAATAAAATAAGCAAATCTCCTCCTCTGTGCTTCAAAGCAGAAACTGTACCTAATATATTGCTTTATCTTTTTATATTTTCTTAAATAGATCTGGTAATGGTGAGGGATCAAATAAAGGTGATGACCACAGCAGTTTTGAATTTGGGAAGAATACTGAGGAGGGTTCTGGAAAATTGGAGAGTCTTGTTACTTTATCACTAGAAATTAAAACTTAATACTTCTGATAGGAGGAAAATATAATTATCATATTTGAAGTTAGGAAGAATACTAGGGATAATTCTGTTTATGAGACTTGCTGTCACTTGGATCCCATGTCATAACCTCTTATATGAAGATGGTCTTTATTTGTCTGCTGGGATTAAATTAATATTTATAATGACTTTTTTTCAGGCTCCAATCCAATTAACAACTCTCCCACATTTTTATCATATCGCTAGTTATTTAGGCTCATAATTATACTCTCAATACCTCAAGTCACTAACCAATTTCCATGCACTCGTGGGCCTCAATCAGGACCACATCCCTGTTACACTTGCTTGATTTTGACATTTCTGATTTGTAGTTTGCATCTTTGGAACTGGAGAAACCAAAATATCTTATCCATGTCTTTTGGGATTTTTCTTTTTTTTTTTTTTTTTTTATTTTTTTTTCAAAAACAAATTTGCTGGAACTAAATCTAGGCTGTCAGAAGTGGGTGACTTGTTTGCCAAAAAAAAACATGTGAAAAATCTACTTGCTTGGTCATTGTGAATGCAACAATCACACGTTTCCAAATTTAACTTGATGATGTCTCATGGGAGAAATATCTTTTCAGATATGTGCTGTAACATTGTGTCTGATTGGTTGCCAAAAATGTTATGGTATCAAAATATCCAATATGGCTGGATATATTCTGAGCCTTTCTCTAATTGTTAATTATAATCATCAATTTGTGGAATTCAAATTAACTTTGTAATTTCTTTTTATTTATTTTTTAATTTAAAGTCGAGCTTGATTGTGTTTTTCAATGATGGCAGTTCCCATGACAGAGCTGTGAAATTTATGGAAACTATGAAAGCAGAACATGTAAGTTTTCTTTTTTCTTTCTTAAAATATCTTCAAAATAAATTTTATAGTCAAAATGTCAGTTTTCTTTAACTTTTTCCTGAATCATTTATTGTTGGTTTTGGATCTGTGACTTAAAATCTCTAAAGGTGTTTCACTCTTTGTGAAGGTGTGTGCTGAAAACTGATGACACCAATACGGAGCAGATACCCTGTCACAATGACTCCAGGGAAATCCAGTAGGAGGAAACATTGGTTTTCATGGTTTTGACTTTTTTTTTTCTAAGACATTTATTTGTGGTTTTATCTAAAAATGAAAAGACATTAGCTTAGTAGTAATATTATCTTGACTTTAGCCCAGTAGATAAAAGCATTAGTTGCAGTAATCCAGGGACTTGACCTAAAGACTTGTGAGTTCAATATCTGGCCACAGCAGAAGTGAACAAAAAAACTTGTAGAGTTGAATTACTAAAGGGAAATAACTGAAACTGAGAAATCCAGAAAAGGCATGGCATGTGGATCTAGAAGAATCTACTTTGGTGGATGAAATAAAGGGTTTGGTTAGAAATTCGATTGTATATCACCTGAAGAAGGCTGGGGTGTACAACAGCCAAAACGTCATGAATATGACAACAAAGATAAGGACAATAGTATGAACAATGTAAATATTTTAACTTTTTTTTTTTTTTTTAATTAAATGAAGCCATGATTATTTTTTAATTAGGAATTCTTTCATGTTAATTTCACTTGCTTTTCATTGCAATCACTTAGACCTTCATTCTATGGTAAACAATCTGGATTGCATATATAGTATATAATTCATGTTGGGAAATGCTAGTATTCTAAATCAAATTTAATGTCCATCCAAAATCTTTGACCTAAAAGGAGTTGATCTGTGGTGACCCCAATATATACTGGGCTCACCCAAAGAGATACCAAAGTAAATTTTGTACTCAATGTCACTTAAGAATATCAAAAGACCTTTAGAGTTGACCTAGAAGGTGACCTAAAATCCACCAAGTGCAGAATTTAGCTTTAAAGGGTTTTGGTGGGTGTGCTGATATAAGCAGGAATTGAACTCAGCTGAAGATAGAATAAGATAACTGGATGACAGATAATTATTGGGTTGATCAAAATGTCTGTTCAGTTTTTGTTGACACTAAACTTCAAGCACTCTAATAAGAAGCTAATTTTAGTCTGTCACTTGCATATGTACACTTGTTAGATCCATGTTTTTCAACCTTTTTAACCAAGGCCCACCTAGGAGCAAATGAAAATATCATGGCACACTTAACAAAATTTTACATTTAAATGTTGTTAAGTAAAATGATAGATTTAAAAAAATACACAAATATGAACTTATTTTATTTCAATGTTTTTATTCAACTATTTCTGCAGCTTATTTAGTGTGAAACCTGTGCCTGGTATTTTTTCACAATTTCTTCAATGTTTGGTTGAATGTGCAATAAAAAGACCCTTGTTTCAGTTGAGTGTAGTCTTTCTTGTGTAGGGAGACCACAGTTGTTTTCCCTTGGGTTGAGCTCATGAGAGTTTTGGCCCCTTTTAGAGAGTAGAACTCTTCTGCTCTTTTTTGTCTTTACTTCCATTCTGGGAGGAACGGCCTCTTTACCTTCCTGACCACCAGGGTGTCCACACACGTGGAAACTGGTCAACATGTGTACGGCTTAGCAAAAGAAAAACGTACTTTCTGTTCACTTTTCTGCGGACGATCCAAGGCCATAAAGTTGGTATGTAATTTCTTTGTTCTCATTCTGTAAACCTCCTTGTTCCAATGGCTACACTAATGCTAATATTAGTATCGGTGTACTATTGGAAGGCTAAAACGTGTTATTCTTCCTAACGCAGAATAGTCAGTAAACTCTATGTGGCAGATACCACCATACTAATACTTGCTTTTTATTTTTGATGTTTTTGAGAGTTGATAAGCCTAATTCACATAAATAAGAAGTAGAAAATTGCAATAAAACTGATAAAGCCTTTTTAGCTAATGTGGGATATTCCTTTTGTATTGAAATCTAAAATGTATCTATGGGTGCCGTCGAATATTTTATTTTGAGCCCTTGTTCACTAGAAATGGTTAAATGGTCTTTAAAAAAAGGAATATTAAAACAAAGTATTTAAAATAACATAATCGAGGAATAGTGAAAAGAATTATTTGAAAAAAGTTTAATATTATTCCTTTATTCAAATCTGAATGCTGTACCATTACTACCCCCCCCACACACACACGTGTGCCATGACAATATTTCTCAGCATACTTAAGAGGATCTCGCACAGCACACTAATGTACCATGGCACAATGGTTGAGAATCATTGTGTTAGATATTTGACACTTCAACGTAGTTTAACATGAACTTGTGATGAGACAGGTTGTGCTTGAGGTCACCCAGAAAATACAAAACCAAAATGAACATTATTGACACCTTAAGGTTTTTTTATTTTAAAAACAGCAAGAAAGTGGTGGAAACCTGCAGGATTATATGCACTGTGTACAGAGGGGATGTTTTTATGAAACGTGTGTGCCAAAAATGGTTTTCAAGATTTCTATTGAGAAATCTTTTAGTTGAAGATGCCCCTCATTCTGATATTAACATTGATAAAATGAAGAAGTTAGTTGACACTAATCCTGTTATATGACCAAGATGATTGCAGATATTCTCCAAATATCCAAATAAAGTGTTGAAAACCATCTGCACCAACAGGCTCAATATTTGGGTTCCCCATCAATTGAATGAAGCTAACCTTACCCAACAAATTTCCATCTGCGATTTGTTGCAGAAACATGAAGAAAACATCCTTTTTTTGAAGAGAATGGCAACAAGGAATGAAAAGATGGATCACCTATAACAATGTGAAGTGCAAATGATTATGGAAGAAGCACAGTGAACCATCATAAACAATCTCCACAGCAGAACCTCACCCCAAAAGAAATTTACGATTTCAATTTGGGCGGATTGAAAGAGTGTTGTCTCTTATGAGGAGGACCATCAATTCAGATGTGTACTGTGATCAGCTGGACAAATTATACATAGCAATCCATCAGAAGCGTCCAGCACTTGGTAATCATAAGGGCATTGTCTTTCATCACGACAATGGCAGACTGCAAACTTCTTTGCAGACACGGGGCTTGGCTGGAAAGTTTTGCCATAGCCCCCATATACTCCTGACCTTGTGCCTTCAGACTTCCACCTGTCTCAGTCTCTTCATTGAATGGGCAGACCTTCAACTCTGAAGAGAATGTAATCATTCATTTGGAAGAGTTTTTCATCTGTAAAGCCAGGAAATTCTTTGAGCATGACATAATGGATCTGCTTACAAGATGACAGAAAATACTTGAATAAAATGGTAAATATATATATATATATATTTTAGGTCTGGTCCCTCCTCCCCCAATACTAAGTATGATTAAAAGAAATATTAAAATAAACCCTCTCTAAACTCAACCATGTCTCTCACACCACTCCTCGCTACCCTCTCTGTTAAATTACATAAACTTAATAATACCCGTCAAAAGTGGTAATTTTCATTTCATCTTTCGTTTCATTTTTGGAAGTGTTATCTGATGATCCAGCGTCCTTTAAAATGGTTCTGGTGAAATAAATTATTATAATGGAACCTTAAAGTGGTCTGTTTTTCTTTAAATTATTAGCTCTGGATTTACATTGAGCTCTCAGGATTTCATCCATACAGATTACCAAGTTTTTCATAACTTTATATATATATATATATATATATATATATACTAGCAGCCATACCCAGCTGGTCAATCAGAAAAAGTGTTCAATTAGAATGGAGCAAAAAACAGCATCATGTTTAGATGTAACATTTCTATCTTCTTTCAAATATTTTGAAAATATTTTCATTAAAAAACATTTTGAATTAATGCAGTTACTGATATAAGAGAAGTAGTCTGTATTTATTCAATTAAAGTTAGCCGAGGACATGAAGGAGTAAAACAGGCAACATGAAGACCCACTGATGAAAATTGGTTGAAAGATTAATGAAAAATAAGAAGAAACCAGTAAAAACCATTTTTCGCTATTTACGCGGGTTTTCACTATATGGGTGGACTCAATTATCAAATTAAATGACTGTTAAACAATCAACTTATTGTTGGCTACAATTGAGTGAAGTTTGTATTAGATTGCTTGAAAATTGAGGGAGTTTTTAGTTTAAAATTTATGTGAAATCAATTTTTTGTTTTTTGTGGTTTTTTGCTAAATGAGGTGGCATAGAAATAAAAAATGAGGTAAGTAACCCACATACTGAGTTTGAACGAAATTGGAGGAAAAAAGTTGAATTTATTGATTTTTGATCTGCTTCATCAATTATTTTTTTTAAATTATCGATTTTTTTTTTTTTATTTTTTTTTTTACACTAAGCACCTATCTCTTACATTGTACCATGTATATGCCAAGTTTGGTCAAAATCTGTTGCATGGATCTCAAGACAGACAGACACACAG
Organism: Acanthosepion pharaonis; assembly: GCA_903632075.3. Lineage (NCBI taxonomy): Eukaryota > Metazoa > Mollusca > Cephalopoda > Sepiida > Sepiidae > Acanthosepion > Acanthosepion pharaonis. The sequence goes on from CAHIKZ030001398.1 coordinate 462,644, forward strand.
ACATCCTCTATTTTATATATAGAGATTGAATAAATGGCTTTGTGTTTAAAAAGTTTTGTCTTATTTTCACTTAAAAACTGAATAGACTTTTTGGTCAACCCAATATATAAATTCACAACTATTAAGAGAATCTATTTTTATGAATGAAACTTCTTCGAGTTCTGGGTCATTTAGAGCAAAGAGTTCTTTGAAATCTTTGATGTGGTTGGATGACCTTACAAGTGGAGATCTTTCATCCGGGTATTCATATTTGTTGGTTGGGACCAAAATTAAACGAGTTGGCTGGCAAAGTCAGTTGTTGTAGAAGGCTGCTTCAGTGCAGTCCGTTTACTAACATTTACTGACCTAACAAGTAAACAATACAACAAAATCCTAGCAACTCCTAACGGAAGTTATTTTGAAGTATTTCTAACTTTTTGCCAGTAAGCCTTTCTGTTTTGTCGCACACATGACAACACCCAACAAGAAGGATAAAAAGAAAAATAAGTGTTAAAAAGAAAATATATCTATGCTGTTTACCAAAAGATGCAGATTGTCTAAGTTGCTTTGATGAAAAGCAATTAAAATTAAAAATCTCTCTCTTCTTTCCCATCTCCTTTCTGCTATTTATTAATGATCTGCCAAGGAACATCCTCAGATCATTAGTAAACATATATGCTGATGATGTCACTGTTTATGGAAACACCTCGAAAAAGCAAGATATTCAGAGCCTTTTAGCTCATCTCTCCTCTGACCAAGCTCTAACAGCACAAAGGGGGAGGAACTAGCTTGTAACTTTCACTACCACTAAAACAAAGCTAGTAGCCTTTCATCATCACTGATTGTGCACTGAATTATTTCCTGTCATAATGGATGTATAGTGGTGTCAAGGGAAAAACCATCCTTCTGACACTGTTTTTTTTTTTTTTTTTTATACACCTATGAAGGTCTAAGATTACCAAATTTTTTTACTCTTTCATTTTCTCATACAAAATGTAATTTTTGGATTTCTTTTTTTGTTCTTGTCTTTTGCAGCCTGATGTTGTTCTTGTGCAAAGTAGTGAAGTTGTTTTGGAATCTGACGAAGTTGAAAGAGTGTTTGGTAGCCAATCATATCAAGCAGCTGCAAAACAAGGTAAAAATTTAACCTTCACATGAAATAGATTTGTTTTATTGTAGAGAATCATCTAAGATGAAGATATTCTTTCAAATACTGTATCTGTATGATGATTTTATTAATAAAATTGTTCTTTGTTATATTTCAGGTCCAGTGATTGGGCTCGAGTTGTGTGGAGACAATGTCATTAAATATTGTCAGGATCAGATAGTCAATATTATGAAGGGTACAACAGGTTTAGTATTTGTTAGTCAAAACAAAACCCTTGCTAAGAAACAAATTGAAAATTTCTTTAATTATGCTGACATGCAAATGAAGATCTGAAATTCATCCATTCCAATCTCTCTCAATTATTTGTGCTGCTTTTTGGATGGTTCTCAGTCGTGTTTGGCTGACCAGTGTCCACTCCATGATCCTGCATGACATGAAGTAACGCTACTGACCACAACGACTACTGCTGTATTCTTGACATCACTTTTCGAATATAAAAAGAAAAAAAATCACCGTCATTAATTTATTTGTTTTATTATTTTTGTAATTATATTATTTTACAGAAAATATTAAAACAGTTTTTTCATAAGTTTGTTTCACAAGTTTAATTTTTTCTGTTATATTAATTTTATTCACTATTGTTTTTTTTGTTTTTTTATGCTATCATTTGTTATGGTCCGATAAATACTTTCACTGATATAAAACAAGCTTTCCATCATTTGCTTTTGGTATAATTATTTTCAAACAAGATTTCTTTTGAATTTTTATTTTCAAAATAAAAAGTTAATATTTTTCTTTCATGAATTTAAAAAAAAATATTTTCAGTTTTGTTTTTGTTTTCCTCCAAATTTGTTTATTAAAAAAAAACAATAATAAAAAAAAAATCTATAAAAAAATTTCCCTTTATTTTTTTCCCTTCTCCATTTTCCCCAATTATAAGAATTCTTCTCTTTCCATCCAAATGTTCCATGTTCCCAATGAGTATAGCCACTTTCCAAACTGCTGCTTGGAATGTGATAGACATTAATCTACAATAAACTTCTTTGATCTCCATAGCAAAAAAACAATAAACTTGGACAGAATTCATTTGGGAATTTCTGAAAATCAAGTTTCATTCAGGCGTTATCTGCTGAGGAAAAGGAAAAATCTTTCTTTTCTTTTTTTTAAAATAATTCTAATTTAAAAATGAGTGTATTTTTTCCTTTCTTTCTTCAAACAAAAAAAAAACACAAATTGGGTATTATTTCTTGCAGAATTGCAATATGGCCCCGTATGTACCCAGTTTGTCTTTGAAACTTTCTAAAAAAAAAAAAAAAAAAAAATACTGTTTATTCGATATTTTTTTTTGTTTGAAAATGTTTTTAAATATAAAACTCTTATGTCATTGTATTTGAACTTTTCAACTTGATGCAAAGCCATTTTCAAACTGAATTTCTTTTTTTCAATGAAACCCTTTTAAATTTCTTTTCTCTTTATTCAAGTTTTTTGCCAATATTCCTCCACATTTGAAGCCTATTCTAATCTCAACTTCTTTAGCTTGTTTGGTAAAAGGAATGCTTCCTAATCAAGCAAGCCTTGATCTTAACCTATGAATTGGCATCTAGGCTCTGAAGCCTCCAATTCCCTCAATTTTATTGCCAATCAGTTTTAGTCCTTGTACAAAATGAACTCTATGTATTAGTATTTTAGTCAACATTTGAAATCATGTCTTGTCTAAAAGTGGCTTTGAAAAGACATTGTGACAGAATATTATTCATCTCTGGACAATAAATGAAAGAATGAATGTCAGAAAAACAGTCAGGAAAAAAAACTTACACCATATGTTTTTTCATTAGCCAAAAAACGTCACTTCTTCCCCAAACCATTTTGATTCTTTTGTATTTATCTGGGGAAGATGGGGAGTAAATCAAGAGCCTAACTAGTAGCTGGTGCAGACCAATTCTTCTGGGGATCTTGGATATTCTCATCCAGGAATTGGTTAAGGGAGTAAGTTAAACTTTCATTTGCAGCTTCTTTACTTACCTAAAATTAATACTTAGGAAAATGTTGACAATATTGACAAAGGTTAGTCTAGTCTAAAATATTAGAGCACCTACTGAGGAGTAAACTTGTCATTAATTGTGAGATTAGTTTGTTAACCACAACTCTGTGGTAGGCGACTCATATAAACTATGATAAAAAGACCTCTGACTGCCTTAAATAAAATATTTTTCAAACTTCTAAAAATAGACATTTTACATAAATGTCTTTCTCTAAAAAGGCAAACTTAAAATTAATATAAATTTTAAAATAAGATAATTTCTCTATTAAATTAAAAAAATATTGTCTCTCTTTGTCTACCTGTCCTTCTCTCTTTGTCTACCTGTCCTTCTCTCTTTGTCTACCTGTCCTTCCCTCTTTGTCTACCTGTCCTTTTCATTCTGCTTGTCTCTTCCTATCTGTACCTTTCTTTCTCTCTGTACCTCTGATTATCTGTCTCTCTCTCTTACTGCCTGTCCATCTCATTCTGTACCTCACTGCTTATCTCTCTCTACCTAAATATATCACTCTCTGTACCTCACTACCTGTCTCTCTCTCTCTCTCTCCACCCCTCTCTCTTTCTGTCTGTTATTCTCTCTCTGCCTGTCTCTCTCCCTCTCTAATTGTCTCTCATTCTCCCTGTCTTCCTCATTCTCTACCCCACTGCCTATCTCTCTCTGTTTTTACTTCTCTCTCATTCTACCTGTCCTTCATTCTCTATGCTTCACTCTGCCTATCTCTCTTTCTTTCTCTGTCTCCTACCCAGAAATAAAATCCAAGCTGCAATATTAAATTAATATAGGTTATTTACCAATTTAACAATTAAATGAGATTTTTGAATACTGACATTTTGCTCCTGAAAAGGGGATTTATTCTTAATGAAAAGCCATTTTTTCTGGATACAATAATTACAAACTGTAGAAAGATTGTTTAAAATTGTCATGTTTTTCTTGAAATTATGAATTATATTTTGTGCAGAAATGGAAATTTGCTTTATGCCCACATCTTAAGATCTTTTCATAGTTCACAATTAGAAATGAAATTTTTTTTGTGGCAGAAATGCACTATTTTTTCTTCTTTTGATTGAACACTCAATATGTATAGAGGGATGGACGGAGCAACAACAACAATAAATTATCCACTCCTTGTTACAAAATGCTTATTTCTAGTAAAATATTTATTGAAGATTTGCTTAAGAGTTTTGTTTATCAGCCACACTGAAAGATGTCAGTAGAAAGCAAGATTTTATTTTTATTTTTTGTCTTTTTCAAAAAAAAAAAAAAAATAATTTCTTACTTCTCATCCTCATCCTTTTTTCCTTCCTCCTCCTCATCTTCTTTATTTTTTTTTTTAGATTATAATTTTCTTAATTATTATTTGAAAAAAAATAATTGAAGAATGTGTCATACTTATTATTGCTGGGATTCTATTTCTGACATATTTTGCTTGAAATAACCAAAGGTGGTAAAAGTAGAAGCAAAAAGATTGATCGTCTGTGACTACAACATAAAAAAAGCAAAGCTTTATGCTCACAAATAAAAAAAAAAAAATGACTTGTTAAAAAGTTGTTTTTTCTCTTGACACTTATTATTTTGTAATACTTTCATTTCCTTGGCAATGTTTATTTACAAGATTATAAAAATATCTGAACCAAATACAATATATTTATTATTCACCTTTTATAAAGAAATAAATAAAAAATCATTTTATTCAAAAATTTTTTTTTAAATTATCAAAATATGTCAGCCATCTACAATGCAATTTCTATCATTTAGCATTTCATAAATAAGTATGAAAACAATTTTTTATTTATAATATTATAAATATATCAATGAGTTATAAAATAAATATTTATTTCTTTATAAATTGATACATGATAAACATTGTATTAGTTGGTTTGCATTTTTAGGGCTTGCATTTTCAGAAATTTGTAAATATAAAATTATTCTTGTAAATAAACAATCTAATAAATAGTGTTTAATATTTTTGTTGTAAATTCTCAAAGAACAAAGAAAATTTATAAATTTGCTTTCATATGTTTGGGTTTTATTAAAATCCTAATCCTCGCTTTTTCATTTCAGAGGGAGTGAAGGTAATTAAAATAATAGCAGTATCAAGGGGAAAAAAACATCCTTTTTTCACACACTTTTGTATTGCAGGCATAAAGGTTAAAGATTACCAAAAGCACTTATTTCCTCCTTTATTCCTCAAAAACCCATTAATAAGCTACCCTTGTTCTACCCCTTTTGTCTTTTCTTTTATGGATTTTTGTCTCATATATCTCTATCCCCCTCCCAAATACATCATTGTCTTGTTTTATAATCATTGCAGTACCAATCTACTAATGTCTTTTTGCTACCTATCTTAAATTCCCTCTATTTTTCCTACAGCTTCTTTGCGGTATGTGTGGTAAACGGAACCCCATAGCCATGGATTAAAGAACTGGAAATGTTTAACCTTCATGTCTGCAAAAAAAGAGTTTGTCAAAAGGACAGTTATTCCCTTGACACTGTTATTATTGTATATACTTTTGACTCCCTTGGCAATGTTTATTTACAGGATTATAGAAATAAGTGAACCAAACCATTTTATAAAAAAATGAATTTGAAAAAATTATCTTTTTTATTAAAAAAATTTATTAAAAAAAATTACAAAATTATTAAAATATTTAAATCAACTACAATGCAACATTTATTATTTATCATTTTATAAATAATTATGAAAACAAGTTTTTTATTCAATCTAATAAATAAATAGTATTTAATATCTTGTTTGGGTTTTATTAAAATCCTCATCATTTCATTTTAAAACATAATCATTGCCAAAGGAATCAGAATTGTATATAGTAATAGCAGCGTCAAGGGAATAACTGCCCTTTTTTTGACAGCGTTTTTTTTTTTTTTTTTTTTTGGGCACAATGGTTAAACAGTGCCAAAGAACTTGTGTCCAGAATTTAATAGAATCAACATCACTTCCATCCTAAAAAGTCATGCACAAAATTTTCAAAAACCTTTTCATTTTTTAATGGGAAATCTTTTAAAATGAAAATAAAATTTTCAAATCTCATAAAAGGCATCTTTTTTAACATATGGTTTGATAGTAACTCCCTAAAATATTTGTAGGATCTTAATGTTTAATTCACAAGAATTATGGATGATTTCATCTATTTTTTGGTTAAATTAAAGGGATTTTCTCTGCTAAGATAACAAAATTAAGATCTCTCATATGTAATAAAGATGCCTTTTTATTGATTGAATAGGAATTTCTTCCATGAAACTCATTGGCTGTAACTCCCTTCTTAACTGAGACAGCAGCAACAATTAAAAGCTTTTTTCTCTATTATCAACCTTGACAAATAAACAATTTTTACTTTTCTTTATCATTTGTGATAAAATTCTCTCAGGGGTGAGCAGTATTTTATATTTGCACCTCCATCCCAATTAGCAAATTTTAAAGAAATGGGTAATTTATAATATATATATGTGTATATTTGAGTATTTGGACAGCAATCCCTCTTTTATACAAGTTTCATTAAAATGACTGACAAGGTACTGCACTTAAGTATTTTATTTAATTTTTCTTGTGTTCTTATAATTTTCTTCTTTTCTGGATGTAAATTCTATAGAAATTGTTCAAATGTTCTGCATATCTGAGTGCTTTCGGCTATACTTTTAGCCATTATCAAGGATGATTTTATTTTTACTTTTAACTGAAAGTAACTTTTAACTTATCAGTTGTTTTTAATCAAATTTGTATAAAAGGATTGCTGGCAAAATACACAGATACACACGCACACACACACACACACACACACACACATATATATTCTGATATTTTTAAAGTTTCACTATTGATTTGTCATGAAAATGTACATTTGATTTTAGAATAAAAAATAATGCTGATTGGTTAATATATGGGGATATTTGAAATTTTTGGAAATAGTTAAATTTTCTCAAAATATTTTAATCTTCTGATGTAATCCATTTATTTTACACTTGTAATGTGTGGGAAAGCTGAAATATTTCAGAGAATAAAATATTTATATTTCTGTAAAGTTATATAAGCGTCTAGACAAATCCATTTTCCTTCTACCAAATATGCAATCACAAAAAGACTGGCTGGAAATTTTTTTTTTTATTAGCTATTTGATAATCAATATTTTAATTGTTATGATGTTATTGTACAAATGTTTGTTTTTAGAGGGAAATATTTTTAGAATTGTACACTAAAATTTCTCAAGTTATGAATACTATTTTTGTGAAAACTGATGTTTTTTCTTTTGCAATTCAAATTAATTTTTGTTTTCTCTAAAACAAAATATCCATTTCTTCACTAAATTTATTCATTTTTCTTTCCAATTTTTGTGTCTGATATGTGACAAAAAAGTATTTAAAAAAAAAAAAACTTGAAAATGAAAATTACATTTTTTTTCCCTTTTTGTTCAGAGTCCTTAAAATTGTGGGATAAAAATACAAATAAAAAAAATGTCACATTTTCTCTTATTTTTTATCTTTTCCATGTTGCCAAAGTGCTCTGCAGAATCTTTTGCGGAGATCTTTATAGTTTTAATCTTGTCCTTCTTTGCCTACTTTCCCTCCACAAGTTAATATATATATATATATATATATATATATATATATATATATATATATATATATATATATATATATATATATATATATAATTAGAATTTAGCTATATTTGTCAGTGTTTTTCATTATAACAAATTGGTTATTTGTGATGAAAGAAATTTTGATAATCATACTTATAGCTAACCTATATTTGTCTGAAAAAAAATTGGAAAATTTTGACTATAACAACTTATAAAGTATCAAACGTGTTTGTTACCTTTTTTGTCTTTTTCATTCTTTTCTCTCCTTTTTAACTTTTAGATACTTACCCAATTTTTGTCTTCTATAAGAAGATATTTTTGAAGATGTGCAATAAACATTTAAACCATGACAGAAATCGACACACTTTTTTGTAAGTCAAATATCGGTTACCTGTGTGCATGTTTTTCAGAATTACTTTCTTCTTTTTAAAATGGTTGTTGGAAAAAATGTGTAAAAAAATTTGATTTCTGATCTGATAAAAAACAGTCAGATAACAGTTGCTGATTAGTTTGTTTTGTCATGTGAATTAAATATTTTTTAAATGAAAATAAAAAAAATGCTGTAAACATATCATGTAAACTGACAATATTTGGCATGTGTTGGTATTCAGGATGTGAATACTAAACAATTTTTTAACAGTATTCTGGAGAGATATTTTTTGTATGCTTAAGTATTTAATATTTATTGAAATATGGCTTATTTATTTATTTTTTTTGCTAAAGGTTTGCCCAAGTTCTGCACCTTTATACAAATTGAACTGAATTGCAGAATTTTTATGCCATCTACCATGCCATGTAAAATTTATTTTCTCTTATTTCTTTTTTGCTCTTTTCACAATTATTATGCCCTACATGTGTTTAAAAAATACTGGTGCTGTCTGCTAGTATAATACAGTGTGAAATTTTATCTATAATTATTATCAGAATTATTACTTGACTTCAATATTTGTTTTTATTTTTTTGTTTTAAGATCTCAAAATGTCTGGACGACTTTGTGTCCTTACACTGTCAGCATCTGAAGAACTAAAATTACCGATCAAAGCAAAATACTAAAAATTCAAATCTTCAGTGACTGTAAACTTTGCATAAAATCTTGCTTTATATATATATATATATATATATATAAATAAAATATATTCTAACAGGAAGTCATTAGATGATAACTTCCGACTGTCTTATATTTCCAGGAAGTAGTTGGAGTGACTTCCCTTGTTAGATCTAACCATGATTATTTCCTTTGTTATATTTATATAACTTGGATGTTTGAATAATAGCGAAAGCAAAGAGATTTTTAGCATACATTTTGTGGTCTTTATTTAGCTATTTTTTGTTTTAAATCCTGATGTGATATGAGGGAACTCCACACATTTCATCACTTCCTCTTATATATATTTTTTTTTTCTTCTGATAACATATCTTTTGAAATTTATTTTTAACAAAATTTGCCCCCATTCCCCATATGAGATTTTTTTGCAAGAAGATGGGTGAGTCGACCATTATGGGAAAAAGAAAAAATACCACTATTTTTTATTTTTTTTTTTTAATAAATTTTCAATCAGCAAAAAAAAAAATAACCAAAATAATAAATTAAATCTTGGATAATTATTGCAGAAATAGTGAAATGAAAATATTTGTGTTGAGATTTTTTAAAATGTGAAAGTTAATAGAAGAAAATGTAAATAGCAGATGAATATCTGTTGAATGAAAATTTGCAAGGAATGTTTGGTATTTGCCACTTTCTCTGACAGACTTGAAAAATTTGTGGAAATGAATTTAAGGCCTTCAACTGAGCTGCCAATTTTGAGATGTTAACTTTAGTTTAGCTGCCTTTTGAAGAAAATGATTCTCTTTATTTCTGTAAAATTATCCAATTATCAAAATCGTTTTCCACAAACGAAATGGTTTTTATATTCTAAACAAAATCCTTATCATTTTGTTAATGTAAAGTAATATTCTTGCTGTTCAATTAAATAACTTATCTGATGTTCATTTCTTTTTTAAAATTTCAAGCCAAGTGTTTTATTTTCAGAATAATTTCTATTAGTTTCACATAAAACTTATAAAGCATAAGTTTCACAGCCAGATGCCTTTCTGATGTCACTGTTTTTATTTTATTTTTTTTTTGTTGTTTATCAAGTTTGTAACTAAACAAAATATTTTAATAATTGCAATGAATTTGTTTAGGATCCAAGTAATATTTTTAAAATTATGTTTGAAATATTTTTTGAAAACAAGAATGGAATTTTGATAACGTAAAAAGTTTGGACCATAATTCAGAGAGAATGGTTTATAATCAAAGGACATATTAAAAAAAAAAAAATAAGGTGGGAGTTTTGGGGAAAACATGTAGACTTTAATGTCAGTTTTAAATGTGGCAAATATTCATAAAATGTTTTCATTAATTACAGAAAATATGCCAGTAAAAGACGTGATGATAAACTCAGTCTACGTAAAACATGACCAGCTAAATATCCCCTCTGTATTAGAAATGATTTTAAAAAAATATTGTAATATGTGTTAGAAAGAACAGTGAATGCTTATCAGAAGATTCCAAAATCAAATTCCTAATAAAATTTAAGTCAAAAAAAAAAAATTTTACTTTTGGTTACATTTTGGGCCAGTATTTTAAATCAGGTAATAGGTTGATTTTGAGCCAAAATTGTTATTAATTCAGTGGATGCAGAGATAAAAAAAATTAGTTAAATATTCTTTCTTACTGATGCCTTTTTTTTTAATCCTGTTTAATTTTGGAAAATTGGGGGGTTAAATTTTGTTCAATGGATATTTTCAAAAGAGGATTCAGTAATTTTGCGTCTTGATTTGTTAAGATGAATCTTCAGAAACGGATTACATTTTGCAGCATGTCTCACTGGCAATGGTCCGAGGTAATGCTTTCTACATCATCTCCAGAGGTAGCAAAAAAAAAAATTGTTTATAGTTACTTTGTTCAAACTTTTTCAATAAATTTTCAATGATTCATTTAAACCTTTATACCGGAAGACCTCACAAAATCAAACTAGATTCACGCTTGTTCAAATAACATATATAGCAGATTCAAGAAATTTGAGGGGATGTTAACATTTTTTTCTAATTACTATGACAATACCATAGCAACCATTTAAATTTTTTTAAATAAGTTCCTTAACTTTGTGAATATATTTTTTTAAATGTTTAGAAATTTTATAAATATATTTATTCTTAAACTAAAAAAAATCATTTTTACAAAAAACTAAAGGGCATTTGTCAAAGTACTAAACAAAGTATTATTGAAGGCAATTAATTATCTCAACAATTATTTAATTTGAATTTGAACTGGAATTAGGATTTTTGCAATTTTATATAATACCGTATTTTTCAACAGAACGGAATTTTTAAAGGAATGAGAATAACGCATTGTTTTTGAATTTTTATTAAACGGAAGTCATATATATATCCAAAATGTCCAGATATTTATAAATGTCCCACTGTATAAAAAAATATATATATAAAATACACAACAAGCATAAAAAAGAAGAATGAAAATATAGGGTCTTACATATTTAAATTGAAATTCTACTGTGTTTCTGGAAAAGCTATGTTTAGGACTACAGATTCAAATGGGCTGAATTCATTTATTTATGACAGATTTTCATAAGGACATGACATGAACAGGAAATGACAAGTAGAACTTTTGGGTTGACCGAAATTGAGGACTGTTAGCCAGTTTCTTTCTGTATCTTTGGAAGATATATTGCCAAAAAAAACAGCTGATTTGACTTTATTCCGCTGGGGGGCTGATTTAGTAAAAGCCTTAAAAAACAAATGATTATTTTTTTGGCAATTAATAAAATGAAAAAAGGATTTTGCCAATTTTTGTCAAAAGTGACGTCCATAAATGGCTGTCAAAACAAAAACATAAAAAATTTATTAAAGGCAGATGATTTTTTTTGTTTTCTTTAAAGGAAATACATAATTTTGAAGTTCATCTTGATCAAAATATTTTAATTTTAAAAAATAAATTCTGCAAAAAAATTCTCAAAACAAGTAATGTCATTTTAAAAGTACCATGATTTTTTTTTTTATTTATGATGGATCTGAGAATTAAAATCTGTTGTTTTGGGACAATAAAAATTAAGTTCCTGAATGATTTTTTGAAATTAAAAATTTCAACCCAAATGTAAAACCAAGATTTGTATGAATTTTTAGGAATACCAGGTGCTGAAATTTTTGGATTTGTTTAATAATGTTAATTGGATAATGGCTTGAAATTGTTAATTAGATTTTTTTAAATCAATTCCAGTCTATATTTTTAAAATTAAATTTTTTTGACCAATTTGGGGAAAAGTTTTTTTTCCCTTTTCCTTCCCAACTAATTTTCTCAAAAGACTTCTATAAGTAAAATTATTATTATCTCAAAAAAAAAAAAAAAAAAAAAAGACAATACAAAATATTTAATTAAATAACCCATAGATTTGATATGCAGCTAAACAAAAGAGCAACCAACCAATAATAATAGTTTTATTACTTTCATCTAATGAATGCTAATATACAAAAATCATTTTTAAAAAAAAATTGTCTATTTTTAATGAGTGGATCAGTTAATATATTTAATTTGGTTCTCTCCATTACTATATAATTGGTCACAAAATATTAAGCAATTATTTAACAATAGTTCCTTATCTTTATTGTTTTGACTTATATTTACCTGAAGTATTTTTAATATTTTCCTTGAAAATTGGAAAACAATTTAACCTTTAAAAACAAAAGCTTATTTTATATGAATATTTCACTGAAAATTAAAATATTGAAACTTTTAAAAAATATATTTCAACTTTTTTATATTTTAAGAAAATATATATGTATAATATTATAGTGGAACACACCTATTCTATAGTTAATAAACTCTCCCATTATAATGAATAAGTAAGAGTTTCCTTGAATATTCATTTTGTCGATCATTCAGTTTTTTCAAGTTGACAGTATATTAAAGTTCAGCAACCACAACTAGAATTAATATTGTTATACCTATTATTATCAAGTATTTAACGTTTTGTAAACAATCAATGAAACCTATTTTAGGAATGTGACTTAGTACAAATATGTTTCCATTTTCAACATTTTTCACTCCACAAAAACCAAAATTTGAGGACAAAAAAAAAAAACATCTTAATCTTTTTGAAATATTTTAAATAGTTTAAAAAGTATTTAATTTTATGGAAAAAAAAAATCAAAAACAAAAAAATATTTTTGAAAAAAAACAGATGAAGTCCATCAAAAAAATTTTATGGACTTTAAATTATTAATTATTTTGATAGTGGATTATTACCTTTAAAATTATATTTTTCCCTTATGATAAAAACAAACACTTGAATTTTCATCCATATTCCGTTAGTAATGAGAAATTGTTCCATCTTTTTCCAAAAACCACTAATTTTGTGGAGTTGTTCATTAAATTTGATAGGAAATTTAAAATTACAATCTTGTTTTTTTTTGAATTAGGATTTCATTATTGTTATTTTCCTAATTCCTTTAAAAAAATTTTATATCATTTTTTTTATTTTCTCAAAAACAAACATTCAACATTCAAGAATCTTATAAAAATAACTTTCAATTTGTATTTTAAAAAACTCAATTTGAAATGTCTTAAAAATTTTACTCGATTAATGCTTTATTTTATATATTTTAATTTTTAATTTTTAATTTTTTAATTTATGAGCAAAAAAAACATTTTAATTTTCTATAAATATGATTATAAAATTAACAAAAAATTAAAATACAAAAGATGCAGGATATTTTTCAATTTATATAAAAGGAAAGAGAATATACTGTCTGAGTTAAATTATTTGTTTTAAGTCCATCAAATAATTAAAACATGGGTGATTTATGTTAATTTTTTAAAAATTTGATTTTTTAATCCAGATTTAAATATAAAAAAATATATAAATAATTCTTTGGATAAAATGTTTTTTTTAATTTTTTTTTTTTTTTATATTTTTTCTGTTTAGAATGTTTTAATTTCAAAAATGAAAAAAAAAAATACCATATTAAAAAAAAAAAAATTTTAAAAAAACTGAAAAGTGAAATTTGTGATTTCATTTTATGACCAATTACATATCAATTTGATAATGGCAAATAATATTCTTTTTTTGAAAGTTAAATCAAAAAATAAATAAAAAAAAACAGTTTAGCTTTCAATGTCTTTCAACAAATAATTAAATTAAACTTAACCAAATTTTTCTGTGCTTTTTTTCTTTCTGATTTAACTAATGGAATCAACAACCATTTTTTTTTGATCAATTTTTTTGACATTCAAAAAATTAATTTTTTGGAAAAAATGGTTGACTTTGTTTTAATTGGATTGAAAATTTGCACAAAATCATCATTTTAGAAATTTAAAATTTTTTGAACAATGTAAATTTTTTAATTAAAAATATTCTTTGAAATGTATTAATTATTTTTTTTCAAGTAACTCATTAAAATGTAGATTAAATCATCCTAATAAAATGACATATTTGTCATAAACATTTGACCATAAATTTTAACTAATTGCAAAAAAATGTTTTTTTTTAAATCAATTTTTACAAGTTCATTTTATTTTTTTTATAAAAATTGAAAAATTGGAAACAAGTTGAAAAGATTTTTTGAAAATCTGAAAATAAATTTTTTATAATTTTTATAAACAAATATAAAAATATTTTTTACCTAATTTGGCATTTCTTTAAAAAATCCACTACATGTTTTAAAAATTTCCTAATCTAATTTATGTATATTATAATTGAATGTATTTTATCCACATATTTTCACAATAGAAATATTTCATTAAATATTTTATAAATAATGAAAGAGGAAACAATTTAAATAAATATCCTTTTAAATAAATATATATATATATATATACAAAATTACACAAAAATATCTTGAAATACTAAAGAGTAAATTTATTCAATAAAATCGCCATTGGCTTCAACCACGGCCTCCAGATGACTTTGGAATCTCCTGCAACTCTTCTGGATGGTCTCCTTGTTTAAGTTGTGAATGCTGCCATAATCCTTGCCTTCAGTTCATTTTGGTGTTACAAGGAGTTTTGTTGGTCTCTGCTCAACTGTGCCCCACACATAATAATCAAGGAGGTTGCAGTCTGGGGAGTTAGTTGGCCAGATGTAAGAGGTGATGTGGTTGCAGAAATTGTCTGACAGCCATGACTGGTTTCTCCTGCTTGTGTGGCATGGTGCAGAGTCCTGTTGCCAGACATAGGGTCTTCCAGCAGCCACCCTCTTGACCCAGGGCAGCACTACCTCCTCAAGGCACTTGATGTAGGCCTCCATGTTGAGTCTGAGGCCCTGTGGGAAGATGAATGGAGGCATATCAGAATGCCATCACTAGTGAGTTTTCACTCCAAACACCTTTCGTAATCACCATTAGACTCATCCAACTCTTTCTGAATCCTCTGCACTGTCCTCAGATTGACACCCAAAAACACTCTGAAAATGTTTGTATTGGAGCTTCCAGCATGAATGCCAAGCAGTACAGCATGCTGTTTCCAAATTTCTGGCAGAGTGAATTGCATCATGGTGCTTTTTTTCTCACAGATGGTGCCCAACTGACCCTACTATACTGTGCAGTTGACAAAAAAAAAAAAAAAAAAATGCATGCAAAAAAAAAAAAAAATAAAAATGGCGACAATTTACCCATCACACCTGTATATATATATATATATATATATATATATATATATATATATATACATAATATTTATTTTCAATAAATATAAATTTTTTTTTTTAATTTATATAAAAATCATATATTTTAAAATAAAAACAAAATGTCATTTTGAAAAAAATTTACATAAAAAAAAATTTATTTATTTATTTTTTTTTTTATTATTTTAAAAAATTGATTATTAAAAAATGAAATCATAAATATATTTCAATTTTAAATAAAAATTTTTGAAAAATTAAAATTTTTATTTGTTTATTTCTGATAAAATAAAAATAAAATTGATTTCTTAATTTTTTTTGAAAATAAAATGAATCTTTTCATAAAATTAAATAACAATCAAAAAAAAAATCAATGTATTTCAAAAAAATTTTTTTTTTTAAAAAATGAATTTTTGTTTAAAAAGAAATTTGTGAAAATATTAAATATATATAGATTATTTTTTTATTAAAAAAAATAAATAAATACAATAATTTTTTATTTATTTAATAAAATATAAATAATTAAATTCATTTATTAATTTAATTTTTGAAAAGTTTAATTAAAAAACAATTTTATTTTTTTTTTATTTTTTTTTTTTTTTTTAAAAAAATTTTTGATATATTATTTTTTATCTGAATAATAAAAAATATAATAATAAATTTATAAAGAATATTTATATAATTATCCATTTATTCAAAAAATTTTAAAAAATAAAAAAAAAAAAATTATTTAAATAAAAAAAAAAAATTGATAAAATCATTTATTCATTTTTATTTTAAAAAATTATTAACAAAATTTGATTGAATATATTTTTTTTTAGAATAAAAAATAAAAATAAATTCAGTTTTTATATTTAAACATTATAATAATAAAAAAAAATAAATTTAAATTTTTTATATCTAATTAAAATAAAATATTTTAATATTTAATAAAAAAAAATTTTTTCAAATTTTTTTTTATTAATTTTATAAAAATTTTATATTAAAACTAAAAAAAAATTAATATTTTTAATTTTTTCTTCAAAAATTTATCATTTTATTTCTTTTTATTAAAAAAAAAATAAAAAATGAATTTAAAAAAAATTTAATAATTTACAATTTTTAATGATTAATTAAAAAAAAAAAAATAAAGATATAAATTTTTTTTTAAAAAAAAAATTTTAAAAAAAAAATAATGATAAAAAAATAAAAAAAAAAAAAAAAAATTTATATAAATAACAAATTTGAAAATTTCATTTTTGAATTTTTTTTTTTTTTTTTTAGGTTTAAATTATACAAAAATATATCATAAAAATAAATATAGAAAATATAAAAAAGAAAATATACCATATTTAAAAATAAATATTTGAATTTCAATTTAAAATTATTTTAAAAATTTAATTTAAACAAAAATAAAAAAATTTTTACATTTTTATTGAGAAAAATTAATAAAATATTTATTTTATTAAAAAACCAAAAAAAAAAAAAAATATTATTGAAAAAATCACTTTTTTAAAAATTAAATGAATTTTTTTTAATATATTGAAAATAAAAATTTATACATACATATAATAAATTTTTTCAATTTTGATAATTTATATAAAAAAATTTATATATTTGTTTATAAATATATTTATTTATAAAAATTTTTATTTTAATATATCAAAAATATTTGATTATATTTTTTTTTTATTTTAAAAAAAAAAAATTAAGTTTTAATAATTTAGAAAAAAATACATATCATATTTTTTTTACAAAAAAAATATTTAAAAAAGATATTTAGAATTTCAAAAATCAAACAAATCAAATTAAAATATCATAAATTTAATTATATAAATTTTCAAAAAAAAAAATTTTTTAAAAAAATTTTTTTTTTTTTAAAACAAAAATTCAAATTGAAAAAAATGTCAATAAATATTTATATTTTTTGACTGAATAAATTTTTTTTTTTAAATAAAATTAAAAAATAATTAAATTTAAAATAAATTCTAATATTTTTTACTTAATAAAAAATTTGATTAAATATTTCCAATTATAAAATATAAAAAAATTTTTTTTTTTCAAAAAATTTATTAATAATAATGAAAAAAAAATTTTTTTAAAATAAATCATTTGGACATATTTTGATTTATAATGAATTTTTATTTAAATTTTTGAAAATTTTTTAAAAAATATTTCCAAAATACAAATATTAAACATATTATTTAGATATAATATAAATATAATGGAACGTTAAAATAAATGATCTAATAATATATAAAAAAATTTTTACAAAATATATAATAAATAAAATCAAAAATATTGAATATATATTTTTGTTTTTGATATTAATAAATATATATATAAAAAATATAAATAAAACAAAAAAATAAAACCAATTTAAAAATATTTTTTTTAGTAGTTAAATTAAAAATCAATATTTAAAAAAAAAATTTTAAATCTGAAAATTTTTATATTAAAAATATATTATTTTTTAAATATATATTTTTTTGCAAAAAATTCATAAAAAAAAAAAATTTATATAATAAATTTAAATTTATAAAATTGCCAAAAAATAAAAAAAAAAAAAAAAAAAATTAAAAATATATGATTTATAATTTATTTTTTTTAAAATATATGTTTTTTTTCATTTGAAAAAAAAATTGAAATAAAAAGGAATTTTTAATTTTTAAAAATATTTTCCATTTTTTAAATTTAAAAAAAAATAATTTTTTTTTAAAAAATTTTTACAAAATTTATAAAAAATATAAATATATGAAAAAAAAAAATTTAATTTTAATAATTTAATTTTTATAAATGTAAATTTTTTTCAAAAATTTTTCATATTAAAATGTTTAATTTTATAAATGACATAATTTAAATTTTTATAAATTTATAAAAATTATATATAAAATAAATATTTTAAAATAAATATAAAAAATTGAATAAAATATAAAATATAAAAAACATAATATTTAAAAAAAAATTTCAAAAGATAATTGAAAATGAACAATTTTTGATTATTTATAGAATCATATTATTATTTGAATTTAAAATAAATAAAAAAAAAATAAATATCAATAATATGTAAATATATTTTATATAAATTTTATATCATTTATATTTAAAAAAAAAATATAAAACATATATATAAAATAAAATTTATAAAAAAAATCATTAAAAAATTATATATATATATATTTAGTTTTTATAATAAATATTATATATATAAATAAAAAAATTTAATTAAATTTTTTTTCTAATTTAATTTTAAAAATAAAAATATTATAAAAAAATATATATCATGAAATTTCAATATATATTATGATCTTTATATTATACAAATCAAATAATCAAAAAATATTATGATATTGAAATTCCATTGAAATTCAAAATATATTTAAAAAATTAAAAAAAAAATTTTGCAATATACAATAAAATAAAACAATTTCAGATCATATTGACATAAAAAAAAATATAATATAAAATATTTATTAAATATTCATCAACAAAATAATAAAATTTTGTTTGATATTTTTGAATATAAAATCCAATTTTATTTATCCTTAAATTTTAAAATAAGATCAATATATATTTATCAACATATAAAATATATATATAAACATATGAAAATTTTTATAAAATTTAAATTTAAAAAAAAAAATTAATTTATATTTTGAAAAAAAAAAAAACAATTTTTAAAACAATAAAAAATATTTACAAAAAAATATTTTATAAATTAATTATAAAAAATTCAATTTTTAAAATTTAAAATTATAAGAATGATTTGAATATTTTATTATAAATTTGTTTTAAAACATTTTCAATTATATTAATAGATTAACAAATAAAAAATATAAAATATTATTAAAAAAAATTTTTATAAATTTAAAAAACAAATTTTATGAAAACAATTATCAATATATTATAAATAAATACAAAATTTTATAAAAATTTTTAATATTATATATATTAAATCATGATTTTTGGAAAAATATTATAAAAAAATATATATTAAAAATAAAATAAAATTTATGAAAAATATATATTAAATATGTTTAATTATTTTAAAATTAAAAGAAATATAAAAAATAAAGATAATAATTAAATATATATATAAATAAAGTTAAATCCTATAAAAATATATATATGATAAAATTTTATAATATAATAAATATTTAAATATGATATATTTTATTTAATAAAAAAGGATTTATACATTATTTTCAATTTTATAAAATCTAATACAATAAATATAAATTTATAATATATATATTATAAATATATCATAAAAATAAATTAAATATATAGAAATTCTTATATATTATTTTAAGGAAATTAATTTAAATAAATTTTTATTTATTTTTTTATAAAAAAAATTTTTTTGATTTCAAAAAATTAAATTTATTCATAAATATTTAAATAAATTTATAAAATTTTTATTTAAAAAAATTTTAAACATATAAATATCAAAATATATATTTTTTATATTTTATTAATTTATATATTTATAAAAGCAGCAAAAAAATGCTAAAATATTTTCTATATAAATTTTTATAATTTTTATCATGAATTAAATATAAAAATATTAACAAATATAATTATTCCAATAAATTTAAAAATATATTTTATTTATTTATATAAATATCAATAAATTATATAAGAAAAAATTTTTTAATTTTTTAACTTTCCCCTAATTACAACAGATTAAAAATTGTTGAAAAAAAAATAATTTTATAAATATAAAAATATATATACCTGTATGGAATTTTATATATTTTATTGAGAGTTAAGAAAATTTTAAACAGACCATATTTCAGAAAATTTTATTTTTTTTTTTATTTTATTTATTTAAAATTATATAATTATTATATATTATTTATAAAAAATATATAATAAATAATTATATAGAGAATATTATTAATTATATTAAAATTATATATTTTTATATATATAATCTTGACTAAATATATATCAAAAAAAAAACAGCAGGAAACAATAAGTACATAAAGCCATGAAAATTGACAAAACAATCTAAAATATTTTTTGAAAATATACAAATAAAATATATGTATTTTTAATATACCTTCAGAAAGAAAATAAAACACTGAAAATCATTTTCAAAATTTTAGTTTAAGATTAAAATCTATTTTAGGGCACCATTTAATAAAAAATTTTTGATTTGTTAAAACAAGAAGATGAATAAAATTCTTTTTATTATTTCTATATTTCTTTCATAATTTTTTTTTTTTTTTTTTATCTTAATGCTCATTTGAAACAGTTTTATTGTTTTTAACATCTTTGTCATATTGAATTATGATTATTAGTACTTTTTATATATGGATCCTTTTTGCTATATTTTATCATTTGAAAAGATAAATTAATGACATGTTTTTATTGTCCTTTTCCCCTCTTTTTTCTTTTCCTCCATATGATAAATCAATCATTCCAGTTCATCCACTGTTGCATGATGGAATGAATTTAAAAAATGGGTTCCCCAAACAAAATGACCAAAAAGCTTTTGATTCTTTTTCTTTTCAAGAAAAAAAGAAAAAAAAAATTTTTATTTCTAATGTTAAATTGTCTGAAACCATTCAATAAAAAAAAATTCTTTGAAAATCAATTTTTGTTCTTATTTAATTAATTATTATTCTGCATAAAACAAAATTGATTCATCTGTCTATATTTCTGAGATGAGGTAATGAACAGAAACTGACATTTGAATTTACTTCTGTTTTGTAGGAATTTGTTTTAGTATTTTACAGCATTAAAAAAAACTGAATTTGATATAAAAAAAAATCATACATGGAATTTTGAAATTATACTGATTTTTGCTTTTTACAAAATTTTGACTAATTTCCCTGTTGGATAATAACTAGAATTTATTGAGATCAGGCTAGGCCAAGAAATTTTCAGTTATGGAAAAGATAGACAAGTAAAATGGATTTGAAACATTGGATGAAAAACATTAAAAACATAAATGAATTATACACAGCTGATGAACCATATAGTTTCAGCTACAAAAGTTGATTTGATTGATGACAATTTCTGAATAACAGCAATGATTTTAAATTTCATGAATTTAAAATTGGCAAACTTGGACCTTCAGGCCTTCCAAAATTTGGAATGTCAAAAGGACAACAAAAAAATCGCAATTATTTAAATATCTTAAAAATCGAGAATGTTTAAGAGGAAAAAAAGTGATGATTAAAATCTAACTAAAAATAAAACACAAATTATCGATTTATAATAAATTTTGATTTTTATTTTTAATATAAAAATAACAAACACTAATTATTTTTTAGAATTTTTATTTATACTATTCATATATGAAATTTTTTATGGAATAGTTGGCAAAACATCAGCGAATCAAACACTTGATTCAAACTTTATAAAAGATATAACCACTCATTTGACAATTTTTAAAAAAAACAGAGGTCCAAGTTTTTTAATTAATATACTAAAGATAATTAGGTTTTAAATTCAGATCAAATTTACTTTTTATTAAATTTTGAGGCAAATTGAAAATGTTTACATGAATTTACAACAAATTTAAAAAGAGAATATAACATCAATCAAATTTATATAAATATATAATATATATAGCCATTTAAATTAATTCTTTCAACCTAAACTAAAATATTTTTATATATATTTTTTTTATATAAATATATATAAAATATATTGAAGAAATATTTATCCATTGAATGACATGTCTGAAAAATTTGAACTGAAGCAGATAAATGAGCCTTTTGAATTGTCATTTGTTTCATCATTTTATAAATGACAATTATATATATATATATATAAAATTGACTAATGATAATGTGATAATGCCACTAAGATGCAATGCTACTTAATGAAATTTTATTATAAAATTACAAAAGAATTATTTAAAGATAAATCTATATTTATTTTATGTTAAAAAAATTGAAAGGAATGTAAAGAAAATCATATAAAAAATATTATCTATATAAATGGACATTGACTTTTTATAAAAATATTTTCATTATTTCCTTTTTAAATGCAATCTATTCAGGCAATTTTTTATCTACATACAGTTCTATATTTTTATTTACAGCATTTTTAATGATAAAATAAATACCAATAAAACTATATTTAATATTATATATTTGTCAATATTTTAATAAATAATTTTGTTATTGTATTTAAACATACAAAATAAAATTGTTTGGATATTTTTAATCTTTTTAATTGAGAATTCACAAAATTTTCAGTTGTTATATAAAAGGCCATACTTTAGTTTTAAATTTTTCATAAAATACAAAAAAGGGTGTTATAAAATGACAGTAAATATGAGGGACAACATCGTCCAAAAAATGTTTTATATATATATATTTAAAATCACCAGCAATTATCCAAAATAGTTTTATTTCACTTTTATTTTATACCAGCAAAATTCCAATCACAGCAATGGTTAGCATTAATGTTATGTAATAAATATTAAATGTGTCCATTACATGAAAAGATCTTGAATATTTTATGATGCACCATATTTCATCTAACATTACTTTCAAATGATTAAGATCATATATAATAGTAGGATAAGTGTCAATTTTATATTTTTTCAATCAATTTGAGGTAATTAATATTGCTGCTGATAAAGCAGAATTTTTTAATTTTAATGTCTCTTCCATTTTTCATTCTTGACTCATTTGTAGAATGGTTTTTTTAACAGTGGAGGCTTGTAAGAACTAAGTCGGTCCTAAAATAGGTTCGACATACAACCCGTTATGGTTTTGATATAATAGGGTAATTTGCAGAGAAATTTAGTGGTGGTTGCTGATACTTTAGTATTCAACTAACAGGTTGTCTGGCATCGACTGACAACCACTAAAAGGTGAGCGACTCTGGACTCATTAAACTCTTAAAACTCCTACTTATTATAGGTGGGAGAGTCTATTAACTATAGACAATTGGTCTATTTATAACAGTCTGTTTTGGAAACCTACTTTTTTTTGGTAAAACAGTTAGAGGCCCTAACTGGTCTAAATTTGATTAATGTATTGAAATTGCAGGGAGTGTCATTCTTTCAGATTGCAATATAGCTTTGGGTTTTTGAGATCAAATTCCGATTGATTAACAATTAATGCAGAAAGAGTCTGTCCGGCTTTAGATAAGAATGGCTAGTCTCAATGTTCATTGGACATCTCGAAATTGATTTTGACAAGGTTCAGTCATACTGGTATCCTTCACAAGTTGGGCCAGTTATAGTGTTCCAGACAAATTTTTGAACCAATTCAGATTTTAATATCTAAGGGTCAATGTCATGTCTTTGGCCAATAGCTAGGTCATTGTCATGCAAGATGTCCACTAGGGCCTAGATTTTTATTTAGCTAGGGCCAGTGTCATAATCAAATTAAAAAGCTATTACCAGTGTTTTTTTGATTTTTAATAGCTATTCATGTCAACTTAATGATCTATCAGTGTCAACTTTATCTTGATTAATAATTTCAAAGCATTTTTTTGTCTTGATATTGCTTATTGATCAGTTCGATAAGGTCAAATTGGTAGCTGAAGTCTTTTTGACATCCTACAATCTGTTGTTAACAAGGGAAAAGAATGACAATTAATTTAGATAAATGAAAAAAATTTCTAATTGATCATGGCAGAATTCTCTTTCTCTCCTCCATCAATCTTCTTGATGCCTGATTTCATCCATTTGATTTGTTACATTACAAAGCTCTTTTAAATTTGACATGAATGTGAAAAGATTATTAATCCAAAAATGAAGAAAGTTGGTTCATTGGATCTTGAGAACTTTTTTTCTTTGAATACTACATATTTATAAGTTACCATTCATTCATGAAAATATTTCATTTTGCCAAATGTTTGGTTCATAAAGGGATTTAAGAAACTTATAAAATAATCTTAGCAAAAATAACCTTATTTTTGGTTGATGTGCTTTAAAATAAAACAAATCTAATGAGAATGTTTATTTACCCAATTAAATTAAAAATAGATTTAAATGAATATGCTAAAATTTTTTTTCATTTTTCAAAATTTTTTTTCACAATTTAAAAAAAAAAAAAAAAGATAGGAAAATTTTTGCTTTCCAGTTGAAAATTCCAATGTTTGAAAAAATTGAAAATAACAATGTTTATTAGTCTCAAATTTTCTGTTACTTTTAATTTTTTTGAAACTTGTTTTACCAAAAGTTGTTTTTAAAACTAATAAGAAATTAAAATACAGTTTGCTTGAAACTAGAATTTTTTGAAGTAACCATTTTGAAAACTAAGTATTTAGTATTGTTGATTTGACACTGTTGAATTTTTGTTGAAATTTACAAACTCTGTTTCATTCAATTTTGCAAATCAATCAATGAAATTTGAATAAACTGATTTGTTTGGAAAAATACTTTGACAAAAATCCAACTTCACAGTTTAATAATTTCTTTAGTTTAATTTTACAGGACTTCATAGTAAATAATAATTTTTAAGAAAATTTCTTTTTTTCCTTTTTAACAGCAAAGAATAAATTCTTAGGATTTCTTATTCTTGAGCATGAAACATACAACTGGCCATGCATAAATATTTCTTTTTGGAGCCAAATTCCAACTTTTTGAAATGTTTGGCTGTGTGATTTATTTATAGTTCTCACAAACGCAGGGTGAACTGGAAACTGGATTCTTGTAAATATAAAAACTTAAAGAAAAGATATGCAAAAAACAAAATTGCATTTTTATTAAATAAGTATTTGTTATTTTAATCATTAAATTGTTTTTAAAATAGTGGGAGTATTTTGTATGTTAAAAATAATAAGACTTTTAATTTTTGCAAGAAAATTTATTGTACTAAACTATGCACTCTTAAAACTAACTGTACTTTATGTCCACTTACTTGTTTGCACTTCTTCCCAAAATCTGGTTTTGGTCAGGTCAGTCAATGTATGGCTATTTTAGAGGGTGTGACAGACAGATGAACTGACGGACTAACAGAAGTCACAGAATTTTATATGTAGATTCATTATCTTGATAGGTTTTTTTCTTTTATTCAGCTGCTCATTAGATTCTAATACTTTTTAAAAACCTCTTGAAAATATTTGCTGTTATGGCAGGAGGCAAAGGAAAAAAAAAACGTATTTATGTTATGAAATTCATTTTGACCAAGTCCTTTATTTTTTGATTTCTGAAAACCTCAGTTGAAATCATACTCCCCCCCTCACACACACTTCAGTTAATTCTAAACTCCATAACCTTTTCTATAGGTGTGTGCTTAGACAGGGCTACAAAATAGGTTTTTGAATTCAATTTTCCCTCTTTTAGACTGGTGGTCAATCATGGTTAGAGATCCCAGTCTGCCCTGCTATTTAACCCATAGCTTGGGGTAGGAGTAATGGATTGATACCTTCTCCAAGGGTATTTGTGCAAAAGTGAATGTAATGAACTTGGCTGGAATTCAAACTCAGCTTGTCAATTTTACTTTCTGCACAAATCATTTACACCATTTGCACATCGAATTTTCAAAACACATTGGGGAAAAAATGTTTGTTTTTATCTTGCATCACATGATACAAAATTCATTTTTTTCCTTTTTTCAATTACTTTTACTTCAGAAAATAAAAGTGATAAATAGTAAAGCAAAACAATTCAAAAGCTAATTTAATTTTAAATTTTAACCCATTTATTCACTTCATAATTTCAGATTTTTGTTTTTTGATTCAAACTTTTACAAGATAAAAAACACCCTCAAGAAAATAAAAAAAAAAATTTTCTCATAAAAAAACCCAAAAAAGATTGTATTTTTCTACAAACTTTAAATTTTTATTGTTTTTGTTATTGACAGTTTGGTTGGGATGTCAAGAATTAATATTTTTATTTGCTTTGGCTAAATTTGCATCCAATTTTTGAATTTTTTTTTTTTTTTTTTTGAAAACAGCTAAAATAGTCGAATCATTGGTAAATGTAGTGAAAAGATGAACAGAAGCATAACTTAAGCTTTATTCGACTTAGTATGGAGTTTGTGTCGGAGCTGGAATTATTTAAATACAGAATACGTACAAGGGGGGATAATCCATACCACAGTAAAATTGTGAATTTTCTAACAAGTTTAAAAGCTATTGTAAAAACTTTCTTCAATGGAACTTTCCATTAAAAACCAAATAAATGTGATATGAATATAAAGTGGCGAGGGATCTGTTTTTTAATACAACCTAATTATGAAGTGACCCCTCATTTCTTGGCCATTTATAATTTTGGTTACACTTTAGACTAAAAGTGACAAATTAACAAGAAAGCAAGGCTGACATTCAAGTTGACTACATTTAATAGATTAAGGAAAGTGACGTACAATGAACATTAGGTTTCAGAACCCTTCCCCACAAAATAATGTTTCTTATACAATATTGTATTTTTGAATTACTTAGAAGAATTGGTAGCAATTATTAATTTTTGACCTGTATTTCTTTCATCTTATTTCTCTTGCTTTTACACTGAGAAGCAATTGTTTGAAGATATTTGAATTTCTTAGATGAAGCATTTTATCAATTATTAAATTTTGCCAAAAATATTTGTTTTCTTATTTCCCTTTTACATTTAATTGCAAAAGTCTTGAATTTTTTAAATTTCTTTGATCAAGTATTGTTAATTATTATTGATATTTGACTAATATTTCCTTGATCTTATTTTAGAACAAACAGATACATAGGTAGATGGGAACAGACTAGAATAGTCAATAAGATCTTATACATTTATATGAAAGTTTCTATGTTTTGATATGGTAATATTTAAACCATATTTTTACATTTGAAATCCAAACCTGTATGAATGAAGAAATATTATTTACATTGCTCGGACTGTTGTTCTCATCTTTGTTACAGCATTCATGATGTTTCAACTTTCTCAAGGACACATGTCCCAGTGGATAAAAGTGTTGGTTGAAATAATTCAAAAGTGAATTAACCCAAAGAGTTGTGTGTTTAATGCCTGGCCACAGGAGAGATGAACAAAAACTTGGAGAGCTGAGTTACTAAAGGGAATTAACTGAAACTGATATACCCAGAAGAGGCATGGCACGTGGAACTAGAACAATCTACATTTGTGGACTAAATAAAGGGTTTGATTCAAAATTCAAATCACCTGAAGAAGGCAGGAGCATTGTGAATATGACAACAAAGATGAGGACAACAGTTTGAACATTGTAAATAATGTAAATAATTACAATACCTCATTTCAGAAATATAGACAGATATTGAAGAAATTTTGTACTTAACAACTTTACACACCCTTATCCTAAGGGGATGCTTTTTTGCAGGCATCCAAGGCATTGTTGACCTCATAAGAATCTTTGTCTCAGATCTAATAAGAAGTTTCACCAGTTTTGCTTCACTTTTTTGTGACCCGGTCAGAAAAGCATTAAAGACCTTTGAGAATACATTTCCCATTTGACTGATTCTTTGTTTCTTTTGATAAATAGCCACATTACATATTATTCGAACTTTTATTAAGTTATTGCCAACTGAAAAGTTGAATTTCTGTGAATTTGAGAAACATGTTTCAATTTTGCTTCAATTTGACTTTTTCATTCTCATAATTTTTTTCAATCTTATAATTTTTTGGAAAATGACATGAAGCTTTAAAGTTTTTTCAGATTTGTATTTGTTTCTGGATTGTTAAAATTTTCTAAAAGTTTTGATGATTCTGGAATTGTCTCATCCCTGACGAAAAGAAAACCAAGATTTGTTATTTTACATAAAGTAAATCAAGTTGCCTTTTACATGAGAGATTCTTATGAAAATCATTAAAACAACAGGAGTTATGTCCCTTGGACCGTTCTGCAAAAAAAACTTAGTTATCGAACATTTTCATTTTTTTTTTTTTTTTTTTTTTTACAGTATAGTTCACCCTGTACAAAGTCACGGGGCCACTCGAGATTTACGTTAAGGGGTAGTTTATAAGTATAGAAGGGAAAGATAACAGTTAACTCTAAACTTGAACATGTCAAAATTGTAGCGATTGGGGAAACATCCTTTTGGGAGTCTGTTCCATAGGGCAGGGGTTTGCAGGAAGAAGATGTTCAAGCAGAACTTACTTCTCACTAATGAAATAGGAGGGAATGTGGGTGGTTTGCTACTATACCAGTGACATGGCAGGTCCTAGATGTGAAGGTTAGTCCTGGTGGAACCAAGGAATGTAGTTCATCCGAGCACTTTCCATGGAAGTAGTGATAGAGCAGTGAGAGGCTTGTCACCATCCTGCCTGTGGAAGAGGGAGATTGGAGGGGGGCAAAATAATCTGTCCCCCAGAAGGACTTGGAGATGCTTTTGAACTCTATCAAAACTGGAAAATGAGGTCTGGGCAGCTCCTGCCTAAATGTGACAACGGTACTTCATTTTTGGCCAGCTCTGGCTCTTGTAAAGGTAGAGGATAGCATGAGGAGTCAGGTACTTACTGAAGTGATATAGGGAGCCGGCCATTTTATGTGAAACTCTAGCAATGGAGTGTATGTACGAGTTCCACTTGAGGTCAGGTGTGAGTTTGAGGTTCAATATTCTCTCAAGGCATTCATTGTACCCTTTTGTTCAGCCTGATTGTAAACTTTGAGAGGAAATTTAGGAACTATTTAAATATACTGGTTCACTCTTAAAAAAAAAAAAATAGAGAAAATTTTTATGGAAATAATTTTGTAGATTAACTTTTCCTCACTAGCCTTTCCATTTAGGGAGCATTTGTCAGATTTGAAAAATATTGATTTTTTATTTTAGAGGGTGGGGGTGGGGGTTCTTTTATTACTATCAATACAGGGTAAAATAGATAACTGATTTTTTACAGAGTTAGTTTTTCTACAGATGAAAACAGACTTTTTTTGTTACAAAAAGATTACTTTTAAATAAAAAAAAAATGGATACATACATTTTTAATTAAAGAACAGAAATTTGCATAAATTAATAAGACAGATGTTCTGGTATTTTCAATTATGTATGGATCAATTCTCATTGGTCAGTCATGTGTCATGTGCATTAAAATCATAGATAATTATACATGTATGTAATTTTTACAAACTTACATACATATAGAATTATCTAAGGTTTTAATGCACATGACACGTGACTGACCAATGAGAATCAATCCAAACATAATTGAAAATACAAGAATGTCTGTCTTTTTGTTTGTTTTCACTCATTCTCTGAAGCTTTAATAAAAGTGAAACATGTCAAATTGATAAATGTTTCCTATTTGTACTTTATCTTATCATTCTGCCAGATTCCAATCCATATTTGATCTTTAACTCATAAATTAATAAATGTATATATCTATTTATTCTATATTTAAGATACATAATTATTATATCCCAATGTTTGTGTATGTACTTCTGAAGAAATCCTCTCTCCACCATTTTTTAAAAATAAAGTTAAAAAAATGTTTTGAAAGAAAGTTTTAACAAATTTAGAAAACATGCAGTTATCTATCATGTAAGCAAAGTTTCAAATTTGATATCAGTAAATAACAGATAAGTCAAATAACTCTAAAAAAAACTAAGGAATGATTGTATTGATGTTATGAAGAGGACTCCCCCACCTTTTAAATCAATAAAAAATCAATTTCTTTTGATTCTGCCAAATGTTGTGGATCAAGGCAAGTTGAATGAATGCTGATCTACGAAAACTTTCCCTATTTTTTGAGTGGACCAGTTCATTTATGTAGTGCGAAAACATGGAAACAGTGTGATTTTGAGCCCAGAAATTATTGTACTGACTTCCTCCTGTAGTTAGGACACAGTATAAAATCAGTCAAACATGGACTGTGTTTATATGTAGAAAACACAAACGTGGATCTGATTCATATACAAGTTTAAATGCTGATGATTAGTTGTGGGGAAATGTTGTTTTAGTGAGTTTGGCTTTGTATTTGGGATTGTTTTATTTGGGAGTGAGAGGTCATGCACTTCTCAAACAATTTTCACCTTTGTGTCATAACTTATGCCACACATTCTGTGTCATTTTGTATGGAGGGGGGATTAAAATTTGGGAGTGAATGTAGATGAAGTGAGGTGAAATGATATTCAGGAAAAGGACAAAAATTTTTAATCATAAAAAGGAGAAAGTGTTTGGAATGAATGAAGCATGATTAGATATTCCCTGAATTTCTTTTGTGTATCCCCCACGGGTATATACATATCTATACTTTTAAGGAACACTGATCTAATCCATTGTGTACCCCCAGGGATATGCATGCCCTTTTTTTTGAGAAACCCTAATCTAATCTATTGTGTACCCCCAGGGATATGCATGCCCTTTTTTTTGAGAAACCCTAATCTAATCTATTGTGTAGCCCCAGGGGTATGCATGCCCTTTTTTTTGAGAAACCCTAATCTAATCTATTGTGTAGCCCCAGGGGTATGCATGCTCATGTTTTGAGAAACCTGGATCTAATCAATAAAGACATGTGCTTCTCTCTCTGAGACAAATTCACTTCGGTTAAATAATTTTAGAAAACAACAATGAAGATCACATATTTTCATATTTAATATAGAAAATAAATTCCTGAAATTGTTGATATCTGTGCAGTGAGGATCTGAGCCCCACTCTAATATATATCAGCTTATATACATACATACATACATACATATATATATATATATATATATATATATATATATATATATACAGGGTGTGCATAAAGTTTGTGTGAACTTTAAAAAATTTATAACTTTATTTGTATTTGCAATAGAAATAATTTGTAAAAAGGATTAGAAAGAAGTAAATCTATATTTTTAAAGGTTTTATTTAAATTTTCACATGTCCTCCATCATTAGCAATACAAAGGGTAATACGATTTTGCAGTTCACAGAAAACTTTTGCCAACTGATTTACAGTAATGCCTGAAATCACATTAGTTATTTTAGCTTTCAAATCTTCTAATGAACTAGGTTTGGTTGCATACACAATTGTTTTCATATGTCCCCATAAAAAAAAATCTAATGGAGTCAAATCTGGCGAATGTGCCTGCCAATAAAATGGTCCACCCCTTCCGATCCATCTGTTAGGAAATTCTCTAACATGCAGAGCAAAGTGACAAGGAGCTCCATCTTGTTGAAACTCTGTATTGTCTTTCAAGTTTAATTGTTCAAGCTGCGGAATAAAATAATTCTGCAGTATATCTAAATAGCTGTCACTGTTAATAACATGATATTGAAAAAATATGGCTCTATGATCCGATTTTTTCCCAAAGCACACCACACATTAACTTTAAGAGAGTCCCTTTTATGTTCAACAGTTTCATTTAGGTTTTCAGTTCCCCAAATTTGGCAATTATGCCTGTTGACCTTGCCACTAATGTGAAATGATTCTTCATCAGAAAACAGTAAACTACTCACAAATGCATCATCATTGCCAAATTTTTCATTGAACTGATGACAGAAATAATAATCCTCTTCTAACAACCGTTGATGTAATTGAATTTTGTAAGCTTTCATGTGAAGTTTGCCCGCAGAATCTTATGCACACTAGACTTTGGGAGCCTCAGCTCTAATGATGCACGTCTTACAGAATTTCTTGGACTTGCTGTAAAGGATTTTTCTATGGATGCAACACTTTCGTTGCTGATACCATGGCTTATCATGGACGGAGCCTGTCTCTTTAAATTTTTTTCATCCATTTAGCAATAGTGTTCCTATTGAGGTGGTTCTTTATTGTATTCAATTCTAAACTTTCTTTGTACAGCAATAGTAGATTTCAGTTCAGCCAACCAAAGGACACAGTTTACTTTTTCCTCAGTTGAAGCCATAAATCAAATTGATTCTGAAAAAAAGAAAATATTTTTTTATTATCTAAAAATTGTTGCAAATTTTGTGGTAAAGAATTATTCAATAACTATACTTAAAACTAGGTACATTAAACTTCATAACATTTTTTACAGATTATTTCTATCGCAAATACAAATAAAGTTATAAATTTTTTAAAGTGAATACGAACTTTATGGACACCCTGTGTATTTTTATATATAGCACATATATATATATATATATATATATATATAATGATATTATATGAAAAGATTACCAAACTTTTAAATATCAATTTCATCCAGTCATCGATGTCTTTTAGTAAAATTTCGAGGATTATTTCCAATTATTTTCCAATTAAAATATCATTCAAAAACCACAATCCATGAAGACTGGAAATTTTACTAAAAAAACATTGATGTCTGGATGAAATTGATATTTAAATGTTAGGTAATCTTTTCATATAATATCATTAACGCTTTAGCTTTAATATTATTTTAATATTTTTAATATTGAGCACTATGTATAAAAATATCTGCTGTTTCTTAAATCTTAAATACATATATACATATATACATATGTATATATACATACATATATATATAATAAAAAAAGGCTCAAAAACTAATATTCCATGGTTATAATTTATTACATTGGAATCGTAATCATGATCCAATTCATCAGACCTCCAAATTCATAAAAAAAACTTATTCTTACTCTGTCCTGGACATTGATCTCTACCTTGATTCTATCCTCTTGGAAATTTATATATATATATATATATTGACCACTAATATTATCTATCTATTATCTATCTATCTATCTATCTATCTATCTATATATATATATATATATATATATATATATATATATATTGACCACTAATATTATAAAATATATATCTATCTATATATATATATATATATATATATATATATATTACCACTAATATTATCTATCTATATATATATATATATATATATATATATATATATATTATAAATCTTATCTATCTATCTATATATATATATATATATATATATATATTGACCACTAATATTATCTATCTATCTATATATATATATACCTGTAGAAAGAAGGAGCTACAAGATTGTAATGGACGACGTTGTTGATGGTAAATTGTTTGTAGCAGAAGGAGTTATGATTTGTTGATGAAAACTTTCAAAAGTAAAGGATTCAACAGATGGAATATATATATATATATAAAATGTCATTCGCATACAGGCCTGTTTCGCTGTATCACAGTTCATCAGTGCAACTAGACAACTGAATGCTTCAAGCTCGGATCGAAACCCAACCGATTTGGTATCAGTTGGAGTTTCTACACCCAAGCCATTGGCACTTCAGCAGAGAGAAAGCCTTTATATATAATATATATAATATATATATATATAATAAGATAGTTCACAAAGGAACAGAAATAAAAAATGATATTTCCATGAATACAGATATTTCAAAAACAGGAATGAAAACATCTATATACTTAGCTGTAGCATGTGTGTGTGATGTCCATGCAGTTTGTTTGAAGTAGTTTCTTTACTAGTGACTAAGTCTCCTCAGAGGGAAAGACTGGACACATCTATCTTTTTCTGTTTCTGATACTGTATCTGTGTAGGCAAAAACAGAGAGGCAGGGATTATGTCTCTTCTTTTTAGAGTCCTTAATAGAACACCACTGAGTTGTTATCTTGAGAGACAAAGTGTGGTAATCTACACATTCCTATTCTGATACTAACAAGAATTTCATCACAGAGAACCTCTTCAATAGATTTCTTTTCATGATGTTCACTTGCAAACAAACAGGTTTTTGGGAAATTTTTGTTTTTGTGAAAAGTCATTGTATTTATTATATAAACTAGAAAGTTGTATGTGTAAAGTTAGTCTAATATGAATATTATAAAATAATGCCAACCAAACATACTTTTAGGTTTTTTCCATTTTTGTCGTAGTGAAGAAGCTAAATGGCTGTAATAAATGAGGTTTTGCTGTTGGGCACCAATTTGTGGTGGCAACACTTGCAACTGATTAGAAAAAAAAATTTTAAATTAAAATGCATTACACGTTTTCAAAAGAAATTAATTCAACACAAGGAAGATTTTTATATTTTAATCAAAGTGGAAAGTAGTTCATTAAATAAGCTTCTTTGTGTCAGAATGGAAAAATCTGTGTGTGTTTGCATGTTGTAATATTAAATCGTTAAAAAATTTGTTTGTTAGGCTGACATCTTCTGGTTAGAATGAAAGAATAAAATTGTGATTTTTCTTCTAAAGGAGCTATTTTAATTTGTGATGTAGATTGTCGATCTACTTTTCCACGTTGTCTGATTTATCAAACTTTTGTTTGGATTCTATATTCTACTAATACACATATATTTTAATGTAAAAAACAATACAGTTCACTAAAGAAAAGAAAGAAAAATATCATATTTACATATGTACAGACATTTAAAAAAAAAAAGCAAGGTAAACATTTATATACTTAGTCAGTGTGTGTGTGTGTGTGTTTAAGATGTTCATGTGGTTTGTTTGAAATTAAGTAGTTCGGGACAAGTTATGTATTATCACTATTACATCTTGGAGCAGAAAGAGAAAGAGGGGGTTTATGTCCTTCCTTTTATAGTCCTAAATAGAACAAAACCTATCAGGTTCCCTGGCAGGTGAAGAGGAGTAATCCTCATATGGTTCACTAAATATAAAAGACTTTTCTCTTTTTGTTATGTCAGATACTAAAGTAAAAGTGAATATTGGTACAAGTTAAATTTAACAAAATTGTGAATTGATTGCTGTAGAGATTTAAGGAAAAAAAGTTACAAGTCAAATCAAATCAAAAATTACAAATCAAATTAAGGAAAATCAAAATTCATTCTATAAAATCCATAGAAATATTTAAATTAAAAAAAAAAATTTTTTTTCTTTCAAATTTCAATTTAAATTCTTTTTCATTGTTCTAAATTTATTTCAAAATTATTATTAAAAATTTTAATGAAAAATTACTTAGTGTTTGTTACAGTGTGTAATTTTGGAAAAATGTCATTATCATTCCAAGAGTTGTTTTGGTCCATTGAATTCATTTTTTTGTGTTGCTAAGAGAGTTCTCTCGCTCCTGCTTTCTTTGTGGATTGGACATTTATTTGGTGAATGGCCCAATCAAAACAGGTAACAGCAAAAGAATGATAAAGGATAAATTCGACTGCCTGAAAATTTCTTGCAAAGTTAGAATTTATAACAAAAACTGTAAAATAATTAATGTCCTTTTGTTAAAATTGTTTTGTTTTTTGCTTCAAACCAAATTGTGAAAAGATCTTTTTATGAAAATAGATTTTAAAATTGTTTTTAATATGTCTACTTTTTGATGTTTTAAGTCATGGCTGATTTAAGAAGTCTACAATTATGTTGCATTTTTTGTTATCCAATTCTAAAAATGAAAATATCTAAAAATGATTTTAAAAAAATAAAAAAAACAGACTTGCTGTAATATAACAAACATTGAATTTTCCCTCTTGTTCAACTTCTGTCAAAATATTGAGTATCATTTTTCTAATCTCACACCTGAGTGTTGCATAAAGTGCTCTCTCTCTCTCTCTTTCTCTTTTTCATAGCCACAAAGATTCTCAGGTGTTGCAAAGTACTAAGGCCAATTCTGTGACCCTTAAATTTCTAGAGACATTTATAATTGTGTCTGTTGTTCAAAGGGTATCTTCATTGTATTTACAAACAAAAACTGAAAAAAAAAATGATTTTTTGCTTTGTGGCAATTGCCCATTTCAAAGGTTTCATTTTATTTTAACATAAGGAGAGCTCAACTTTTAAACTTCCAATCTAACTGTTTTTGTCTCCTTCTGTTGAAATATCTGAGATAAGGAATCATCATTATTAGATACTGATCAATTCAAACTTTTATTATTTTCTTGGTTGTTATTTTAATCATATCACCCCAATCAAGGTGATAAAGCCACTAAGATGCAAGGGGGCTACTGAGTGTTAGTGAATATGAGAAAAAATACTACTAAAAAGAGAGAACACTAAAATAACAATTAAAAAGACAGGCAATAATGATTGACATTCCATTTAAAATTTTTGAAGATCAAACTTGACTGGGATGTAAGAAGCCAGAAGAGAGTTCTACAAGTGAGAAGTGCAATAGAAGAAACTGTTTGTTACATCTTACCAATTCAATTGTAAAATGATGAGACCTTGCTGCCAATCTAGTACTGTGCTTAGATTCATAAAATCTACCATGGAGCAAAATTCATCAGAACAGTTACCATGAAAGTATTTACAGAAAAGGCACATGGAGGCTACATTATGGTGGTGGGAAAGTGAATGAAGCTGAGATGCCAGGTCAGGACCAATAACATTGCAGATTCTTCTTTGGATTTTATCAAGAATCTCTAAATCTATAGCAGAAGCACCAGACCAGAAGTGGCAACAATATTCAATGCACGGATGAATGGTAGATTTATAAATGTGTAGGATAGATTCTGGAGAGAAAAATTGTCTTGCACAACACAGTGAACCAACTTTCCTAGCTGCAGACCTAGCAATTGATTCAATAGAATCTTTTCACTTCATGTCATAAAGTTTCAGCCATTGCACTTTGATCTTCAGATGATTGTCATATTCACTAATATACTGTTAATTTCAAACCAAATATGACAAACACTTGAAAAATGGGAATAGATAGAATGGCTTGGATATCATGATTATAATAATCAAGATGAGGATAATAGTTTGAATAGATCGGAATCTTTTTTCCTCATTCTCAGTTAGTAAGCAATCAAAACGTACAAGTGACAATGTTTGATTTGACAAACAAGAAGCAAATTGAATTTCTTAGCTTTCATGGAAAATACTATCGTCTTTTCTTTGGTTTCCTTGTTTGATTCGGGGATTTTTTTTTCTTTTGGTTATTCATTAAATTTGTGTAAGCAACTTTTTTCTTTTAATGCGAAATGAACTCTTCTTGACATTGTAAAGATGACTAAAGTAATTGCAGGTTTTACTTCTGTATTACCCATCTTTATCAAAAAGGCCTTAAAATTTAAATAAAACAAAACTGAAATAGTATAAATTCACAAAAATAATTTCAGTTATGTGCCATGTGTGATACATGCTTAGGCAATCATGTATTTTTTGATACATGACTGACGAGGCTGATTTTTTTCCTGCAGTAGGTTGCCATTTCTTTCTGCAGTTGACCAGTTGCCGTCCAAGGCTATAGAACCTGGTCTGTCCTGCTATTTACCCATTGCTGGTGGGGAGAAGAAGAGGATTCATAGTTTTCCCAAAGGTATTAGCACGTAAGTGAATGTAATGGATTTGACTGGAATTCAAATAGTTTAACAAATTTAAATAATTCATCTTTCAAATTTGTAGTAAATTCTTAGTCTATATTTTAAAAAGTTATAAGCATTTAGAATTGCACTAAGAACTTTGGAACATCATCAATTCTTTTCTTTGTGGTCCAAATATTTGTCTTTCAAGTCTCAAAAAAGAATGAAGTTAGAATGGACAAAAAGCAATTGAATAGCATCATCAAAATCTTCAGTTTGTAAACAATTTTCACAAAAAAAAAAAATCCAACATTAGGAATAAATTTCCAAAGAAAAATCTCAATTTGTTATAAGAATGAAAATAATTTTACATTGGAAAAAGAATTACTTTTTTTAAATTATTTTTAGCCTAAAACTTTTAAAATATTTTTAGCCAAAGATGGCTGATTGAAGAAGTCTACGATAGCAGATTCAAATTGTTCTTCTTTGAATATGAATCTGCCATATTCTTTCCAGTTTATTTTTATAACCAAGACAAGTATTAGAAATTCTGAAAAGTTTTTGGTCTGAGCAAGACAAGTATTAGAAATTCTGAAAAGTTTTTGGCCTGAGCAATACAAGTATTAGGGATTCTGAAAGTCCTTAAAAAAAAAATTGATATTTGGTTATTTTTCTTTGACAAGAATTTTTCTTGGATTTTTAGTAAATTTTTCTCAAAACTGCAATCTGCTATAAAATTTTGGCTTAAATCTTTTCCAGATCAGTTTTTTATTTTTTTCTTCCCTCAAGAAATTTTCTTGTGTTGTTTTCGTTGGCACTCACTCACATATGAGCATTGGGATTAACTGTCTCCTTATTCCCTTTCTCCACACTGGTGATGGGGAAGAGTCATAAACAGGAGTCAATGAGGTGTGCTAAGGTGGAGGATGTGGCTGGATGAGTTAGGCCCTCCTGACAGCACATTGCAGATCTTCTTCATGTTAATGGTTGAACTTGAAAGTCTTCCCACCTACAACTGGATGGTCCTATGCCAGGAAGGCCGATGTTGGTCTGTGTCAGGGATGTGTTCCACTGATCCTTGAAGCATTGTTTTGGGCCTCCACAGCTTCTTAACACTGACAAGCTATCCAAACAAGATAATATGTGGGAGTTAAGTGAGATGCATTCTGAATACATGATCTGCCCAGTGGAAGCGATGTTGAAAATAGGTAGCTTTGATGCTGAGGAGTGAACTACATCCCGGAAGACCATGATTTTTATTCTTATGGTGAGGTCGTGATTGCTGAAGACCTGGTGCAAGAGCGTTCCGTACGCAGTATGAGCCTCTTGGTTTCTATTGTCAAGGTCTCTTTCACAGGTGACATTATTCGAGATGATAGAGCCAAGGTTGGGAAATTTCTCGACAACTTCTACCAGCTGTCTGTCAATGTTGATACTGACATCTGGTGTATATTTTCTTGCCTATCAAACATAGGTCATTTTGTTGTCATGATAACCCTTAATGAGCAGTTGGTTGCAGTCATAGCTCAAGTTTTAGAGCATAAGACCGTAAACTATGAAAATTGATGTTCAATTCTCAGTGCCAATTTTTGTAGGAACCTAAAGACAGGCCTTCCTCAGGGGCAGATATAAAACTTAGCATTTCAATAAGGTGAATACAATTACTACTAAAGTGTGGCTTATTTAGTAAAAATGTTATTTCTTGCTCATTTATGACATAAAAATCTGGGTTCAAAGAGTATAAAAATGTTAGAATATACAAGAAAGGGTGCTGAAAAGTTATCGGCCTTGCCCACTTTCCAAAATCTTATGAACTGGCCAAAAACATTTCTTTTGAAGTCCCTAGTTCTTTTTTTTTTTAATATAAAAAATAAACCATATATCTTTTTAATATTCATTCTTTTATGATATTGTGTGTCTGTTGAATTCAAATTCTTGTAAATGCTCTGTGGATAAATTATTTCTATACAAACTTTTTTTTTTTTCTTTTTTTTTCCCCATTTCTCTTCATTCTGGATATTCCAGAAAGTTTTTGTAAATTTACATATTGCCAAATAATCCAGATGTTCCAGAAATTTCTTGAAGATTTC
This sequence comes from Acanthosepion pharaonis, assembly GCA_903632075.3. NCBI lineage: Eukaryota > Metazoa > Mollusca > Cephalopoda > Sepiida > Sepiidae > Acanthosepion > Acanthosepion pharaonis. The sequence continues at coordinate 502,120 of CAHIKZ030001398.1, forward strand.
AAGTTTTTTCTTTTGGAGGTTTTCTCCTTTACATTCAAAACCTTCGTCTTGCTGACTGTTAAGAATGAGTTTTGGTAAATAATTTCTTCTTCACTTTTACCAGATTCCCCTCCAAATATAAAGCACAAGAAAATAAATGAAAAATAGCAAAATAAAAATTTAAAAAAAAAAGCTTTCAAATTCATAAGACTCAGGGAGAATGAAAAAAAATGTCCCCTAAAAAAAATTACTTATGATTTTCTTTTAAGAGATTTTCAAAATAATTTTTTTGAAGAAAAAGATTTAAAAAATAAAAATTAAAGGAAAGATTTTTTTAAAAGAAAAATTATTTTAATTAAGGGGAAATTATTATCATTTATTTTTTAGGAAGAATAACTTCATAAAGAAATGAAAAAAAAATTTTCAGAGGAAAGAAAGAAATTTTTTTTTTTTCTCAAAAAAGTCTTTTTTAATGAAAGATTTTTTTTTCTTTAAAAAGATTTTTTTCCGTTTTTTGTGGAAGAATATCTCAAGGCCACCTTCAGAATTTGATTTGTAACATGACATTGATAAAAAGTTTTGTGTTCAACCAATTTTTCTTGTGAGCTTGCTTTTTATAAAAACAAAAATATTGTTTAACTTTAATAAAGATAAAAACACAAAATGATCAAATAATATTTAAAAAGAAATGAAAAAGCTCCCATCTTTCTTCCAAACTTTGAGCAAGCTTAAACCCTTAATCTGTGACCTCTGAACTTTCTGACATTTTTTTAAAAAATTGTCTGAAGTTGTAGGGTGAAGCTGATAATATGCAGAATCAATATGACAGTGTGCATCCTCAACAAAAGACACACACAAAATAATGTGTCCACTTTCTAAATTTTTTTAAGGCAACAATAACTTCTTTATAAACTTCAGAGTAAAAAAAGATCTATGTAAATATATTTTTTACTTAAAACAAAAGCACTGAAATATTCCAGCAAATAAGTTTGCCACGAGTTATGTCCCTTGAATTAAAAAAAAGAAGCTGTTTTCCTCACAAGTTTTTATTTGCTTTTTTTGTTATTTTTGTTTTTGTCTTGTTTTTAGATTTGGGTTCTTTTTTGTTAATAAAAGACCAAATGCTCCCAATAAAGAGTGTCAGTCTAACACAAAGTTGTTAGAGATTTTTGTGAAAACAATTGTATACCATTGCAAGAATATGAGAGACTGAATTGAGTTTGTCTGCCATAGAGCAAATGTTAATTAACTTGTTTATGCTATTGTTAGTGTAGTGGGTTCAATCCTCACTGGGAACCCCACGATTTTAGCCTTGAATTGGATTGATAATTACAAAAAAACATGTTCTAGATTTATTTAGAATTTCCTTCTATTTCCTCTGACTTAATGTCAAATAAAACTTTGCTTTATAAACATTTATTGTCAGTCTCATTACTTGAATCACTTTCTACGAGACAAGGGGCAAAGGGAAAACAGTTTACTTAGAGGTAATCATTTAGTTTGTGGGCAGGGAGCCTCCACAAACCAGATGATTCATTGTCACTCGTATTAATTTCTTTAATATTAAAATTAACCCAGTACTAGGCTTGAGAGCCACTCAAGATAGAGGGCTACTGTTAAAATGGTTATGAATGAGGTGTGTAATATGAATATAAAAGGAAGTGGAAGGAAGTGAAGATTATGAGGATAAGAAGGATAGATAATGATTGACCATTGACATGAAGAGGTTAAGATTGTAATATTCAGGGAAGCATCCATGTGGGAACCCGTTAAACACAGTGGCAGTTCTTGATTGATGTAATGGAATAACCTGCTACCCCCCTGAGTGGCGGCACTATAGGTGGTAACTACCTATAAGTATCCGTTAAGATACTTATAGGTGGTTACAGAGTCGAGTTATAGAGTCGAGCTGGGATCTGCAAGAACTAGCAGCCTTCCAATAGCAGCACACACACAACCGTACTGACTTGTGATGACTGTGCGCATAACTATTATTTCCTTGCTTGTTGTACTGGTTTCTACAATAAACCTGTTACTATTTATCCACCGTGTTTGTCCATTCCATATTCCTATTAACACAGAATATAACATTGATAAAAAGCTTTCTGAATGGATCATCTGTCTTATATTTGCCATTGGTGGAAATGAGAGGGTGTTTCAAACCTGTGGAATTAGCTTAGTGTATCCTCAATGTAATGGAGAACGAGGCAGAGCCATTGTTTTGATGCAACCACAACTTCATGGATTCAGATAAAAAGACTTCCTCATTATTTGCTGGTCCTCATATCACAAGGCTGCTAGTAAGACATATTCTAAATATATCCTTTAACTCATCCTTGAAAAAATAGCAAGACCTACCCAGGTGATTAATTTACCCATTGCGTGTGTTACAACCCACATAAGAGAGAAAAAACTTTTTGCCTTTTTATAAAACTATTGAGACACATATACATATAGGAATTAATATTAATGAAAGTGGATTTATTGATAAATGTAATTGTTATGGTGACCTATCTACAGTAGAATTAACTTTTCCTCTTTCATAAATACTAACCTGCGGGACTTCTTAGGTAGTCGAGATGCAGTGTAATCTGACAGTTTGGACGGACACTTCTATCTGCTGACTAATGACACTCTTATTTTGTATATATGTTCTGTTATTTCAATACACTTGTTTAACCTACCTTCTTCTTTCTGTGTCTTTCTTTCTGGCCCCTAACAGGCCACAGCAGTAATAGAATAACCTGTCACCCCCATGAGTGACTACACTATAGGTAGTAACTACCTATAAATATCTGTAAGTCAACAGACAAGAGAGCCTTGCTGCAACCTGTTCCAGCTAAACAGTCGAACTCTCTGTCTTTGGGCAGAGAGGAAACTGGACGAGGCTCTGCCAAAGGGCAGAGTCTTGTTCGGGGAGGTGGATTGCCCCTGAACCTATTTCTATGGGTTCAAAAAAATATATATATATATTTCCAAGAGGATAGAATCCAGGTAGAGCTCAATGTACAAGACAGAGCAAGAATAAGACAAGTTTTGTCTACTTATTTTAAATTAGATCCTTTCATATTCGCAGACAAGCATTTTGGTGTCATTACTGAAGGATGAGAGAGAATCACTGTCTTGATACATTTTTCTTCTATTCTGAGTCCTTTCGACAAAGCACAATGTCATCATCAGGGTATGTTTATTCCAAGACAAATATTGTAGTGTTTATCATTTTCAAAGACAAAATTGCTGTGTTCATCTGAAAGTTAAATATATAAACATACATATATATATATATATATATGTATGTATGTATATTTTTATTTGTTACATTGACCAGTGCCAGTGGAAATTTTACACTTGCTGCTGATTATAATCAGAAGCCTGGCATAAAAGAACAGTCCACCAGGCCGTTTCCACCTTTGAGGACTGTTGGGATCAACCTGAAGAAGAAAACATGGTTACAGGAGGAAGGACTAGGAAGCCTAGTAATAAAATTAAGACCTTTAATTGCAGTCACTGCAGCCAAACTATCCTGTCCTGTATTAGCCTGGTTGGCCATCACCGTGCCTGCAGTGTGGAAAAATGCCCACTTTTTAAATCTTTTTTTCAAGAAGCCAAGCCAAGAAGAAGTATGTATATATATATATTATTATTTTTTATTATAATAGATTATAATAAAACATGTTGAAAATAAAAAATCTTTTAAATTTCAATCTTTGATTGTATATTATTTCAGGCGATGGATAAATGGTAGTTAAATGATTTTTTATGTAAAGTATTGGGGACATGAGTCAATATTTTAAAAATAGACTTGCAATATGTCTTGATTATTAAATGAAAAATTCATCGAGTGCTAAATAGAAAAGTAAGCTCAGACATTTAAAGAGTTATTAAAGACATAAAAGTCGCAAGAAATTATCTCCTAAATATTACACTTAACTTTCAGAAAAAAGGTAACAATTTGTTTTTTAAATTCAAAAAAACATTTAATCACCAGTTACTTAAAAATTACAAGAAGACAATCAAAAATTGAAATAAAAGCTTTTTCAATTTTATCCTTGGAGTCATCCAACATCATCTGAAGTCTGATTTTCCCAGATTTGTATTCCTCCACAGTTGCAGTTGATTTAAATGGCAGCTTTGCTTGTCTGCAGTACAATGCAATATCAGACAAATTTGGAGGTAAACCCAACCATTTTCAGGTATATTTATTTATATTTCTTTCCATTGTCTCAACTGTACTTGTTCCAAATTCATATACAAGTAGGGGCCATAACAGCACTGGAATGAATACTGTAAGAACCATTCCTTTTATTTTCCTTTTAGAGGACAAGGATCTATCGTATGGAGACTTTCTTGTAATGATCTGAATGTTTCTTTCACTTATTATCTTTTAAGGATTGATCATACCACCGTCTTAAACTTTTCACTAATTTTTCTGATATGGTAGGGATTCTTTGGCCATGTACTTCAAAATTTATATTTTGATTCAATTTTTCTTTTCTAAGAGAAAGACTTCTGGACTTGTTTGGTTTAAATTTCATTCTACACCAAATTATCAGGTCGTCCATCAAACTTAATAGCTTGCAAGTTGAACTTTCTTTGGATGAGAGGATTATAGTATCATCCATGAACGTCTTCAATGGAGGCATTTGAAAACCTCCCACAAGCTCAACAATATCAGCCTCATTTTCTGTTGCTTTGAGAATCAGCTGCATTGCTAGAATGAAAAGTATTTGACAATTTACATCACATCGTAATTGGTTCAAATCTATTCCACATAGTCATTATAGTCTTTTGTAGTGAAATGCATGAGAAAACCATCAAAATAAGTTCTAGCATATTGAAATTTCCTCTGGAATATGGTACAAAGTAATGATAATTTCTTATCATTTGGTGGGAATCTATGATCTGTAGGCATTAGCCAAATCCAACCAAATGACATCAAAATTTTCCTATTAATTTTCGCTTTTGAATGGCTTAAGAAAATCATTTTTCCATGCTCTATACAACCACCTCTTCCTGGAAAGAGTTCTGTACTGAATTATCAAAAACTTGTTATTGAGAAGGTATTTGGTCAATTTCGATGACAAAACTGCAAAAAATATCTTTCCTTCTTTTGTCAATTCCTTAGTTTTAGACTTAAAGAAAAGAAAAATCTATAAACAAAAATAATATATTAAATAAAAGAAAAACCCATTTATATGGAAGAGAGATAAGGAAGGAAATATTAACTGTTTTTTTCTTTGTAGATGGCAATTATTTAATATAGATTTAATTTAAAATATGTTGATATAAATATAAAGGTTAAATGAGATACTTCGTCCTAAGATAATCATTTCAATATATTAATTTTTATATTTTTCTTCTTATTTTTTCTGATATTTATTTTAATATATCTTATTTCTGAATTATCTCTCTTCCATATAAAGGTTTTTCTCTTTATTTAATATAATATTATTTTTGTTTATAGATTTAAGAATGTTTTCTTTAAGCCTAAACTATGTTCTCATTGCTACAGTGTATAAAATAAATAGGTCATTTCTTCTCTCTTTTTCTCCCCCCTTTTTTTCTCTTCCTTTTTCCTCTGACCACCCCTCATATCCAGACTTACACTACTTCCTTGTTTTTTTTCTCTTTTTTCTTTTTTCTTCCCTTCTTTCTTTTTTTCCTCTGTCTGGCCATTTTTATTTCAATAATTTATCATCCATTGTCTGGTTTGAAAAATCCTTGTAAATATTATTTTAGTTTTATTTCAATTTACAAAAAAGTTTAAAATTTTTAAACTACCTTTTTATTTTATTTCCTAACCCCTTGGTGTTGACAAATCCTGCAAGGTAGTTCTTGTGGGATGAAATAGGTATACAAATGGGGTATTTTTTTAATTTCTTTTACAGGTAATTTCTTTATATATGCTCTGTTATCATACTTATTATAAAACCCAATTTTTTGTGTGTGTGTGTGTGTGTCTGTACGTTTATATATTGGATTGATTTCCTACATTTTTCAACCGATTTCAACAAAACATCACGGGACTACATAAAATTACCTTGCGGTGGTTCTGACATTGCCAAAAATGGGAAAAACACAATTATTTTTGCACAAAATCAATTTGAAAACACGATTAAGAGGCATTTTAGAGAATGAAAAGGGGACAACTCATATCGAGTTATACTTATAAAACCCAGGTTGTTGTTTGTTTGTGTGTGTGTGTGTGTGTGTGTGTTCGTTTATATATGGGATCGGATTTCCTATATTTTCAAACCGATTAAAACAAAACTTCACTTTTTTTTTTTGGCAGGTAGTGTTTCTTATTGTATTGTACATAATTTTTTCTTTATTTTTACATTCAGAATGCTTTAAAATTCCATTTACAAGACAATTGTTTATAATAAAATTCTATTCAATTGGTAGACCCATAATGATTGAAAACAATGTTTTTGTTTGAATTTGACCAATCAAAAAAAAAAAAAAAAAAAAAAACTAATTAAGACATGCGTGTCCGTCAACATTAAACAATAATCTTTGTCAATTCTATTTTTCAGTCTTTATGATGGTCGATACTTGATCTATCTCTTACTGTTACATCCCCGGGCAACATCGGGCTCTACTGCTAGTAATAAATAAATTCAGCTCCCTTTCTGGATCAGTTTCAATATTTTATATTATTAGGATTCACTTGGATTATTTAATGATTCAGAATTTTTTATATATATATATATATATATATATATATAGTGAATGAAATTTAGGTAATCCGTAAATGGGTAGACCTGAGGAGGATGATATCCAGAGAGCTCAATGTAAAATTCAGAGCAGATATGTTTGAATAAAAGACAGACCACGTTAAGATTCCATGTAATAAGCTATTTCACCATAACCCCTTTAACAGGGTTCTGGATCATAAGACTTTACTTCCAAAAGCTGAAATGAAAAATGAAAAGAAATTCACACGTTTTTTACGGACCTCATCAAAATTAACGAAGTGAGGATTTTTTGAGGAGGGAGAGGATATGAGTGTGTCATATGTATCATTTTAGTTTCCTATTTTTAACCCCAGTGTGTCGGCTAGATGTTGCTCAAATTTAACGCGTCTCATCTCTAGATATAAGACTGACTGAGATAGTCTAGGAATGCAGGCATAAGTGGGTGCACGAGTGGACATGAGGATAGGGACATGTACGTGTGTAAATATGTGTAAGTGCAAATTAACGCATATATGTGTATGTAGATATGCTGCATACATCTAAATTTGTAAACAATCATGTATGTGTGTATGTATATGTATGTGTGTATGTATGTATGCATATGTGTGTGTGTGTATGTATATGTGTATACATATATATGTGTGTATATATATATGTGCGTATGTATATGGATATACAGATGTCCTTATGTGTATATGTATATATGTATATAAGTGTATATGGAGATATGTATGGAGATATATGAATATGCGTTTTCTGCAGGTGTATATGTGTAAATATGGAAATATACATATATTTTTTTTGTGAATGTGTGCAGGTGTATATAGAGAACTCATAGGCATATAAGAAAATATAGGTATGTGGATATAAATAGGGGTTTAAGACATGTGTAGATAATTTAAAATTGACCCTAATTTTCTGCTAGTGACATCTCATCCAAATTTCTCCTCTAATATTCTCCAATTGGAAGTGAGTTTTAAATAACATGAAGGTAAAGTTTAAATTGGTATTTTAATTGAGATTGAAATATACTACCCTATTATTGAAAATAAAATTATTTAAATGGGAATAAATGTATTGATAATTGGTACATAAAAACAACACGAATTTATTTAATGAACAAAAATCTAAAACAATCACGAGTTTACTTTAATGAACAAAAAATCAAACGAATAGATGTCAACCTAACAAGCAATAAGATAAAAGTTTTAGTAGAATAAAAAGATTACTAAATATAAAATGGATTGCTCTTTCAATGTTCTGTCTATGGATTTTTCCAATCGAATTTTCATAGAAAATTAAAAAACTCCACCGAATTTCAAATTAATTTCTTTAGATTGTTTTAACATTTAGATATTTATCAAACCTTAACCTCCCAAATATGCACGTTAAAGTAACGCGAATTAACAGCGTCTAAGAATTTGAATGAAACCTGTCGTGTAATTGATTGGGGTTGTTGTAACTTCTTCCTTTAATGTCGTTCTTATCATTCACCTTTAGCCATCTATATCTAGAGACGAGACGCGTTAAATTTGAGCAACATCTAGCCGACACACTGGGGTTAAAATAGGAAACTAAAATGATACATATGACACACTCATATCCTCTCTCCCACCTCACTTCCTCACTTCGTTAACTTTACGTAGACTTGATGAGGTCCGTAAAAACGTGTGAATTTCTTTTTCATTTTTCATTTCAGCTTTTGGAAGTAAAGTCTGATGATCCAGAACCCTGTTAAAGGGGTTATGCTGAAATAGCCGATTACATGGAATCTTAACGTGTTCTGTCTTTTTATTCAAACATATCTGCTCTGAATTTTACATTGAGCTCTCTGGATATCATCCTTCTCAGGTCTACCCATACGGATTACCTAAATTTGCATAAACTATATATATATATATATATATATATATATATATATATATATATATTACACACATATATAAAAAGACATTAAAACATTAAAAGATGTAATAAGTCCATAAGCCATTAGGGTCAAAGGCGCATAACCTATGGTAGTAGTGGTATCTCTTGAGCTAGATATCCTGAAGAAAGTTTCCTTCTCTTAGTCTAGTTGCCACCTCATTTAAAGAGATCGTATCTCTTCTTGTCAACCTATAGCTAACGGGAGAAAAGATAGATGCATGCCTTTCGCAAGGGTATTCGTGAACGTACCGAGCTCGACTGGGAATCGAACTTGGCTCTTTGGCTTTCTTTCTGCTAGCATATAAATTTATACACAGACGTATATATATATAAACAAACATGCAATCGCGAACATGCGTGAAGCTAGCGAGAGATGTGCCCTCGGAAAGTAACGTGGGAAACAGAGTGGAAAACCCGGTTTGTGGCGGGAGACTGGACAAAATGAATAAGCGAGAAAAGATGAAAAAAAAAAACAAAAAAAAAAGATGTCGGAAAAAAAAAAAATGGCGTCGGGCGTGTGGAACGGCGGTAAAAAGCTATATTGTAATCATTAGCGTTGGTCTTTTCCCACTGCCTCCATTACTCTATGGTGAGTTCTTTCTTTGCTCGCTTCAGCTTTTTTACTGCGGCTTCGAGATAAGACAGAAAAACAAGTGAAAGAAAAGGCAGCCTGCATGGTCCAGTGTTTATCTCCTGATGACATGAGTGGCCGATGAGAAGCAGATAGATCTGCTCCATGCAACCTTAGCCATTTTCGCCCAGTTTCTGGTTCTTTAATATTTTTTCCCTTGCTTTTTTATTCTTCGTTTTTATTTGTCAGTTTTGTTGCTTCTTTTACAGCTGTAACTATTCTATTATTGCCATCTTACGGATCAAAGGCCATCCGCTTTCATCTGTTTTTTGTATCGAAGAATCGAAGTCGGGGGACTTCCATAAAAGTGATAGCAATTTTGCTTTGACTCAAACCATGTGCCTCAGTAGTTACGCAGGAGAATAGTGTATCTTAAAAGTTTTTATTTCCTATTAGGGTCTTTTTTAATGGTATTTTTTGGACAATTTCTTCTTTGTCTCCATATGCCTTTGCAGATATTATCAAATCGCGTGTATTTTTACATATATTTTAATCACACACACACACACACACACACACACACACACACACACACACATATATATATATATATATATATATATATATATGAATGTGCGTTTTGGGAGCATTCATCTAAGAGCATCACTTACAAAAAACAGATTTTTATACGTTAACATATTTGTGCTTAGGTGGATCCAGCAAATCAAGACACAAAGAAAAAAATATGAGTTGAAAGACTGTGTAGCATCAGTCTTCCAATGAAGGCTGGCAATTTGAAAATGAACAAGTGATTTTACTTTTCTTTTTTATACTTATATTTGAGGACTGTATGTATTTTTTAAATTATTTCATTCGAAGCAAAGCCACTAAGACGCAAGAGATTACTGAGAGTGTTAAAAGAAAATGTTAGAAAGGACAATAAAAGAACAAGGTTCAGGAAGATCGAAAATGGCGAATGATGCATGAATTTAAAAAATTTTGATGATCGTAGGTGGTAGGAAAGTAAGATACGAAAACAGGAGTTCCAAGGCGAGAAGTGCGAGACAAAAAAGAACTATTGGAATAGAATTTACGATTATATCGAGATATTTCAACAGTAAAATGATGACAACTCGTTGCCAATCTAATAGTTTGCTTAAATTCATTAAGATACTTAGGAACAGAGATCATTAGGAAAATTGTCATGAAAATATCTATAGAAAAGACAGAGGGAAGCCTTTTCTATAAATACTTTCTTGGTAATTGTTCTGACGAGCTTTCCTCTAAGGTAACAAGACTTTATGAATTTAAGAGCAGTGCTAGATTGGCAGCTAGGTCTCATCATTTTACAGTTGAAACCTTTAGATGTAACCATAAGTTCTATGTTAACAGTTTCTTAATCTGATAAGTATGTTCATGGTAATTGTTTTGATGAGCTATCCTCTTTGGCAGCTAGACTTTATGAATTTAAGCGCAATACTAGATTGGCGGCAAGGTCTCATCATTTTACAGTTGAAACTGTTAGATGTAACCGTAAGTTCTATGCTAACAGTTTCTTCTCTGGCACTTCTCGCTTGTGGAACTCTCTTCCGGCCTCTTGCTTCCCTGTCAACTTTGATCTTTAAAATTTACATGCAATGAAAATCTTATTTTGAATTTGTTCTTTTTATTGTTTTATCTCCCTAATATTATATTTGTCTCAAATTTTTCTCATCACACATTAACCCCTTGCATCTTAGTGGCTTTTATTGCCTTGTTTGCGGCAAAAATAATATCTAAAATCTCGGCAGTGGAAAGTCACTGAAATCGAAACGCCAAGTCGGGATGGACAAGATTACAGATTCTTCTTTGGATATTGTCAAGAATGTCGAGATATTGCAGAAGCTGCAGAACAGATATTGCAGCAATATTCAATGCATAGACGAATGGTAGATTTATAAATTTCGAAGACGGATTTTGAAGAATTCTCTGGTGGGAAACAGAGAACCAAATTTCCTAAAACCTAAGTATTGATTCAATAAAAATCACCCAGTTCATGTGAAGCAAAAACGGGAATCCAAGTTGTCACAATGAATTGCTCTCATCTAGGTTAACATAAGCCATGGTGAGGGAATACAAAACAAATCTTCTCCATTATGATTCAAAGATAGCAGTTTTTCTTTTTATAAGTTATTTCTTGCCCCAGTTAACAACTGATTGGAGGTCATTTTCAAGCGCAGCTGCCAGTTTAACTATATTGAACAAATCAGACTTTGAAGACAGGAATAGATAGTCATGTCATCCGCATAAGTACCTAGTTGGGGACAGATGAAATAGGGGAGGTCGTTGATGAAGATAAGAAATAACGTATCTTCAAGGTTAGAGCCCGGGGTTGACTCGCGCATTAATATGAAAGACCTGTAGCCGTGGCCATTTAACACGACTTTCATTACACGATTTGTTAAGAACGATTGTACTGTCTACATCGCTGAGATGAGGTATTATGATTACTTAAATTATTTACATTATTCGGACTGTTATCCTCAACTTCATTGTCATATTACAACGTTTCGGCCGCTGTACGCTCCGGCCTTTATGTCGTTATGTCTCTCTATATATCTGTCTATATCTCTGAGATGAGGTATTATGATTACTTACATTATTTACATTATTAGGACTGCTATCCTCATTTTCATTGCCATATTCATATCGTTTCGGCCGTTGTACGCTCAGGTCTTTTATGTCTATGTCTCTCTATATGTCTGTCTACATCTTTAGGTGAGGTATTATGATTACTTACATTATTTACACTATTCGAACTGCTATCATCATCTTCATTGCCATATTCAAACGTTTCGGTCGTTTCACGCTCTGGCCTTCTTCAGGTGTTTGGAATTTCATCCACGAGGTTAGATTGTTCTAGTTCCACGTACAATGCCTCTTCCGGATGTCTCTGTTATTTCCCTCATGGCCTAGTGGATAAAGACGTTGGTTAAATCCAATGACTAGACACAAAGAGTTCAATACCAGGCCAGGGCAGTGGTGAACTAAACTTGCAGAGTTGAGTTAAAGGAAAATCAGACAGTATTCCAAAATATAACTCCAACAAAACTACAGTTATGTCCACACAAACATGTATATGCTCAAAAGCTGAGGATTATCTACCACGTATTCACAAGTGGAAGCAGAACATATCATTTTTTTTTAATTCAAAGTTTCCAAGAAAATTATATTTCAGCATTAAATGACCCATAAAGATTTGATATGCCTTTAAACAAACACATCAAGTCAAAATCTAAATTTAATGTCAGGTAAAAATCTTTCATCTTGCTCATTGCTAATACCACGCAAATTATATCACTGATTGTTTTTATCATAAATATTTGATTCAGATTATTTAAAGTGATTATATTCAAGGATTTTATAATATTTCCATTCGTAACTTAGAACAAGACAATTATTGATCTCCCCAAGGACACATTGCCTACTGTATATAAGCGTTGGTTTAATGATCTAAAAAAAAAAAAAAAATAAAATAAAAAAACTTCACCGAAAGGTTTTAATAGAGGGAACGAAAACTTTGAGTTGACTTGAAAGGGAATTAGCTGAAGCTGAGATATCCAGAAAAGGCATGGCATGTGGAATTAGAACAATCTACCCTTGTGGACTTAATGAAGGGTTCGTCTCGAAATTCCAACTAATAATAACTGAAGACCGCTGGGGCGTACAACGACTGAAACGTCATGGCAATAAAGATGAGGACAACAGTCCAAACAATATAAAAATTATTATTATAATTCTGTGTGTACCTTCCTAGTTACTTAGTCCATCCATTACACATGATTTTTATTCGGCGTCTCACTGGGGACGACTTTCAAAAGAAATACCCTCTCCCACTCCATTACTCTCTTGATGTCAACAGATGTTGGCGTTTTTCAAAGAAACATTACAGTCTATTAAAAATGAAAATGTTTTTAGGGTGGCCTCTAAATGCTAGTATCGTTAAAAGGTCACGTGTTTTAAGGGTTATCTTCCCTTACTAATTAGAACTTAATTCTAGAAAAAAGTAAATTTTTTTTTACTTTATCAGGGTTGTTTTGAAACCTTGGATTTCCTTACTGGGAAAACCTATTCAATTTTTTTTTTGGGACTGCAATTCGTTCATTCATTTACGTCTTTCATATCTTGAAGTAGGTGCAAATGTTCCACAGCCTTGTTGACACAATTGGTTCTTTCCCCACTTGCCTCACAGCTACGACGTCTAGACAACTGGGGTATCTGTGGCCAATTGTCAGGAGCTCCACTTTCCTCTGGAAGCTCAACTAGAATACATTATAAAAAGAAAAGATTCAAGAAAAAATACAAAAGCACTCACATATAGACAAAACATCTGCAAGGATATGACAATTCTATTGTGTTACTATGATTTCTTGAAAATGATGCATCTTTTCATCAAAGTTCAGACAATTACTGGTGGATGTAAATAATGTATCTTGTATCTTTTCTTTTGTGATATAGGAATAATACCATATTTGGTATTATAATTATTAATACTAATCTAAAATGATGAAAAGAAAATATCATTTTAAATTATCATTAATAGACAAACAAGCAAAAAATAAGGTTGATTTTCTTAATATGCTGGCTGTTAGAAGATTTGAACAAATATGAATCTGCATGCTGAATTCTGACATTTAAAAAGACTATGATAGATTGATGACAGTTTTCATAAATTCAATATGTATATATGTATAAAATGTTTTTAATGCTCACCTTCTTCACTGACAGGTTTAACCAAATCATCATTGTGATAAACATTCCATCCTCCTGAGTAGACTGGATGTTGGCTTGTGGATTTCCAAGTAAACAGATCCAAAGGAAATCTCTGTATTGTAAAATATCAAAAGATTAATTCAGTCATAAAATGGTTATATTTATAGTTCTTTTTAATGTCATCTTGACTATGTCATGTTGGCATCTGTGTGTATGTGACACAAATATTCACAGAAAGAGAAGAAGAAAGAAGGATACAGAGAAAAAAGAGAAAAGAAAAATTCAAATATACATCATTTATTGTTATGGGAATGACAAACACAGACCCCATCACTGAAAGGGTAAGTAGACAATATTAATTGCATTAAAAGAAGCAATTCAATAAACCTACAACAGAAAAGCACATCTAAAATTTTGTTATTTCACATTTATTAGACTGATAAACAATCTGTCCCTTTACATTCCTCATTTTAAAAATAGTTTAGAAAATTTTAATATGAATTTAAAAAAAAAAAGTCAGTTAAAATTTCAGTGTTCAATCAATGGATATAAAGATCTTATAAATAAAAAAATAAAAAATACCCATTACAATTTTGATGTCATCTAGGAAAAATATTGAAATTTTATATCAGAAAAGATTACTATTGCTGTATTATTGCTGTTGTTGTCGTTTGTGGTGGTGGCAACAGTAATGAGTGATCTTCTAAGTAAAGAAATATACTCTCTAAGAAGATTTATTCTTCTCCATTGGCATATGTTAAAGAAAACAAATCATTAAAATAATTCTGAAAAATATAGTTCTTTTTATAACTATTAATTACAGGTATATAAACTAATGAATCCATAATTTAAATTTAAACATTTTTTTGTGGAAATAAAATGAATTAGGTCAGATAATTGTGAAGGCTAACCAACAACCCTTCATAACAGCACTCACAGTAATGCATCTTGCTGTTGATAATAGAATCAGTTTTCCCTGATGCTCTATAAATGTAGTCTTGTGCCAAAAAGTTAGAAGCCAATTTTACAAAAGAGATGAGGTGAATGAACCAATTAACATAAATATTTATAGAAAACTATCTTACTATTACTATTCTTTGAAATAACAGACTTTTAAATAATATTGATTCTTGATAGCAAAGAAGGCAAGAGTTAGATTTAAGATGAGAGAATTAAGAGTTGTATGGTTTCAAATGCAACTCAGTTTGTTAATTTTATTCTATGTTACTGCTCTCAGAAGAGGCATGTATCTTATAACTACATTTTATATAAACACTATAACCCATTTACAAATACATATTGAGAAAGAAAACAAGATTTTAAGTCTGGTTAAACTTCAATGCAAAAACTATTGTATCAAGTACCTCCAAAAAGGAAAACTGAAGATAGGGGCTACTGACTCTGTACCATTGAAAAATGAAAACAGAACAAAACATGTAATACAAGAGAATTTATTACTTACCAGTGCTCTCTGATGTGGATGTGTCAGGCCACAGATAATTTTGTTCTTCAGGAGGGGCATCTATGTCCCCAACCTTCACACTATTTTTAAGTCCCCTGAGAAGGCCATTATATCAGTGAACAATTTACAAAAGCACAGCAAAAAAAAATAGAATGAAGAAGCTATCCTTGAACCAGCAATCTCTTGGTACACCACCATCATGTCTCATTCCTTTATCATTGGCTTTAACTGTTATCATAACAACTTTATGCTTGACTTTTTTCATGTTCCCATCAAGTAATCTCTTGTTTTTTCTCTTTCTATCAATCTCAGTCTATTTGTTTCTATTTACATATCTATTTATTCATCTCAATCTATTCCTATTTAAATATTTTTGCATCTGCTTTATCTGTGTCTCATTTAATCCATATCTATGCCTATCTCTCTGTTTTAATGTTTGCAGTATCAATCTCAGTTTACCATATCTATTTAAGTCTGTATTGATGTATCACATCTAATCTGCAACAACCACAATGCCAAGCTGTATTGAACTCTACTTTTCCCTTGGACAACATTGGTGACATGGAGAAAGGAGATGTGCTGCACAGGCAGCCACCAATCTCTCATAAAACCCTGCCCAGGCATGCATTCTGGAGAGGAAAATTCCAGCATTGCTTCCACCATGACTGCAAAACATGAAAAGCAATAGTCTACTGAGGAGAGAATTCCAACGAGGGCATGAGGACGACCTCATATTTCCTTCAAAAATGTATGCAAAAAGTGACATATGGGAGATGGACATGGACGTTGAGAAGTGAGAAAACATTGCCAAGGATCACTCACACTGGAGATGTGACTTACACAGAGGGCTGGAGTAAGGAGAGAAGAAGCAAAGGCATGCCTCTGGGATGAGGTGTGTTTGAAGGAAAGAAAACAACATGGTAGCATCAGGGAGATTGACTTTACATGCATTGGTTGCAATCAAGACTATCACTCCCATGTGGGCCTGTACAGCTATAGCAGATGCTATGCTGCCATCAGCAGCTGAGGCATAACTTTATGGCCACAGATCTATTGTCTATCAAGACTGACAGATGCAACATATATCACTGCTTCATGGCTGGCATAGTTTTCTGTTTGCCTCTGGCAAAACTTAGGAAAATTGTTTGGCTTCAGGTAAAAGCCAGTATCTTAAATGCTGATTATTAGGCATGGCCTTTCCGTTTAGAAGATTTCACCATGAGCTTCCTATTTTATTTGCTGCTAGCACATTCATGTACTTATAAAACACTATATTGATGGTATAAGTATTTCAGTTTATATCTATTTTGTTGACTGCAAGAGTGGTGAATATACCCACAGTCTCAATAGTCAGTGTACTAGAAAATATAGGTCATTCTTTCTTTGAGATACTGACAACACACTTATAGATGTCAGTGCTTGAAAAATTAGCAATACCCACATAGCATAAATATCTATCTCAATTTATATTTTCAGTATATATATTATAGTCCAGTAATTGGTTTGGTTTCAGAAACCATTTATAAAACTTAGTCTTCATTGGATATTGATCATTTTACAGTTTTTTTCTTTTCTTTACTACAAGCTATTTAGGCATTTACTTTGTCTCTAGCAAGATGGCGGAAAGGCCATTCAACATAAAACTGATTCCTGTATTCAGTGGTGATACAACTGGACAGCCTGTGGTTGAGTGGATTGAGAATGTGGAATTGGTCTGTGAATTATGTGAGGTCATGAAGATCAAATGAATTCTTCCACTGTGCCTGAAAGGCGGTACCCTTGCTATGTATAGACAGCTGAGCAAAGAAATGTGACATTGAGCAAATAAAGCGTGCTCTACTAATGGCATTTCTGACCAGTTCCTGGCCTATGATCAATTCCAGACACTGCATTTGTGGCCTGATGAGACATTAGATGTATTTTGATGGAATTAAAGAAGCTCACCATACCTATCGCACCACTCCCTGAAGAATGGATGACCTGTGCCTTCGTGTCTGGATTGCCTAGCCATGTTAAGCAGATACTCCGTGCATCATCCAGAATGGAAGACATGACACTGAACCAGTTGTTGACCAGAGCCTGCACTATCATGATCGATGTGAAAGAGGCTGATGAACCAGTGGCTGTAGTCGTTCAACCAGTTGAAGTCAAAGAGGATCTGACCCTAGCCAACCGTCGTCATGGTGATGTCACCTGCTATTGGTGCTTTGGGCTGAATAATTTTGCTAAAGAATTCCGCTATCAATGTAAAGAAATGGCTGTGACATCAGCACTGGTCTCTTCCTGCACTGAGCATGAAAGAGGCAATGCCTGTAATTAAGGTGCATATCAATGGAATAATGTGTACTGCTTTTAGTAGATTCATGCTGCTCTGGTCACTCACAAATGGATCGATTTGTCAGTGTGAGCAGACAAAAGATGGACATACTAACGGCTGATGGAAAGGCTCTTAGAAGCCGAGGAGTCAGAAACATCAAACTCAGTATCAACAATGGTTACCCCATCACAGTCAGTGTGTTGGTCATGGGCAGCACGTTATTAAGTTTTGACCTGCTCCTTGGGATGGACATTATTAAGGAGCTGGGCGGAGTACACATCACAGAGTTGGGTGAAGTCAAGTTTTCTAGTCTCTCCATCTGTGCTGCTTTAAGGATCATCGGGTCTGACTTTAGTGCAGAGTTCGACCAAAGGACGAAGACATGGACAGCACTGTGGAAATGGTCAGCAAATAACCCACCAGAAAAGCTCCAGAACCAAATGTCAGAGTACTTGGTGCCTCATCCCACTGATGACCATCATGCAGAAGAACAAGTGTGTCCCATACTAGATTATAGGGAACTGAATGAACATGTGGATGCATACACAGCTCGTGCTGATGTGTGTGCACAAAAATTGAGAGAATTGGTGAAAGAAGGGGTCCAATGTCTCTGTGATTGACATTTGAAAGGCCTACTTGCAGGTACATGTGTACCGGCCACTGTGGTCATTTCAGACAGTGATCATTTACAGGAGGAGATACTGCCTAACATGAATGGAATTGGGGCTCAATGTGGCGCCAGCCATCATGAAAGCCATGATGGATGCTGTGCTATCCAAGGATGAGACAATTCGTCAAGCAACATCATCTTACAATGATAACATCTACACCAATGAAATCTTAGTGCCTGCTGCACTGGTGAGACAGCAACTTGCTGACTTTGGTCTTGAGTGTAAGAACCCAGACTGGAGGATGGTGTTAGTGTGCTCAGCTTGCAGGTCTGAGGGAGCATAAGATGCTTTACTGGAAATGTGGAAGTGAGCTCTCAACATTTTTAGACACATGACACAATGCAGTGTGTTCTTGTTATGTGGGAAACTGGTAGGACATTTTCCTGTGGGCAGTTGGATCCGCTTTGTGACTGCCTTTATCAAACATAGAGTGACAGCTGTCAATCCTGGTTGGGATGACAAAACAAATACTGCTCTCCTTAGAGACATGATAATAGAAGTCATTACCAAAGGTGTGTCAGAACGACCCCATATGTGATAAATGGTGCATTGACAGATGTGAATTTGATGTCTGAGTCGATGCAAGCTCACTTGCAACAGGAGGGTCCCTTGAGATAGATGAAACCGTTGTGGAAGACACATGTTGGTTGCATCCTGAGAAGGATACACAGCATATCAACCTGTCAGAATTGGCTGTTATTAAAGGAGTAGCCATGGCCCTTCAATTGAGTGCAAAAAGTGATGCATTTGTTCACAGATTCCACATGCATGCATAAGTGAATAGTAGACACTCTTATGGGGAAGGCTAGGATATGTACAAAGGCTGCAGCAAAAGTGCTCATTTGAAGACAACTAGACACACTAGGAAAGTTGGTAAGTGAGTACAACTTATCAGTTGATATACAGCTGGTTAGCTCAAATTGGAACAAGGCAGATCATTTAACAAGGGTGTCCCAGAGATGGCTTGCCACTATTAAGAAAGAGTTAGAGCCACTGGGACATGTCTGTGCAACATCAGCGAGCAGCCATGACTCAGATCTACTAAAATCTGTGCATTATCAAAGTGGACATCCCAGCATAAAATGGACCCTATATTTCATCAGGCAGATTGATCCCACTGTATCCAAAGCTGACATCATGGCAGTGGTCAGAGAATGTCAGTCCATCAATCCAGCACCTGTGGAATGGCCAAAAGGACAACTGAATGTGAGCAAAGTATGGCACCGTGTTAGAATGGACATCACCCACCATAATGGAACTCACTATCTAACCCTGATTGACTGTGGCCCAACCCTGTTCACTATTTGGTGATGCCTGCATCGACAGGATTCCACAAGTGTGATTGATGACTTGAGGATGTTGCTCTTTGAACGTGGACCTCTGACAGAACTCCTGACAATGACACTGCATTCCGCAGTGGACTATTTAAAGATTTTTTGGATTCATGGGGAGTCTACCTCAGATTTCACTGCACATATGTCCCATCTAGAATTGGTCTAATCAAGTGATGCTATCAGAACATCAAAAGAATCACTGCTAGGAAGCAGTGTTCCATAATGGAAGTGGTTTATTGGTACAACGTTACCCCTAAAGACAATGTGTCACTCTCAACTAAGCCAGCCAACATAATTTACCGGTACAAAGTCCGGCTAAGAGGCATTGACATGATGCATTCAACTGAACAGATAAAAGAATGAGCGCCATACAACAAGAGCAATCGCGTGTGGGTAGAAGCTCCACATAGCCAGTGTACAACTCAGTACTGGGTGGGGCATATCACTGGAATCAGTAACTCATGCACTGTACTGGTTGATGGAATGCCAAGACACATAAAAGACTTGCGTCCATGTGTAGGATGTCAGATGGTGAAGAATCTGTGCGTGAGGGAAAGACCAGAAGAATCCAGAAGAAGAATCTTCAGAACAAGATGATGAAAGTCGTCAGATCAGAAAAACTCAGAACATAACACACGACTTACCTGCCTGGCCCGGAGAAGCTTAGATAAAGAGGCCTCATGATCCTTATGTGACGAACGAGATAACAAGCACCCCGGAAAAAGTTTGTGCGATCTGCCGGAGAGGGATTGCCAAAAAAAAGTAGTTCTGTGACGAAAAAGAAACAAGTCCGTCGCAGGAGTCACTATAAGAGTATATTAATAAGCAAATTATGGACATCCTATCCCGGCTGTCGACTAATGGAAAAATAGGTTCTGCCGATAAAAGCAGTTGGTGTTGTCGACTGGGAAAAAGAATATTCAGGCAGTTTTGGCTACGGCGTTCAGGAGTTATTTTCCTGACGCAGCGTTACAAGTGATTTTCTTTCTTTGTGTTGTGAAAGCCACAAATTTGCTTTGAGAACACTTACTCTTCACATCCATTAAACATAGCACATGGAACTAGAACAATCTACCCCAGTGAGTGAAATAAAGGGTTCAGTTCAACATTCCAACCACCTGAAGAAGGCCGGAGTGTACAATGGGTGAAACGTAATAAATATGCCGACAAAAATGAGGGCAATAGTCCGAATAATGTAAATAGTGTACATAATACCTCATCTCAGAAATATAGACAGATACTGTATGAATGCTAATTCTAAATTTCAAATTTGAAATTCTTAACATACTAGACTTTTATTACAAACATCACAACATTTAAATTTAGAACCAGTTAAATTTTATTTTATTTTTTAATATTATAAATTCATACTAACCTATACATATATATGTACACATATACAAGTTTTTTTTACTTTTGAAAATTAAATACACCCCCAAAATATATGTATAGGTTAGTATGAATTTCTGTGTATGTATATATGTATAGGTTAGTATGAAATTATGTATATATGTATAGGTTAGTATGAAATTATGTGTATGTATATATGTATAGGTCAGTATGAAATTATGTGTATGTATATATGTATAGGTCAGTATGAAATTGTGTGTATGTATATATGTATAGGTCAGTATGAAATTATGTGTATGTATATATGTATAGGTCAGTATGAAATTATGTGTATGTATATATGTATAGGTTAGTATGAATTTATAGTGATATAAAAAAATTTTAGTTGGTTCTAAATTTAAATGTTGTCACATTTTTAATGAAACTGTGTTAAGAATTTGAAATCTGAAAGTTAGAATTAACGTTCATTAATTCTAAAGGTTATAAATATGAGATTTCATTTATCAAGCTGTAAGCGTCTTTCTCCTCCCCTGGTGAGCATTTTGACACAAAACTCTTGAGTCAGTCAACCAGAGAAGTCACTTGAATTTTTCTTAATTTTTAATATATCGGTGACAGCTGCTTTATCTCATATCCAAGAATTTAATTTCTTCTTTGCTGATTACTTCCTTTATGATGATGGTGTTGATGATTACATTTGCCACTGACATGCAGGTTGAGAACTAGAAGCTTCCAGTTTCATTCAATTATAAAATTAAATTAAAGTCCCTAGATTTGTTTTATTTTCAAGTGAATTTTGGAAAATTGGAAAATTTTGAATTTCCAAAATTAGCTTGAAAATCAAACAGCACTAGGGACTTTAATTTAATTTAATTCTATAATTGAATTTGAAGTTTTTAGCTTCTGTTTTTAAAACATAGTAATTCCTGTGTAGCGATGGAACCCTATTTTTAAATAAGTAAATTTATAATATTTATGCTATGTAGATTTGCATTCATCACTGTTTTGTAAAATAATAAGAACACAGGATTATATATCTTACTGTTATTTCTCTTTTATGTGTGTGTGTGCATATATAAGCATTGGTAGGTTAACTTTTCAGTGAAATGAATGTTTCATTTACATTGCCATGTGCTAGACCAGTGGCTCTTAAACCTTTTGCAGTTGCCAGCACCCCACCTTGATTCTCAGGCCCTACCCCTAACAATTCACCCATATAAAGACACTTCTTTTTTGCTATTAGGTAAACATCAAATAATCTGGCACTTTAAAAACATACACATACGAGTTTTTTCTTTTCTTAAATCCTATTAAATAAGATGTAGCCTGCTAAACTATAAAAAATTGCTTTCCTCCCAAATTCTAGTTCTTGTGCCAGACACAAAACT
The DNA here is from genome assembly GCA_903632075.3 of Acanthosepion pharaonis. Classification (NCBI taxonomy): domain Eukaryota; kingdom Metazoa; phylum Mollusca; class Cephalopoda; order Sepiida; family Sepiidae; genus Acanthosepion; species Acanthosepion pharaonis. The sequence goes on from CAHIKZ030001398.1 coordinate 524,568, forward strand.
TAGTCTGGTAGAAATAGCATGATATAATAATAGTCACAAAATTACAAAACAAGAAAACTACTGTATAAAATTTAAAAAAAAGGAAAAACATTTATTTTAGAATATTACAAAAAATACAAGGTTACAGAAAAATTTCATTTTGCACAAATTACAGCAGGATAACAATTTTCTAAAGTCACCAAAAAGGGATTAGCATCAAATCTAAGGAAAAAAAGTGTTACAGTTTTTTTGATAAGGATACGGATTCTGATAAAAAGATTACACCCTTAAACTTTTTTAAAAAAGGGAAAACTTTGAGGAAGTAAAAAAAAAAAAACTGTACAAGGCAGAAAAATACAAGCACATCTGTTATAGTCACATGTTCTTTAGTGCATATATCTTTTGCATTATTAATGAAACTCCAAATGTGAATCAGCAAGTATATATTGAAATAACATACAAGAACAAAATATACAATAATTTGTATTCAATGTATAGATTAAGGGAAAAGAAGTTGCTTCCCTTTTACTGTATTTTGATTTGTAAATGATTGTTCGAAAGAAAGTTTTCTTTAGAGAGAAATGTTCAGGAATCAATGTTAGAAGAAGTTTGCTGTTAGAATAGATAACACAAGAATACAAATGATTAGAAGGTGTGTTGTGTTAGAGAAATCAACAGAGTCCTGGTTGATTGAACTTGGCTGAGTCACAGAGAGATATGTATATATGTATTACAAAATTCTGTGTGTGCGTTTGAAATGTTGTGAGTAAAGGCTTAGGTTTGTGTTGACAGGCGAAATTTGCTGGACTCTACTGGCAGCTTGTGAAAAAGTTGCCTCTTTTAAAGCTACAGATAGGCTCCCAGTGAAAACACAGGAAAAGTTGATTTTGCACTAAAATATATGACTGGTTAAAATTTGACCAATCGCTAAATTTGTACTAACAAAACAAGTAAGCAAGTTCAAAACTGAAAAATTCAAAGCAACAACTGCGATGGCTAAATTGTCCTATAGAAAGGCAGTATTGATTTATTAGTCAATCGCATATGAATAAAATGTGGGCATGGAAAAACATAGCAGTCGCTACACACCCACCTAAGTTCTTTAACTAAATACTTAAAAGGAGTTTTCCCAGCACAAACGGGTTTCAAGTTTTACACAAATTGTTGCCTCAAAGGTTTTTTGCAGTACCTTGCTGGAAAGTTAACTTGAATGTTCTTTTGATATAAATTCTCCTCGGGAAGTTACAGAAAGGAATGTTCTGTTCTGAGGGTAGAATCTGCCTTGAATCTGTTGGCTCTTTCTTTCACTGAGTTGATTCATGACCCCCTCCACTGGACTGCTTCTCTGTCTTTTTTTAAAATCAAAACTAATAAACTCCCTTGAAATTTCTTGTCAACGACATTCATTCTTTCTGTGTTGAAAAACAAATAGCAGTCCTTTTATTAAACAAAAGAACATCATACCAGCTCAATTCAAGTTTTCACAAAGATAAAAGAAGAGATTTAAGTCAATGGCCTTAACAGAAAACCTTTTCTGGGGAAAAAATTCAAAACAATGAATCCTCAACAAATTAAATAATTTGGCAGTATCAACTGCTTGAGTCAAAAAGGTCATAAAAATGAAACAATTTTTACATGAACTGTCTGGCCTTCATAAAATAAACCTCTCTCAAAAAAAGTGTCAAAAAAATAACCTTGATGATAATACATTTAGACAATTATAGCATTTTTAAAATAATAAAAAATACATTTTTATAAAACATTCATTTCCTATATTGCTACACCTACAAACCAAGAGCAATGACCCCTGTAGATGTTTCTTGACTGATCTGCCTGGTGTATGATGCTTCCTGTCCAGATAATATCAGCAAGATATGAACAAACACTTGGAGATTTAATTTCAAGCAAGAAAATAAAATAAAACTATGCAGTCTGTATGACTCTCATGTTAATTTTATTCTTTGTCAAGCGTACATACGACTTTTTCATATATTTAAAAAAAAAAAAAAATTATTATTTGATCGTAAATGCCTTTATATTTACTCTATTTTTTAACAACCTCCTGGATCATTGCATAGAATTGAGCCAAAAAGATTATACCGGCTATTAAATTAATCAGAAAATTTTATTTTTAGTTTTTAGGAGTTAACATTAAATTTTTGGTCAAGAAAGAAACAAGTTATCTGTTTTCATTGTTGCATAGCAAAACTCACAAGTATTGAACTCACAACTCTCTGGGTCAGGTATTGGATCCAACCAATGCTTTTTATCCACTGGGCCATGTGTCCTTGGAACTACACCAATCTACCTTGGTGGATGAAATATATGGTTCAGTTCTAAATTCCAGTCATCTGAAGAAGGCTGGAGAAACAATGGCAGAAACATCATGACTATGGCAACAAAGAAAGGACAACAGTCTGAACAATGTCAATAGTGTAAATAGTTATAATACCTATATCTCAGAAATATAGACTGTGAATATGGCAATAAAGATGAGGACAACAGTCCAAACAATGTAAATAGTGTAAATAGTTACAATACCTCATCTCAGAAATATAGACTGTAATATGGCAATGAAAAGATGAGAACAACAGTCCAAACAATGTAAATAGTGTAAATAGTTACAATACCTCATCTCAGAAATATAGACCAATATTCATGGATTCATTGACTTAGAAATTCATTGATAATCAAAGTGAATTTCTTAAAATTAGAAAAATTTATAAATGAAATCCTGATTCTTTAATTTGAAGAAAGATCTATTGAAAGATTCCAAAGATTTGGATAATTAAAAGATTTGACCTGTCCAAAGTTTTTTCTTCTATTTCCTGATAAAGTTTATCCTGAATATCTGGGTTCGTAAAAATTTGGTGTGTGTAAAGAAGGTCAGAGTGTTTGCTGTTGTCTCAAAACCAGCCAGAAAGAAAAATCATACACTGAGCAATGATTTCCACGTCTGTAAGACCTGCAAGAAAACGGAATCCATTAACAACATTAAATTAGAAGATTTTTCATGCTAAAATCATCTCATAAATTTGAACAGTTCTTTGCTATAAACTCTAGAAGCAGATAATTGGTCTATCAGATTGATATTTTTGTATTTAATATTCACAATGGGGTTATGAATAATAAAACTTGGGATGAATATGTCAACTAGTGCATATATGTTTATGGATCCCATTTAATGGGCATCACTGGAATCCTTTCTTCTAGGTAGAAATTAATCTCTGACATCTTAATTAGAAGTCCAAATCTTTTATCGTTAACCTCTTTTTACCATTATTTCTATCAAACGTATCTCTAATTAGATATTGTTATTGATAAAGTTAAGAGCAAATATCATAGTTTCCAAGTGTCACAGGCAAATGTATGCATTGAGAGATAACCACATGTGTCTCCTGAAATACCCCAACAAACATGGCAGACTCAGGATGTGAGTCCAATTAAAAGAAATGACAAGGAACAAATAAATATGTACAAACAAATAACAATGTATTAACAATAAAAGTATACAAACAACAAAAACAATAACTTGTCCCCCAAAAATGAATGTGAAAATTGTTTTGATTCAAAGTATGTGAAGTGGGTGAATGTGCATATGTATGTGTGTGTGTGTGTGTGTGTGTTGTTTATGCATTTCAAAAGGGAACACATTTTCCACAAGATATTTACATGTTGACAAATAAGTGGATAAGGTGAGAATATAGGGCAAGAAAAATATCCCCAGTAGTCAAGAAAGAGTGGGCAGACTTTTGGACATATGAATAATAAGCAAAGATGCTGATCCCATCCTATCCAACCAGATGGTGAGCTTGGACGTGGTGAGTCTGTTCACCAAGGTACCCTACGGAGTAGGCATTCTTAGTAGTCAGAGACAGATTGACCTCTGACTCTTCCCTAGAAGAACGGACCAGTATTCAATAGATAATCTGATGGAGACTTTCTGTACAAAAACAACACACTTCGGAATGGGATCACACATATATCGACAGGATGAGGGCTTAGCAATGGGCTCGCCATTATCACCAGCAATGGTGAATATATATATGGAATACTTTGAGGAAATGGCATTAGAATCTATATCTCTAAATCCAACTATATGGTTAAGGTACATAGATGACACCTTCATACTCTGGCCACACCAGGAAGATGTTCAGGTTCTACTGGACCATGTGAACTCAATAAGACCTTCGATACAGTTCACAATGGAGAAAGAGAGTAACAACACAACTCCCATTCCTGGATGTTCTAATATCTCGAACAGAGCATGGGTTTAAAACATCCGTATACCATAAACTGACATTCACCAGAGACAGTACCTCGATTTCAACTCCCACCATCCATACAGCGTAAAAAAAGAGATTGTTCGTTATATTTACAAAACACCGAGCAAAAAGTCATAAGCAGTGACCCAGAGACGTTAGATAAAGAATTGGTCAGTATAAGTAGTACCCTACAATGTAACAACTACCCTGGGTACATGGCAGCAGCCCCAAAAAAACTGGGATAGGCGGTTACAAGAGGAGGAGGACAACAACACTCAGAAAAAAGTCTGCCTGCCTTATGTGAAGGGTTATCAGAGAAAATACAATGGATCTCATGGTCCATATAACATCAGGACAACCTTCAAAAGCTTGACAACATTTGCAGATATCTCTTCCAAGTAAGACCCCCATAGAGGAGAAATAAATAAAGATAAAGAAAATAAAAAGTCAGTAGCTTTCAACTTAGATGTTGACTTATTGAAAAAAGATTTTCTAAAAATATTTGTTTGAATATACTCATTTGAAAGCAGGGCCAGTAGGCATCTAAATAAATCTATACAGATTAATATAAACAGATCTTCCTACATCTTTTTTTGCATCTGTTGGCTATATAATTCTCCATATTTAATTAAATAATGATCAGATATCACAATGTTATAAGAAAACTAATAACTGACAATATCAAATTGTCAAATAATGCAAGGAAGGTTTATTTTGCCAGTGAATTATGTTTAATAACAGCCAGTTTTCCTTTACCTCTTTTTGTTCTCCAGTCTGTTACATTTTCCAATTTGAGTTCTTGTTCAGTTTTTCTTATCCAACTTTTCATTGCCTTCAAGTTGAGCATCCAACATCAATTGCAGCAGATCTTTACGTGTCTGTAATTTTAAATGACTTAAATACAACCATGAAAAAGAGACATGCCCTGATCTTCTATAGCATCACCTCCTTCATTTTTTAACATTTGGGAGTAGAAAGACTTTTTTTGTATTCAAAAGATTGAGGCCCAAATACCTTAAGATGGATCATGCATGTACTAAGCAATGAACATTCAAATGAACAATTTGTATAGAAAGGCAAAAAAAGAAAATTTCTTAATACAGAATGTTATGAATGTCCCCACATAATGGTAAGAACTTACTAGCAGTAGTGTTTTCGTCTTACCATCATGAGGAAGTTATTTCTGCCAGCTACTCTACAAGTAAGACAATGCCATTAACAACAATTCAAATATATTTTTCAGAGAATTGAAATACTTACACTATTGTCTTTGTGTGTTCTTCTTTCTTCAACCAATTCTTTGCAAAAATTAATAAAATATTTCATGTTGCCTATTAACGAACCTGGTTTTAGCCAGTTGGCAATTATTTTAAAGAATAGGAAAGATGACTGAAAGGCAATCAAATATACAAGATTAATTTGGTAAAATATATATATATATATATATATATATATATATATATATATATATATATATATATATATATGGTAAGATTCAAATTCAGGTCTCATGGTCAGAATATGAACATTCTAACCACCTAGCCATGATTTGTCAGGAAGGAAAGTTCCAAATGTTATCAGACAGGAGGGGTCAATCCAGCATTAGGCACCTTTGGAAAGTGCCTGAAAACCATATCATGAGTTGACCCAAGCCTTGTGAGTGAAATTGGGTAGACAGAACCTTGGGGGACATTGATAGTCGTGAATTTATAAAACAGTATGAATGTGTGTGTGTGTGTGTGTGTGTGTGTGCCTATTTATGCAGATTAGTAAATGCACATCCACAGAGATGAACACACGGCTGCACATGCACAAATGCACACATAAACTCAAACAATAAAAAAAACTTACACCAATATTAAATGAATGAAAAGGAAAAAATCAAAAATATAAGCAGTAAACTGCTGATACCCTCTGAAGAGTGGATGGACATGTTCACCTAAGAAACTCTGGAGTCGGGATGTTGAAGGTAACATCAATCAACTTAAGTGACAAACTTTTACTCATATTAATCTTATTAATGCTCTAGCTTTCATATTGAGCACTTTAAAAAGACTGCTTGCCTTAAATGTTTGTTCTCTCAATATCGCATTGACTATCAAAAATTTTTGGCTTCATACTATTTTTGATATCGCTACTGCCTTAGCTGTTGAAAGATTATTCTCAGTTGAGCACTTTTTCACCGGATTCAATCTGCTGCCATATTTTCAGCATATCTTACATCAACATGGAATCAACATAATTTAACTACTACTTAAAAAATATACCCATATCAAACCTTTATGATTGATAAAAATCAAATTCAGAGAAAAAATAGAACATAGAGAGGAAAATAGCAATAAAAAAAAGCACCATACAACAAAGCACTAAAAGCAAAATAGTTACACACAACAACTACAATATATACCTCCACAGCCAAAATGCATTTCTAGATACCACTCCCCATAATACCACTAATACACGCAATCTACATAAACCAAAAATTTTAAAAATTAATCAGTTTGTCTGATATATCGCTAAAGCGTGAAACCCAGGGTCACAAACTCACATCTATCCAACCAAATATGTTAGCTCTATCTCTGATATTGAGCGCTTTTTAATTGGTAATGTATATATATATATAAATAATTATATATATATATATATATTTATATTTATATATATACACTTTTTCATATATATATATATATATATATATATATATATATAATTATTTATTTAAAATATGATTCCAAATCGCTACATAAGAGTTCTCATGTTTCAAAACAAGAGCCGAAAACTTCAATATAATCCTTTAAATTAAATTGAGTTTAAATTAAAATGGGCTCCGTTCCATCTTCAAGCGAAATTTTTGTTGGAATAACGTATATCTGAAATTTACTTGTTTTAAAAATTGAAATCAAAATCCCCATGGTAACAGCTAGGGCGAATTGTTTAAATTGGGTAGGCGAGTGTAGGGTGTTAATAATAAGTAGCGGTATAGAGATACTTTCAAGATGTCAAGTCGGGGAAAGGTGGGGGGTGTCAAAAAATGAAACGGAAGATGTATTAACCTTCGTCTAGTTTGTTTCATCTATGGAGATTTATTTATTTATTTATTTTATTTTATTTTTTATTATGAAAGGAATTGTGCATATAAAAAAAAAAAAACTTTCGTAACGTTTGTTTTTTGACGACTTATAAAGGGTTATCTTTTATGTAAGGTATTTAAACTACTTATTTGGGCTATGGATTATGAAGGGTGTTATGTTGTATGCATGTTTGTAGTTAATTATTCCTACTATGAATCTGATGATTGGGCTATTTGTTAAACAAGTTATATATTTTTTTTTTTATCTAATGATTCAAACCAAAAATCTGATGATGCCTACAAAAAACCGTTAACTCGTGTCTATTATTTAATAGATTATTATTATTTAGATGTTTAATAATGTGCAATTTTTCATGGAGGCACAAAGGGCATGGGTCATCCCAAGCTTTTACATGTTCTAGCCTTATCAATAATTTTCCATTTAACTTTTGGTGTTCTATTTGTTTCCTTCAGGTGCCAAAAATATTTTGATAGTGAAGTCTGATTTCTTTTGTTTATATTATTAAAGGAGCACTTATGCTGCCTCCATCTATCTTTAAAATTATTCTTCGTGGACCCAATGTATATCATATTAGTGTTAGGGCTCTCTGTGGATGAAATAGTACATTGGTATACCACAGAATTAATACAACATTTATTTTCTAATGGGCAGTCTTCTAGGTTTCTACAGTTACATAATTTTTCCTTTTATCGTCTGGTTTAAGTGCAGAGTTTTTATTAATACTGTTTTTGGCATGGGGGTTTGTTGAAGATCTTATTATTGTGTTTTTTTTATTATGCGTTCAAGATTATCAGAGCAGCTGTAGCTCAATTTTAGGGTGTTCTTATTGAATATATTACTAAACTTACTATTGGTGGGGAAGTGTTTATTAATTAGAGCTAAGAATTTCTGTCCTAGTTTAATACTAACCCTTTGGTTGAACGGAGGGGTGTACCAAATGATATTTCTTTTCCTTTTTTTTCCTATGTCCAGTGTAATTTTTCTCTGTAGTTAATGTTAGCATTTTTATAACCACTATTTTTAGGGCAGTGTTATAGAAGCTATTGTGTTGTTGGAATATTTTCTTGTTTGCGGAGTTAATGCTAATTCTATTTTCTATTGATGAGGGTATATGTTTAATTATTCATGGAGGATGGTTTGACTTCGGGTGTATGTATAAAGGGGTTAGCATTTGGTTTTCTATAAGGTTGGTATGTGTTGCCTGGTAAGTCTAGAGTTACGTCGAGGAAGTTAACCCTTTTCAAATTAGAAGAGACAGTTATCTTTAAGTTTAGTTTCTTAAATTCACTAAATATAATTTTTTCTGATTTTTCAATTTTAAAACTAGTAGAACTCCTCACCACCATGAGCCCGTCATCTCTATACAGCCCGATGTCCTTAATATCAATTTCGCGGTGTGCCGTTAAATTGTACAGTATTAGGAGACCAACAAGGTCAGAAGACTCAGCAGAGTCTAACGATCCATCGTGATGTCAAACAGGTCGTTATTGTTTTTTATCCATTGGTCCCCATTGTGAACTAGGACCGATTTCTTTGCGCTGAGGATTATATCCATTTCATCCTTTGTTAGGTTAGAAACACAGCAGCAGCAAAGTCCAGGCAGTCATAAATAAATCCTTCGAAATTGATGGGTAGTAGTCCACGATATCGAACTGTATAAGGGTGCAATTCCGCTTATCATCAATATAGTTAAACCAATTGATAACATCTTTAGTGTTGATCCATAATTTTAATTCAGTTTTTTTTTTATTTGGCAGGTAATTTTTTCCAGGATCCTTTTGCTGATCTTTCCTATGTCGGGTCGGGTAGGGTTAATTATTCTGGTCGCAGGGTATTCTAAAAAGTTTAAGAATATGATCCTTAAGAGTTATATAACATTCTTTTTCAGTAAGTTTACCTACTCTATCGCTGATTTTAATTTATCAGTTATTTTTTACTAGTTTTGTTTGTGCTATCAACCATATTAATGTTGTTGTTACAAGCTTTTTATAAGTCCTAGTTAAGTTTTTTTAATTAAGTTGTTGTAGTCGTCGACATCCAATTTGTAGAAGTTCGGTTTTGTCAGACTTAACTAATATTATATATATAGTTTCGTTAAAAACGATAAACAAAGTATGCGGTTAAGTTTTATTTAATTTTTTTTGTGTTCTTCTTATTTTTTTTTTCTTTTCAGGACATAAATTATTAAAAATTGTCAATATATTTTGTGTTCGAGTGCTTTCAAGTTATTTTTTAGCTATTATTATTTTATTTTACTTTTTTTTAACTGAATGTATGGATGTGTTATGTATGTATCTGAAATTATAGGAATGTATCATTTTCCAAACACATTTCACAATGTGACCGTGTTCATAGTTGATGTTATTAAGTGTTGTTTTTCTGTTTTCATTTTGTTTCCATTATTTTTAACCTCTCTTTACATGTACATGAGACAATTATATTTGTATTGTCTACAGAATTTATGACCAGAAAAGAAAACAGTTATAAGAAGACAAGAAAAAAATTAAATAAATATCTTTATGCATTTTAACGAAATTTGTATAAAATGGGGACTGCTGTACAAATATAGAATTATATATGACATTCTTTAATTATAGATTAGACTCACGCTTAGGATAATGCATGAGAAAAAAAATAGGTAAAATACATAAAACAACAAAATAGTAATATTTGCGATAAAAAAAAAACAATGGGGATTAAAATAGTAAAAGAAAAGTCAAAAATGAATAATATATATAAGGATACGTTATATAAAATATTGATTTTAATAACAAAATGAAAAAAAATAGTAAAATTATAAATTTCTGCGCAGAGATTAAAAATATTTCTATACTTGCAAAATCTCCAGTATCGTAAAAGAAACAAAACAAAAAAATTGAAAGCTGACTTTCCCAAGATTTTCTCCCTACTGTTTTTTGAATTTTCAATTCCGTTCAAACGTTCTAGTGACCTTCTCACGACTTCGGTATGTGTCTGCGAACCTCGTTTGGCCGTTGGGGGGTGTACGACTTTTTAAAATATTTATACATATACAGACAATGATGTAATGATAAACAAAACATAAGAAATTGGAACCGATCGCCTCCTGCTACCCCCCAACCATTATTTCTTCCTACCCTCTTTAATTGGCAATTTACTCTCTACCTGCCTTCAAAATTCATTTTATCATTACCCTGCCCGTCACGTACACATGCAACAATATGTACACGTCAGCTGAAATTGGTGCAGTGTTTGTCACACAACGTTGTCAAGCACATGCACAAATGAATTTGTAAAAAACATACACAGTTACGTACACACTTGCAGAATCGCATATGAATTCACCCCTGCCTTTCTTTATATATATATATATATATATATATATATATATATAATTATTTATTTAAAATATGATTCAATATGATTAAGTTGGAATCATATTTTTTAAATAAATAATATATTTAAAATAATTTTTAAATAAATAATTATATTTATGCTCTACTTTTGTATCGAGCACTATTTTAAAAAAATAATAACTAAAATACTAAGGAACTTTGGGTTATTTACCTAACCAGGTGATTGAAAAGTAACTTCCCATTTTAAAATTCTTATAAATTATTTAACTATAATTTTACAAAAAATGCATATGAAAGGAAAAGGTCTGGCAAGAGATTTTATTTAAGATATGGGCGCGAAATTTCGCTATAAGCTTCACGAGACGCCCAGGAATCGAATCAACTGATTTCACCAGAAACTCTTGTGGAATGGAAGACATAACTTCTTGTATTCGGCCTTGAAGTCCTTCAAAGTCTTGGTTTGGTATAGTATTCTTGCTCTTTTTAACCAACCCCCCAAAAAAAAAAGTCACAGGTTTCCTAATTTTTCGCTTGAGGATGAAACAGGGGCTTTTTACTTTAATTCAATTTAATTATTATATTGATGGTTTCGGCACTCATTTTTTGAAACATGAGAACACTTATGTAGCAGAAGGAATCATATTTTTAAAAAAATAATTATAAAGCTCTACTTCTGTATAAAAGTAGTTTTTAAAAATAATAAAAAGAAAATACTAAAGAACCCTGGATTATTTACCTAACGTGTTCTTTCCTATTTTTCACATACCTGCACTTTTACGCACAATTATATATATATATATATATATATATATATATATATATATATAAATATGTATGCCACATATGATAGGTGCATTTAACCAATGCGTCTAATCAGTTACCTAACTGTCCCACTGAGTAGTGGAATTTTGCAGTCTTCAATAAAAATCTCCCCATTCTTAGAAAAAAAATATTGTGTTTATTATCTACTAAAGTTTACTTACAAAGCATCACTTTTTTTGCCGTCTCTTGCAGCGTGGATTGTCCTTGAAGTTGAATTCACCTTTCTTGTTCTTCATAAAGGTTACCCCTAGATACGTACTGCTTCCAACAGGAGGATCGCCATAAATGGAATTACATACCTTCTACCGTGTATGATGTCCGCTATCATTTTTGTCCAGAACGCAAGATAAATGAATGTTGAACAAAGAATAAGTGTTTTTAAATGCGTACCCAGTTTTCAAATATGAAAGCGCTATGAAACTGTATTCACGCCAACTATATGAACTCATTACACATTCGTTTTTTTATACAGAAATATTTAACATTAGAAATATATAACATTAAAAACTACATCAGCTGTCAATGACCACGAATAAAAATCCTAGGGTTTAATGCCAAAGCAAGTTTTTTGAAAAGAGATAATTTCGTCGCTCTCAAACTTTTTTAATTTGTTGATATACAGTCAACAAATTCAGGCATGAAACTGACAGTCACCTTGCAGTCTTGGTTATAATTAGTTCTGTTTATTAGGGTTCAGTAAAATACGTCTCACATAATGATAAGACATTGCTTGGCAATGGTGTCTTCATCTAGCTGATGTCTTACTATTATTAACATTGTTTAATTATTTTGCCACGCCCTGTATTTATAAAATATCGATTTCCTTCGGACATTCTCCCGCCTCCTCCAGATATATAAATTTTAAACACACATACATACAAAATATATATATATATATATATATATATTTATAAAACTCAAAACAGTAGCTCAGGTTGTGACACAAGTTCAGTTTAAATGGAGTTTTGCTTATAAAAATCATTAGGAACAAACATTGGTTTGTGCAACCGTCGGTTACTCTGGCCTCGATCAGACCCATCCCTCTCTCTGCTGCAATAAAGGGTGTGGCTTAGGGCAGCTGTAAATTAAAAGGTTGGACACCTCTAGTGTAATTTTTTTCAGTTTAAAATCCGTCCTGTGTGCATCCTGTCCAAAGACAGAGACGCAACTGAGGGATGATAAATAAACGGGTTACCAAATTTCTTTATTACTCCAAATGTTACTTTTTATGAATATATATATTTAGTAGACTCTCAGTATTTTTAAAACTGTTTATTTCGTCTACCGGCTTGGCACTAGGAGAAAATTTAATAAAAGAAAATGAAATGTGTCCTAAGTTTTCTCAGGTGAACATTGTTTAACTATATATATATATATATATAAGCTTCTGGAAACATTCATGCAGGCATCTATTTGTAATTTTGATTTACTACCTATACTTTTTTTAATATATAAGTCCGACAATGATTTTAATATATTTTCTGTTTGTACGTTATTTTTATAGATACAAATATTTAAAAATATATTTTTTTATAAATAAAAAAAAATTAAAATTTACCGGCCTGAATGTCCGAAAATTTTATGAAAATATTGTCCTCCGACAAAAATCGAACCTGTATCCTACACGGAACCCTCATTTGGATTTTATTAAAGAAAATGGGAAGCTTGTCAAATTACATGCTTTTAAGAAACAAATTTCTCATAATTTTTCTTGTCTTTATTCATATCTTTTTTTTTTATGTAGCCTATTTTAAGTTAAACAAATGACAAAATATATCATGAAACAGCCTAAGTCCAACAATTATTTTAATATATTTTCTGTTTATATGTTATTTTTATAGATACAAAAAGTAAACGCTTTGTTTAAACAGTATTAATTGTATTTATCAGCCTTTTAATCATCACACCTTTTATGTGCCGTGTACTTTCATGATTATAAATTTTGTCATTTCTTCCAAACTGTTCAATTTATTAAAGTTCATCAACTATGTTACGCACTGCTTTCCTGTCTCTCTTGCTGTCCTGTGAGTATCAAATTTTCCTAGCCTTCCTTCCTCATTACATTCACCAGAAACCTCAACTACCTCTTCCTCTAGGTTAAGTATAAGTTTCCTTTTTGTTGCCATTTTCTCCAAAACCTTGTTGCTCATAGGTTCAATCCATTGTCGTATCAGCATCTTTTCATTGCTTCAAACTAGTTTGCCAACTAATACTGGTAAAGGATTATTTTTTTAAAATGAATTAAAAAAAAAAAAAAAAAAAAAAAAAAAAAAAAAGAAAGTTTTTTAAATTACAAATCAACAAAACAAGTTCCATTAATGTTTTTATTTTCTATATTTAGATTTTTTTTTAGAAAAGAGAAAGAAAGAAAGAAAAACAAAAAAAACAAACCCAAAACTGTACAAACAAGTTTTTTTCAAATATTTTAGGCAATGTGGATAGATATACATCTACATATACACACTGTTGGATTTTTTTTTTTAATTTTAAGTGACAGCTCTTTTATTTAAAAAAAAAAGAAAAAAAAAAAAAAAAGAAAAGGAAAAAAAAAAAGCGTTCCCCAGAATTATACATTTCCTGTTCAACAATCATTTGGCTGTCATATGATGATGATGGTGGTGATGGTGATGATGAGAGAATAGATTCAGTCTGCAATTTCTCAGCGCATAGGTAGGGGGAAGGGTGAGGGAGTTAAATATCGAATTATACAGCATACTTTGCATAGGATAGATTTTACAAGAATATTTTGAAAGGCTTTGAAAGCAGCTGATTATGACCTAAGTGAGGTCAAGAAGTTTGTAAATCCCCACCCCCCAATGGTTTGAACCAAATTATACTAATAAGCATGAAAACATGATTATTTTGAAACCACTTATTTTTCTTTAAAATAGCATTGATAACTTTATTTCCCTTTAGTCGTTTATGGGGGGGGGGAGGGAGAGAGAGAGAGAGAAAAAAAAAAACTTGAAAAAAGAAAAACTGGCCCTTAGGTGACTTTTTTAAGTGTAGTTCAGTAAAAGGCTGAAATTATAGGACATAGAGTGAGGATTGAACTCATTACTCAATCGTAATTGATCAAGCAAGAAATGCTTGCTAATCATTACACCATATCAAAGTGTCCAATGGTTTTCTCAGTGTAGCACAAAGAAACCAGCCTTAGAAGAATTAGCTAAAAGTTGAATGATGGGACAAGAGAATACACTGCATTATAAATGGTGGACAGTTTATCATTAGATGGCCGACATATTTTAATCTAAAATTTCGGTACAGTTGGCACTGAAATAAGAATTTGCTTTTTATCATTTTATTCTCATATTACTATAGATTAAGCATTATCAACCTTGAATTTAAATTTTTTATTATTATTAAAGTTTATAAAACTTAATAAGGGGGGGGGTCACTTTGTTATATAATAATTCATATACACTGCCCCACTTTCCCCAACAAAATCAAAAATTGCACACACACCATGATTTATAAATTAAAAAATTTTTTTTTTGTTTTAGTAATATATGGAAGAAGAGAGAGAGGAGAATGAGGAAGAAGAAAGAGAAACTAAACTTTCCCTTTTAGATTTAATAAAAATAATTTGGAGGCGACATTTGTAGTCTAGAGTAATCTATAACAAGGGTTGGGGAGAAAAAAAAAAAAAAGTCTCTTTTTGGTTGCAGTGCCCACTGTACAAGTCCACCTAAAACTAAGATTTCATAGTTTTCAAGGCCAACCTGAACTGAAATGAATGCAAAATGTTTATTTTTATTAATGTTGCATTTTATCACCATTAAAAGTGGGAACTTCATTTGGTCAGCTTTTTTCCTTCATAACATTTGGCAACAGAGAAATTAACAATCAGGATTTTATGAAAACATTCTATACCCCTTATATATATATATATATATATATATATATATATATATATATATATAACTGGATTAATTTCTAAATCAGACATTTCTTATTTATAGAATTTTTTTTTTTGGTGAGTTAAATGTCTTTTATATCAAAATTCCCATATATATTTTTTTTCCAACAGTGAAATTAATATCTAGATGCATGAAAAGTCTGATTAAAGAAAATGTCCCTCTTGGTAGGGATTGAACTTACATTTCCTTTTTACCTTAAGGAAAGTAACTTATAATCAAACAGTTTTACTGTTTCATCCACAGAGGCACATACAACAAAGTAAGGCTCAATTGAAAATGTTTTGAAGTCTTGATCTGTTTGTTTTGACTATGAAAATATATCTCTGCCATCTTATTTCAATTCCTACTTACAAGTATTTTTTTTTTTTAATAAGAATTTCCATGCCAGCAAATATCAATTTCACTGTGGGGAAGAGAGAGAGAGAGAGAGAGAGAGAGAAGTTAAAGAAAAAAAGAAGCCTACTTAAATATATGTCCATTAAAAAAAAAAAAGTTTCTAGTTATATACGTCAGTCATCAGCATAAAAATTGTAACTATTAAACAAAATTTGAAACCTAAAGTTGCTATTTTTTGTGCTTATTAAAATGAAGCTGGGAAAGGCATGAAACAATCCCCTGAATTCTAGTTTCTCACTGCCATGCCGTAAGGGTTCGCACTAAGATTTTGTAAATATAGGAACATGGAGCTAATGAAAGTAACTTATTGACAGTGGTGCTAGCCTAAGACAAGTTCAAGAAACCAATTACAACTAAAGCAAAAGTGAAGATCTAATAATGTCAGCAATTTGGCTAAGAATTTGGCTTGTAGGTATTGGTAATGTTTTGAAGAGTTTTACTGGGCGTGGTGAATGTAAAGGAAGAAGAAATTTATAATTTGGCACAAATTTTTCTATTAGTGAACAAAATCAAGATAAATCCATTTTCTTTGTTTTAAAAGACAAAGAAGCCCCTAGTCTTTTGAACAGGAAGAGAGGTTTATTGCAGATAAATTTCAAAACTGACATAAAATATAAGGAAATCCCCAATTTTAATTGGAATCCCTAATTTATAGTTTTTTTATTACAGTTATTATTTATTAGTAAATGACAAGCAACTTTTGACCTTGAAAAATTCATTTTTATTTTAGATGGATTACATTTATTCAAATCTTAATATATAATACAATGATTCAACAATTTACATTTTTTTTTCCTCTTAAATAGCGATGATGGATGATGTTTTCCTGCCACAATATTTGCAATGGCAGGTTCAATATTTGACTCGTTAATTATTGAGAAATATTCAACACTTGATTTAGCAATCTGTTGCGGAGCTTCAGCCACAGTATGTGCCATAAATAACAGATTCTTTTCAGAGTGTTGCCAGGTTTGGTTGTTTTTGTATTCTCTTGTTTATTTTGAATTTTCAGCTGAAAATCACGACCATTAGCTGACAAGAGCTACAGGGGCTTTCAGAGACCCCAGGGTGTTTTCTTTTTTTTAAAAAAGAAAAAAAAAAAGAAAAAAACAAAAAAAACAACTGTTCTATATAATGAATGTTTCTGGCAAAATTTGGTAGGAGAGGGGGAAGGTTATGGTTTTCATTTTTTTAACAGCAAAGAATAATTACTTCCTGTTTTTACAAAAGAACATTTGTAGAAAGTAAATTCATCATACTAATTCATTTTCTGATGGAGTAATGGTCAACAAACCACTTTCAGGCAAGTGTTACTGTTCAGCAAGTTTATCTATGCTGTCCCCGCCCCGTTTTGCATATAATTGATAAGGGATATCACCAATTTAATATCGATAACATGGAAAGATGTGGATTTCATATAAAGTACAATTTATAGCTGCAAATAGAGTATTTCATATGAAATTGCATATTTGTAAATTTAGAAGAATGAATTCTCTTACAAATTAAATACATTAAAAGCAGACAGACTGACACCCTTATTTGCTATGAGGAAAGAAAAAAAAAAAAAAACTCTTTCCAATAACAGACCGATATAATTTGAATAAACTGTTATCAAGATACAAGTGATGTTCAAATGCACTGACAATAGCCTATGAGGTGAGAACCAAACCTTTACAGCCAATACATTAAAATACAGGAAGAAAATAAAGTATGTTAAATTCATTTGCTTTTGGATTCTTAAAAAAAAAAAAAAAAAAAAAAAAAAAAAAAAAAAAAAAAATAAAAAAAAAAAAAAATAAAAAAATACGGCTGTTGTGACACAATAAAAAGATATTAGTGCAAGTTTCAGAATTTCTGGGATGAGTTATGATTTACATTTGGACTATTGTCCCCATCTTTGTTGTTATCACAATGTTTTGGTCATTGCAGTTTACCATCATAGATTAAATAAAGGGTTCAATTCAGAATTCCCTGTAGGTTACCCAGATCAATATACAGCTCATGAAGGCCAGAGGGCACAATGTTGTTGTCATAACTTTTGGGCCAAATAAGAGAACAATAGTCAGAGTGTAATGAGTCTTAAGGTTTATGTGGGTCTCACTTGGACACACAAAAACAAAGTCCTTCCCTGATTATATACATCATCAAAGCTATGTCAGAAAATAAATGAGCATATGCTGAAGATTGTAAATAAATTTTTTTTTCATACAATAACACTTCAAGACAATTATAGTTCTCCACAGCTTTTTTTTTTTTTTTAAACTACTACACCTGCCTTGAAGATAAGCTGGGTTTCTCTTTACCTGTCCTTCAGTCAAAAGAAAAAATTTATGTCTTTCCCAAAGCACTTTAGTGTAAAGTGAACACAACAGTCGTAGCTGGAATTTGAAATGCTTGCCAATTCCATATTTCAATCAAATAAGAGTTTGGTCACTTTCATATTCATTTGTGTAATATTTGTTTGAAATCAGGCAGAAAAAAAAAAAAAAAAAATTTGCTTCCTTGTATATATTATACACAGTGGAAAACATGGCAATTAAATGGTGGAGGGGGTAGGCAAAACAGAAAATGCAGACTTAGATAATTATATATCAATCTTCACCTTCAAATTAGCCTTGTACCAGACATAAAGATAGGTAAGTTTCTCTAGGTGATAGATGGTTCACAAGAAATAATGATGTGATAATAGAAAAGAAAATATTTTTTACTGGATTTAAGTGCCAGATAGCTTTGACTAGCACTGACCGTTCTCCCGACTCCATAATTCAAGGAAAAAAAAAAAAGTCATCACAATTACAATGCTAATTTAAATAATAATTCTGACACTAATCTGCATTTCCTGATGGAAGGTGAAATCTGAATGGCTTGTTTTCCTTTCAGATGTTTACTTTGTGCGTCAACTAGTGATGAGGTCTCTACAGAGCAGAGTGTAGGGGAGGGGGGCTGCTTTGTGCAAACATTTGCTGCTGCTATGAATGATTGTATTGCTGAGACTGATGTCTGCTCAGTGGAGATAAGTGAATTTATTGAAAGCCATTGGTATATTTTTAGATTTATTCTTGTGCTGCCAACACTGAAGGGGAGAAAGAAGAAGAAGAAGAAGAAAAAGAAAAAAATGTTGAAAGACTAATTGGAATGACTTTAGTAAGTGAGCAACATTCTAAAAATTTTTCTACCATTTGATTGGATTGGATTAAAATTGGTCATTCCAAGAGTTCAATCCTTCCCAACGAAAATGGA
This sequence comes from Acanthosepion pharaonis, assembly GCA_903632075.3. NCBI lineage: Eukaryota > Metazoa > Mollusca > Cephalopoda > Sepiida > Sepiidae > Acanthosepion > Acanthosepion pharaonis. The sequence continues at coordinate 543,620 of CAHIKZ030001398.1, forward strand.
TCGCAGAATATATATATATCTCAGTATTTGTAGCAAAATGAAATCTCACACACACACAAAAAAAAAAAAAAAAACTGTCAGTAAGCAATGAAGAATCATCAATGCTCCCCCCTCCCTGCAATGGCTCAGCTGTCCATTTTCATTTTAAACATTCAGGAATTATACAACAACAACAACAAATGAAATCACAGATAACTTTTGAGAGAGAGAGAGAGAGAGAGAGAGAGAGAGAGAGAGAGAGAGAGGGTGGATGATGACTGTCACAAAGTCATTTTATCTAATCAAAGGTTGTTGGCATTGCAACAAAGGCTTTCACTAACTTTTTTTTTGTTGGTGGTGGGTGATTGTTTTATTCAAAAATGCTTTTTTGCCTTTTCATACAATGAGAAGAGGCGGGTGGCGCTGTCAAAAGAAATTCTCTAATTAAAAGGGTACAATTTAATACAAATCAAGAATTTGGGGGGTGAAGGGGGACAAAATCATAAATGGTGAAAATAAAGTTAAAAATGTTTTGCTTTTTTCTGAATTTTTATCTGACTGAATGAAAAATAGAAAAATTCCAATATTAAAAACAATAAAAATTCAGTTTCAAATGTAATTCTAGCCTTCAGGCCTCATCTGAAAATTCAAAAGAAAAGCCAAATTAAGTTAAGAGATAAAGTATGAATTAGGGGGAAAAATCTGATTATCCCAGTTTTAAAAGAGTGTCTTAAACCCCTTACATAAATTTATTCATTCAGTAAAAATGAAAGTCAGAAATATATATTATATTCTTTTGGAAACAGGAAAAACTACATTTCAACAAAATTCAGCAGAAAACTCAGACTTGAGTCTGGAAGGTTTTTGAGATTTCATGGTGAAAAGAAATTCAGTCAGAAATTGGAAAGGTGTGTGTGTGTGTGTGTGTGTGTGTGTGTGTGTGTGTGTAGGGAGGGACAAGAGGAAAGAAAGAAAGAAAGAAATCAACAAAACCCAATAATCAAAAATGTTTTACAAATTAAATATTTAATTAAAAAATCCATAGTATTCATTATAAAAAACAAAAATAATCTAAAAAGTCAGACATTTGGAGAAAATCCCATTTTGTGTTGAAATCTACAAATTAGGTTCTTTTTGTTTATTACTTATTTTTTATATTTTTTTTTATTCCATCCAATTTGATATGTCCTAGTTGATGCTGCCTGTCCCCACTTCAACTCAATGGAAGGCAGTCAAACTTCTGATTAAAATATGACCTTTAATATTTGAATGAGTACAGTCTAAAAGGTGTCTTAAAAACTCTTCATTTCAATAATTTAAAGGGAGGAAAAAGAATTGAATAAATTGCATTGGAATTCATTAGCCTTAGCCAATTCTTACTGCAGGAAAAAGCGAGGAGAAGAAAATAAACCTCACATTTCAGATATGTTGAGAAAAGCTCTGGAATATTTCCAATGTAACAGAACAGGCATGATACCAAAGAAGCACTTTCAGATTACAGAAAGCACCAATAATATAGTGATTACATAACCACTTATAAATTCATTCTTAGTTGGTTTTTTTTTTGCTTTTTATCAGTGTGCTCAGGCGGAGGACTAAAGAGAAAAAAAAACACCTTTGAAAAAGAGGACTTCTGATTTACATTGCTAACTTGAATATTTGTAAAATGTAACAACCTGAGTATCATAATATATGGCAACAAAAAGTCATCAAAATTAATAAAAATTTGATTTAATTCAGATAAGACTATTCCAACTTTCCTATGTTTAAGTTTCACAACGACAGCATCACAAAATAGTAATCATTTTTATATTATTTAAATGTTTTAGTTTAACAGGAAAATAAAATTTTATGATTTTTTTTTTTATGACCTTGATAAAAATTATTCAAGGACACAATTATATTGACATTTGTACAATACATTACTCAGTAGCCAAAGACAGGGGTTGGACACAATGACAGATTCTTTTCCAATTTTCTAAATATTATTTATCCGAATGTATATATTCATGACTAAAATACTTTTAAAATGTTTTTTAAAGCAATTGCATATGGTTAATATTGAATTGTATGTATAGGAAAACCAATGCATAGAACTGTCAGTTATATTTTATTAAAAAGAGTACTTTTGTAAAGGGGAGGGGGCAACAAAACAGACATTTTATTGATGGTGGTACAGCAAAGATCACCTTATAGACCAAATACAAGGACAATAATTGGCCAAAGAATCAACTGATGACTACCCCACCCCCCTCTACCCTCAATGGACTACCTTACGGTAGACAATAGACATTGTGTCTTTTCAAAACTGTAACAGAAGCTTAAAGGGAAAGGGGAAGGAGAAAAAAAAAAAAAAAAAAAAAAAAGGCAAAACAGTTCTTGTGAATCGTCTTGAGGATTAAAATAATGAGTCATTTCTTGGGCCAATACTAAATGGATACTAATTCAAATTTAGTGGAAGATATAAAAATTAATAATGGATAGTTTTGACAGTCAAATACTAAAGAAAAAAAATTAATGACTGACAATGATTCATCTAATATAAAGATTCTATGCAGATACTTTTTTAATGTCAGATCTGATATTGAAGAAAATTATTTGTAGATAAACAAAGAAATTTTGGTGGGGAATTTAAAGAAAGGTGTATAGAAACATAAAATATGAGACAAATTAGCAGTTTGGAACTGATCATTTTGATCATATATATCTCAAGAAATAATACACACAGCATTCTACATTGCCTTTATTTTTATCTACTTTCCCCACTGTCTGGTTAAAGGATTTAAAATAAACTAATGTAAATAAAACTAATGTAAAAACATTAAAAAAGGCATTTGAAAAATATAAGACAAAAAAATAAATCTATAAGAAACATTAATAAGTCTCAGTAGACTAAAATACATCTCAGGTTAAGAAAAGTAAAAGGAAAGAGAAAGAAAAAAAAAAAAAACAGGAATTGGTTGGGAATCATAATGTCCTTCATAGATGTTCCCTTGTGCTTCTGATACTGTTGTTGTCAATGTCCATTTGGCTGATACTGGCCAAAGATTCATCTGTTGGCCCAAGAGGTTACCTCTTCCTTTTTTTTTTCAGCACCCCCTGCGTCCACTGGGTTTGTGCCGAAGAGAATAATACAAGTGCTGCACTTAGTGTGCAGATGACGGGGTTTCTGCAATATTATTAGTTTCTGTGTTATCTTCTTCACTGTCATCTTCTTCCAACTGCATTAACTGTTTTGCTATCTGTACAGCCTGGAATTCATTATAGTGTAACTTGCGCTTCTTTTCAAACACTTTTCTCTTGGCTGATGAAAAAAGAAAAAAAAAGAAAAAAAAAGAAAGAAAAGAAATGGTCATCTTAAAGCAATAAGTTGCAAAAAATTAGAAAAAAGAAAAAAAAAAAAAAAGAATCTTTATCTTTGTGCAAACAACAATGTTGTACAGAGAACTCAGGCGAGAACATGAAAGAAAGAACAAAAAAAAAAAAAAAATCATTGTTTAATCAGGAAGCAACATGGTTCAAGAGTTACAACAGTGTGTGTGTCCCAATTGTCAAGTTCATCCCATGCTAATTCTATTGTAGGTACCTTCAAACTAGTAGTAGTGTATGTGTGTGTATATATATATATATATATATATAACAATATTTTTAACAATGTTATGCAGCTCAGCCTTCTTCAGAATGTCGAACTTTATTTCACTCACTGTTCTAGTTCCATGTGCCATGCTTAATGAATGTCAGTTATCAGTTATCTCCTGTTAATTTCCCTCTTAAAGTTCTCCACTGCCTTAGCCAGGTATTGAACTCACACTCTTTGGGTCCTGTCACTGGATCTAAATAACATCTTTATCCACTGTGCCATGTGTCCTTGAGGACATCTGTGCCTGAATTTCTGGGTATTATAAACCTAATGTCTTCAGCAACCATTTTTTACCAGTGCTCATATTGTATTTTTTTTTTTGCTGTTATCGTCCATGTTTTTACCAGAGCTTATATTGCAATTTTTGTTGTTATCGCTTTTCATAAACTTAAGGAATCAGCACATATGCTAGGTCACAAAAATCTCCTGAGCCAACCAAGCATAGAAATGAATATGGGAACCAGTAATAAGGAGTGCCAGAGAAAAGCGATAATAACAACAAAAATTGCAATATGAGCTCTGGTAAAAACATTGATGATAACAGCAAAAAAATATGAGCACTGGTAAAAAATGATTGCTGAAGACATTAGGTTTATAATACCCAGAAATTCAGGCACAGATGTCCTCAAGGACACGTGGCACAGTGGATAAAGATGTTATTTAGATCCAGTGACAGGACCCAAAGAGTGTGAGTTCAATACTTGGCTAAGGCAGTGGAGAACTTTAAGAGGGAAATTAACAGAAGATAAATGACATCCATTGCATGTGGAACTAGAACAGTCTACCACAGTGAGCGAAAGTTTGACATTCCAACCACCTGAAGAAGGCTGAAACATTAATATGGCGACAAAGATGAGGACAATAGTCCGAATAATGTACATAATACCTCATCTCAGAAAAATTATCTGGATCTTAGCTAATTTTTTATTATTCATCATTTCATCCTAAGCAAGGTGATAAAGCCACTAAGACAAAGGGTTAAGGAAACCGAGCAAGCGTTACGGAGTAGTGAGGTTAATAAAACAAACACGATTTAAGCAAACAGAAAATGACTGATATTGCATTTACATTTTTTAAAATTGTAGTTGACAGGAAAGCAAGAAGCTGGAAGAGAGTTCCACAGGCGAAAAGTGGAAGAGAAGAAATTATTAGAATAAAACTGAGTTAAACTTAGAAATTTCAACAGTGAAATGAGATCTAGCTGCTAATCTAGTTTAAATTCATGATGTTGAGATACTAAAGTGGAAGGGTTGCCATAACAATTACCATGAAAATATTTACAGAAAATGAACAGGGCAGTTATGTTACGGCAGTGGGAAAGTGACAAGCTGAGATGCTAGGTTAGGACTAATAACATTGACAATTCTTTAGATTTTGTCAAGAATCTCTAGATATATAGTAGAAGCACTAGACTAGATGTAGCGGCAATATTCAATGCAGAGATGAATGGTAGACATCTAGACGTCACAACATACATACCTCGCATTTCTTCTGTCTCTTCTTCAGATTCCTCCTCTTCATCATCATCTTGACTGTCAAAGACTTTTGCAGATTTGGGATCTCTTAATCTTCAGAAGAAGAAAGTAAGAAAATTCACCATTAATTTAAAGATGTCCGAAAAGAGATGAACATAAATTTAGGAAAAATGAAAACTCCCTTTCAATGTACTCCATCTAGATTATGTATTAACTACCATATATACTATTGTAGAAACTTACTTCATGCATGGCACGAGCACTGAATTTTTTGGGTAAAAGATCTGATTTTTTTTTTACATATAGTGCGACTATTTTTCACAGTATACTCGAGTGTACAGTAAGGTTATCTATTTCAATGAAGTAGAAAATTTAATTATTGTAAATATACCATGATAATATTCCAGAAAAATCATGTCAGAAGAGTAGACAAAAAATGATGATTAAATGTTTCTGAAGATGGTTCAGAAATTGTCTAAACATTGTAGTCATCTCTCTTGAAACTTAATTTATTGCTTTTTAATCAGTTCACAAGCCATCTTTCCTAATCATTGGTAATTTTTTTCTAAGAAAAGGTAGCAGCATATGAAACAAAAAGTTTACATTTGAACCTCTGTGATTGATTAGTCCTTGTAGCCTAATCAGTGATGCAGCTGCACAGGGCAGTCATACTTAAGAAAAAGAGATTAAAGTTTGAATTGTGCCACAAGCCTGATTTCTAAACAAAAAGCAAGAGAAATTAAGATGTAAGAAACACTAGTCAAAAATAAAAATTCACAAGATTTCATCTAAGAAATTTGAACACTGATTATTTACTTGTTGATTTAGCATCAGAGATAACAGAATCACAGCCAACCTTTCAGCTAAGTCTTCAGGATTTAAGCCATCCAATTCTTCCAGGCTTTGTTTCTTTTTGAGGTGTTTTCTGTTTGGTATGTCACCATCTTCCACATCATCATCATCTTCCTGGTCTGATAATCTAGCATAGGGGGTGGGTGGTTCATCAACCTTCATGTGACCATAGTCCTTGTCAGCAGGGTGGTGTGTAGCCAAGATGTTCATTTCATCCCATTTCATTTCTTTACGCCTGAGAAAGACAAAGAAAAATAAGGCTTTAAGAATAAAAAGATTCGAGACCAATGAGTGGTAAAGAAAAGAAAAGCTATTTATAAATCTGCGCACACTTTAAGCTTACTTCAGGTTAAACTTTCTAGCCAATCATACCTCTCAGTTTTTCTTAGTAATATTTGCTCCTTTATAAGCACTCCATCTTCAATATTCAGCCTTCATCCATTGACTCAAGCTCATCAAGTAGATGAGCTTCTGTCTATTGATTCGCAGGCCTTTTAGATACTTTAGGAGTATGGTGTTCTCCACGGGTTCATAAAACTATGATTTTTATAACCAGTTTCTTAGTTGTTATTTTCCTTGGAAGTAATTTGTCACATGCTCTGATATTTGCAACCTTCATTTTGGTCATTTAAAGTTTATTTCATTCACAAAATAGTTCAGCATTAATAGCTATAGAATTAAAGATTACAGAAATCCAGTATTCTGGATTATAAGGTTATCTTTTGGTCCTTGTATCTTTGGTCAAGTTTCTGGAAAACATTCATTATTCATGCACACCTTTGAATTTTTGTGTCACCTTTTTGTTGTCTGTTACTATCCTACCTAGATGATTGGATTTCTGTAGGTATTTGATATCTCACCAGTTTGTAAGTTACACCTTAGGTCATTCTTTTTGCTGACAACCATGTTTTCTATTTTTCAATTGAAGTTTAGTTCTTTCTTCATTCAGAGATCACTTTGTTTAATTGTTCTTTCAGTTTGTCTTCTGCACAGCATATGTTGTTAATGCTAGATCCATTAAGAATAAATCCTGATAGGTCCTATAATTCTCTGAATTATTTTACTGTGCAGTTTAAATAAATCTGCAGTAAACACTCTAGTCTTTTTATTCTAGCATATTCATTGTCTAGGTCAAAGTTTTCATAACAATCCAGGAAGTTTCTACATTTACTTTATTCAATACTAGCAGTAGCGCCCGGCGTTGCCTGGGGATGTAACAGTAAGAGATAGATCAAGTATCTACCATTATAAAGACTGAAAAATAAAATTGACAAAGATTATTGTTTAAGGTGGACGGACATGCATGTCTTAATTAGTTTTTTTTTTTTTTAACGAATTGGTCAAACAAAAACATTGTTTTCAATCGTTATGAGTTTACTGATTGAATAGAATTTTATTATAAACAATTGTCTTGTAAATGGAATTTTTAAAGCATTCTGAATGTAAAAATAAAGAAAAAAGTGTGCAAGACAATAAGAAACACTACCTGCCAAAAAAGTGAAGTTTTGTTGAAATTGGTTGAAAAATGTAGGAAATCCAATCCCATATATAAACGAACACACACACACAAACAACCTGGGTTTTATAAGTATAACTCAATATGAGTTGTCCCCCTTTCATTCTTGCGATGCCTCTTAATCGTGTTTTCAAATTGATTTCTTGCAAAAACAATTGTGTTTTACCAATTTTTGGTGCTGTCAGAACCACTGCAAGGTAATTTTATGTATTCCTGTGAAGTTTTGTTGAAATCGGTTGAAAAATGTAGGAAATCTGATCCAATATATAAACGTACAGACACACACACAACCTGGGTTTTATAATAAGTATGATTTATGTGTAGTCTATGAAAAACCAGCATATCTTCATTTCATGTTCTGATGCATTGAATAAAACCACATTGTTCTTTCCTTATCTCAGATTTAATTCTACATTGAGCTTCAGTTATTAGAATCCTAATAGCTTTGTTGTGTGGTTCATCAGTTTGGTTGCTTGATGATTTCCATTTTTTTTTTTTTGCCTTTATTTGCACTAGATTTTTTTCTTCTGGTAATGCATATCTATATTGATCATCAATATTTCACTGCTGTTGCAAAAGTGTTTTCAGTAATCCTGATCTTGAAATTTTAAGTCTGTCAACACCGACGACAATCTCATCTGGTCCCGATGCTTTGTTCTTAGTCATTGCTTTTATTTCCAAATAAATGTAAGTTTCTCTTTGATACTGCCATGAAAGAAGTTTAATATATACACTATCATTTCAGCAGCTTTTTCTATCATATTGGTCCCTTTTTAGATTTTAGAGGTCCTGGCAAAGAGTATATTTTCTCTTGCCATTTTCTTGTGCATACCCAATGCATCTGTATTCAGTTTTTTTTCCTTCTTCAATCATTGCATATTAGCCAATCCTCTGTTGCTTGTCTGCATTTATTTCTACTGATTATGTTTAGCCTTATATTCTATGCCATTTCTTTGGAATATCTCTCCATTTTTCAGACTGAAAATTTCACGTATCATCCACAGGGGTTGAGTAGAGATAGAACATTAATTTGGGCCAATTGGTAAGAATTTTAGGGACTACACCAGGCTATAAAAAAAAAAAAAAAAAAAAAAAAGAGTAAAATTTATTATATTAATTCTAAAAATAGAACAAACACACAAATAAAAATGAAACTTAGGCGCTTTCCAGACTGGTAAATAAAAAAAAAAAAATAAAAAAAAATTAATGTTGAAGGACAGATATATTAATTTGGTTTTAATAAACAAAATATTTTCTTCTGTTCATTTTTGGTTAAACTTGAATGCACAAATAACATTTATGCGTTCAGTTTTCTGCTTATCAGAGCCTAAATATAAAATACAAAGGAGAATTTAAAAAATGATCAACAAACATGAAAAATTTTAAGATGTGAAGAGGCAGGTAATTCTAAATGAAAATATTTTTGATAAAATCTTGATTGGACATTTGGATATTCTTTATATATATATATATATATATATATATATATATATATATATATATATATATATATATTACACAAACACTGCATGTGAAGTTTGCTTAACCAATATAAAACAAATTCAAAATACTAGAATCCCCCCCATCTCATTCTCTGATGAAACTTTAATAAAGGAGAAACATGTTAGATTTATAAAAGTTCCTTATCCTATCATTCTGTGATAAGAAAAAAATTTTTTTTAAGAAATTTGTTACTTTTAGAATTAATATAATAAAAGTTACTTTTTTTTTTCTTTTTTTTTTTTTATAGCCTGGTGTAGTCCCTAAAAATCTTACCAATTGGCCCAAATTAATGTTCTATCTCTACTCAATTCCTGTGGATGATACGTGGAATTTATATAATACATATATCACTGCCTTTAGTAATCATGTCCACACAAACATGTATATGCACAAAAGTTGAGTATTATCTACCATGTATTCAATTGTGAAAGCAGAATAACATATATAATGTTTTTTATTACTTTAAGACTCCCTAAAAAATTAAATTACAGCATTAAATGACCCATATGGAGTTGATATGCCATTAAACAATCAAATCTTTCAGTGCAAACCAATATCAAGAATTAGAATGCAATGTGGGGTAATCATTGGCCAGTCAGTGGAAAGCTTGAGCAAATGTATGTTTACAATTATCTGACTATCAACATTTGACTGTATTTTATATTGTAGTTTTGTTGAAGTTATATTTTAGAATAGTTTGATTTCTTTAACAAATTGTAGGATATTATATGGATTAATGTCAAGAGTTCTTTCATGTTGGTTGGTTGATTTTGTTTAGTCGCATGTTAACCTCTATGGGCTATTTAATGCCAAAATCTAAATATTTTTGAACAATTTTATGTCTTCAACTAAATATTTTGAATACAATTATATGCCTTCAATTATAGATAAAATGTATATATATATATATATATAATGTATTGCTGGTATTTTTATACTTCCATAGTGTTTTGTTGGGGGAGGGGGGGTCATTATTTGCCCATAGATGGGACCCTAACAAGTGCTACCACCCTCGATCAAAGTGGACTGTTGTTCCAAACAGCAACTAAGAGATAGCTCCACACTCCTCAAAACCTCCAATCTCCTGATCAGAGGTTTAGCTCTTGAATCTAGTTTATTGTTATATTCAGGACTAGTGTACTGAAAGTTAGTGAAGGGCATGCTACATGCTCAGAAAGGAACATGATAAAGGATAAAAAGCACATTGAGAAATAAGAACATGAACCTGTTTCCTATATTATAATTGAATGTTTTATTTAGGGCTTTGCCTGCTCTTCTAGGTGGGTAGGTAAGTGATATTTGGGATAACTTCTGCTTTGTCGGTTCTTCCCCTCTACCAATTTCTCACTCACCCATCTGTTCCTCCAGATGGAGTAGTTGGCAATACAAAACCGAGGATTTGGAACTGCTAGATGGACACGTTTGTCTCCTGCCAAGAGTGGACTAGAACTCTACCCACCAATCCCAAAAAAGACTTAATATAGACCAGCATCCTGATATAACCCTATTTCCAGTTTTACTGCCATTTGCCACCAAAATTCCCACATTCATCGATTTACTTCCATGTTACCCTAGAAAATCAAACTTAAAAAGAAACCATCCATTAGCCCACCAAACACAAACATTTGAGATAAAGATAAAACCACCTGTTTCTTTGCTATGTGGGTGTCCAGAGTAACAATCTCTTGTCCTTGTGTTGCCTTCTTGGGTTTTTCAAGGTTTTAAATTCAATGTTCTTCAAACCTAGTGTGCAGTTGTTACTTGGCTATTTGCTTCATACCAACTGAGCAATTTTTCTATAAGCTCATTCCATGATCCATGTTCAATCACTGCAGTAATCAGGTTCCTTACTGTTTTTGCACTTACAATATTCCTAGAATAAATTTCTTGTAACTTCCAACAGTAGAAAATACCAAATTTTATAGTAAAACTATTTAATTTCATTTGTGCTTTCTGAGGTGGATGCATATACCCAATTATGACTCAAATATAGAGTAATTTCACTTTCAGTTTCACTAGTAGAATTCAGATAGTTGCCACTACAGTATTACAAAATGCAATTTCTCACATGTCCTTACCTGCTATTAGATAAACTCCCTTCACTCTTTAGTATATAATTTACTGAGCATTGCTTACAAAATCCCCACTCCCCTTCCACCTTGTCCGTCACCCTCCAAGAATGTTAATCACCTGTCATTGCTGGTTTCATATTTTCTAGCTTTCCACACAGATTTAGCATATTGACGTTCATGTCCCTAATTGTGAGGTCATTTTTGTTGCAGAAAGGTGCTAGTTAACCTGTCAGGTGATAACTTGCTGCATGTGTTCATTCTCACCTGGTGAAGAACCAATTCTGAAAGGGCTGAAGCTGAAGTTCTTTATGCAATTGTTTTAAAACAGAAAAAAAATCTTGTTAGCTGGCTGTTAACTTTTAGTCCAATTTTTTTTCCTTAACACTGATGTCCACTCTGAACGAGAGCCACTCAAAGTAAAGGGTTACAGAATAAGAGGCACAAATTATGGGGATATGTGGAGGAAGATAGCAGTTGACCCAAGACTTAAACAGGTCAAGATTGTAGTGATTGGGTAAGTATCCTCATGGGAGCCAGTTCCACAAAGTAAGCGGTTGTGGGAAGAAGCTGCTTAAGTGGAACTTATATCTAACCAATAAGAAAGGAATTAAAGTGGCTCACTTATGTGTATGGCAAGGTGGGGGTTTTAGTTGTGAAGGTTAGAACTGGTGGAACTAAGGAATGTAATTCATCTGAATACTTTCCATGGAAAGAGTGATAAAGCAGGTGAGAGGCTTTTGTGATGCTTGGGTAAGGGGTAGTATAAAGCAGGTGAGAGGCTTTTGTGATGCTTGGGTAAGGGGTAGTATAAAGCAGGTGAGAGGCTTTTGTGATGCTTGGGTAAGGGGTAGTATAAAGCAGGTGAGAGGCTTTTGTGATGCTTGGGTAAGGGGTAGTATAAAGCAGGTGAGAGGCTTTTGTGATGTTTGGGTAAAGGGTAGTAAGGTGAAAGATTAGTCACCTACAAAAGGACATGGAGATGTTTTTTGATTCTATTGAGACAGGAAAGTGAAAACTGGGCAACTCTTGTCCGTATATGGCAGCACTGTTCAATTTTTGGCCTGATCTGGCTCTTGTAATAGCAGGAGTCAGGTACTTACTGGAGCAGTAGAGGGAACTGACCATCTTTCCAGCATCTTTAACAATGGATCATATGTACAAGGTCTGGATTGAGCTTAAGTCCCAATAAGCATTCAAAGCATGGGGCCTCCCTGTGAGAACACCCATTCATCGTGATCAGTGAAAGTTTTATATCTGGTCAGTGATGATGGAACATTACTAGTTTGGTTTTTGAAGCATTGAATGTGACTGGCCAGGATTAAAGTCATTCTATTTCATAGTCATAAGCTGATTCCACATTTATTTCAAGCTTTAAACTGACAATACAAATGCAACTAATGCCAGGATGAACCTAGAAACAACAGCAATTAAAAAAGTAGTTCCATGCTCCTCAAAACCTGATGAGAGGCCTTGCTGCTGGATGCAGTTTATCATCATAACCAGGACAGTTTCTTGAAAGAAATGAAACAATACTGGAAAGGATTCACTATGTGTGCTATTTTTTTTTTTTTTTTTTAAAGTTGAGAGAGAAGCTTCAGCAATAAAAGATCTAAAGTTATCCCAGTCAGCTCTGGAGTGTGCATTATACACACACACACGTGTATTAATTTCTGCTCTGTAATAATAAATACATTGAGCTCTTTTTGTGGATCAGTTTTAATATTTTATATTACTAGGATCTACTTGGATTATATACCAACAGATTTATTACCTTCACTATATATATATATATATATATATATATATATATATATATTAGTATGTATATATAAAAAAAAAAAATAAAGTAATATTGCAGTCGCATTGATGTTTTCTGCATAATTAACTAAGATTTTATTTAGACAATGAACTTTTGTTGCAAAAAAAAAAAAAAAAAAATCTTGATTTTTAAAATAATTAAGAATAAAAATATCGAAAGATCAACAACACAAACAAGAAATAAAAAGTAATGTATCAGAATCCTACTTATGAGATTCTGTCATGGTAACATGCAGCATATTTGCTAATTGGCATAGAGAAATGTCTTGTTATAACAGGATTTTATTAGTAAATTGGAGAGCACAGGCTTCATGATTGATAAAAATCATTAATACAAGAGAAGGTATCATAGCTGGTATGCCACTATGGCTGAAGGCGGAATGCAGATTCTTCCCTTATCCCAACTAATAAACAGTTAATAGATATGAAAATATTTACCACTGATATACATTGTGCCAATTTATACTTCATTAAAAATTGCTCAGAAACCAGTAGAGTGATTGGACCAGGAAAAAATTGAATGATCATGACATGCAATATAGCAGAAGGTATAGGGGTGGGGGGTTACGTGGCAATTTGTGCAATGTCCAGGAGTTGCTCTCAGTTTCAACCCCACTAGTTTGTCTCCCACTTTTTTTTTTTTTTTAATGATTTTTTTTTTTTGTTTGTTTAATGGCATATCAACTATGGGTCATTTAATACCAAAATTTAATTTTCTTGGGGGTTTGGAAGTCATAAAAATAGGATACATGTTATTCTGCTTTCACAATAGAATACATGGTAGATAATACTCAGCTTTTGAGCATATACATCTTTGTGGGGATATAATTACTAAAGGTGGTGATGTGTGTGTTTTATGTTGTAGTTATATTTTGGAATACAGTTGGATTGTTAAGAAATTGTTGGATATTATATATGAAAGAGTTCTTTCATGTTGGTTGTTTTTGTTTAGTGGCATGTTAACCTATATGGATTATTTAATACCAAAATCTAACAATTTTATGCCTTCAACTCGAAATATGTATTATTATTATTATCATTAATATTATTATTATTATTATATATGAAAGTGCATTACTGGTATTTTTAATATAAAAATGTATTTTTATACTTTCATATTTTTTGTGTTTTGTTGTGTTTCACTATTTGTCCATATGTTAAATAATAGTTTCAGACTATTATTTTTTTAGTGGCAGTGTATTTGGCTCAGACCTTTTGAGGCTGACCTTAAGGTCAGAGGATAGACAAAATAGAGATCTTGATTTTGATTGGCTGAGCTGAACATGCAAATATTAGAGTTAGAAAGTGTTTTCAGTGAGTAAAGTTTTACATGTCATACACATTGGAAGTGGTTATTTTGTGTACTGGGGAATTATACCCAAGTGGAGGTGATAGAGTGACCCCACTGGCTATTTAAAAATGTACATGTAGATGCATTTAATAAAGTAGTAGGTCAAAATCCCTTTTGTTGAAGTTTTCATTTTTAACCCTGAACCAAAAACTAGTGACACATGGCCATGAGAAGAGAGGAGGGGAACTTTAATATGATCACCACCAACAACTAAGAGACCCTCAAAGAAGAAGGAAAGTTATACAAAAGTCTCAATTTGGTGTGCTGTTGACCACCTCGTCCAACAAGGAAGGGATGGAGAATGAGGGTATGTGGAAAAGTCCAGAAGCTTTTTGACCGAGGACTCGGGAAAAAAAAAAAAAAAAAAAAAAAGTCTAGACATATTGGACAGTCTGTAAGTATGTTGATACTATTTTGTTCTGCTGCCTGCCACACACCCACATTGGCAACAACCGAAAAAAGTAATGATAAAAAAAAAAAAAAAAAAAAAAGAAGAAAAAAGACAACTAGGGAAAAGAAAGAAAGAAAGGAAGGACAATGAACACTCACACATGCACAATGTCAATTTTTATGAAACATTTTATTAAGAGACTGATCTTGTCCGTTTTGTCTTTTTACAAAAGTTTAGACCATGTGCAGAAATTGATTGATTTTTTATTATTGGCACACTTTAAATGTCTTGTCTAAAGTTATGTTTGGCATGATTTCATTTTGTATATGCTGCAGTTGTAATTTTTATTTTGTTGTGGAAAAGAAATCTGGCCACAAAAGTTTCACAGTTAAGAAAAAAAAATTTTTCCCTTGAAGTAAATTTGACCAGTTTCAGTGATTGGTCACATGGGGGCCTGAATTTGCGTACATGAATGCAATGGGAAATTTTTTAATGGATTAGTTAGGATGTGCTGAGTGGGTGTGGTTGTTTTCCCCATGGGTGCAGCCAGGGGCAGAAGAATTTGAGATGGTGAGAGTTGAGTTTTGGGCACACAGAGGCAGGTGAGCAATAACAGTAACTATAAGAAATTAATGATGGTAAAAATTGTGAAGACCTATTCAAGTGAATCTCGTAAAATGAAAGTAAAAAAGCAATTAATTGGTTGTTTGAATAAATAGGTTGATAATGAATCATATGTGCTGTGTCACTGTGAGCGAGAAAAGGAGTGTAGATCATAGCATATTTAACATGTAAAAATTAGGTGACAAGGTTGTAGCTCAGTTATGAAAAATGTTTGATGCTGTAGTGTGGGGCTTTTGGTATGTATTTTTTTTTTTGACCAGTATCTGTTTTTCAATGAATTATATGTACATTTTGTGAAGTCTCAAGTGAAGAGGCAAGGAATTTTGGATTGCAGAGGTAGTACATGCTGACTTGGGTGATAAAAATATTGGAGAGAGGTCAGAGTTCACTGTTGAAGTTATCCAGTTAGGAAATATCTGAGGCATTGACCTTGGGTCATGGAAGCTAGTGATCAAGAATGGACAAAAGATTGTCCGGTGTTGGTTTTTGTTTAAAAAAAAAAAAAAAAAAAATTTTGTGAAGTGTGAAAAACTGGTCAGAATTTTGTTTATATTTTCATTCTTTTTCAGGAATTGTTTATACACATGCTGGAGTGGTGATGTGACAGAGGCTCAATAAAAAGAAAATTTAAGGAGCATTCCCTGCATACACAAAATTATAGAGGGTATTCAAGAGTAAATAGTTTGAATAAAATTCATAAATGAATCTTTTTTGATGGTTGGATAAGGAGTGTTATATATAATGTAGTTGAAATAAAATTCATAATTTTTTTCTTTTCTTTTATGGTGAGGTAAGGAATGTTAAATAATAGTCTAGCAGACTTATTTTTTAGTGGCAGTGTATTTGGCTCAGACCTTCCAAGGTTGACCTTAAGGTTAGATGGTAGATAAAATAGGGATCCTGATTTTGATTGACTGAACCAAACATGGGAATGTTAGGGTTAGAAAGTGTTTTCAGTGAGTTAAGTTTTAGACATACACATTGGACATGGTTATTTTGTGTCCCAGGGAACTTTCTCTTCCAGTAGGAGTGATAGAGCAACCCACACTGGCTCGTTAAAAAATGTACACGTCAATGTATTTAATAAAGTCAAAATCCCTTTTGTTGAAGTTCCCAGTTTACCTCCAAGCACACCAACTAGCAATCACCCAGCTAAGAGAAGTAAGATTAAGAAAGAGAAGATGCAATGTTATGAGTGAATCAAGACCGTTTCCCAAGAGACGCCCAGCCATACAACACATAGCTGGGGCCCTAACAAGTGCTACCCACTCTGGTCAGAGTCCTCCCACCTTTGTGAACGTGGGTCAAGGTTAAGTATATGCATACAAAGATTCAGGAAGTTAAGTGAGGCAAAGGGCCATACAAATTAACTATCTTAATGATTATTTACCTGAAATTACTATTTTTAATAATTTCACTAGTGTAAATGATGCAAAATATCTATAGATTTAAACTTCCAAAGTGTGTGTGTGTGTGTGTGAGAGACCAGTTTCAAAATTAAAATTTTATGCTAAAGAAACAAACCCTCAGATTCATTGAATCATGCACATGCAAACACAGAAAATATCTAATTAAAATTTCTCGGACATTCAGGCTGGTAAATGTTATTTAATACTGTTTATTATAAACAGAGCATTTACTTAAATACTTGTATCTATAAAATAGAACGTTAAATATAAAAATGTCTTTAATAAATAAATTGTCTGACTGTCCATTTCTTAATATATATATATATTCTTATATATATATATATATATATATATATATATATATATAGATATATATATATATATATATATAGATCAATATATATATATAT
The DNA here is from genome assembly GCA_903632075.3 of Acanthosepion pharaonis. NCBI lineage: Eukaryota > Metazoa > Mollusca > Cephalopoda > Sepiida > Sepiidae > Acanthosepion > Acanthosepion pharaonis. The sequence continues at coordinate 560,660 of CAHIKZ030001398.1, forward strand.
ATATATATAGATATATATATATATATATATATATATATATATCTATATATATATATATATATACATCTTCTAGAGAGAGAGAGATAGAGAGCTTTTTGAGCTATGGCTGCATGCTGTTTTTTTATGTTTTTGTTTATATTGACATGTCTATTTAAATATCTAAATATGCAACATATTCTGCACAATAAAACTAATTATGTTAATTATAAATTTATTAATTTTAACCCATCATAATTATTTTCAGCCAAAAATGGCTACATAAATATTAAAACATACCTCCAAAATATTTATCAACCAATAACATGCAATTACATCCCAAAGCACAGCAATTAAACTGTACAACACAAAACCAGAGAATACAAATCAGAAAGGTTGTTTTATTAGTCATTATAATTTAGGTATACCACCAAAATATCATGCAGATGTAGTAGTAGTAGTAGTAGTATTAGTAAGCAAGCATACCATGTGACTGTTTAGGGCCAATTAGGAAGAAATAAAATTATATAATTCAGGAGCCAATTTCTCAGGAATAATGGTATAAAAAAAATCATGTATAACACGTCATGCTGGTTGGTCCTGAGTCAATTCCTATGCTGGTTGATACTGCTGCTGGTCATTGAATGTTGGCCACCTCAGTCTATGCCCTGCCCATGGAGGAAAAAGAAAAATGTTCTTTGCAGATGAAATAAAAGAAAACAGGAAATCTTTTGGGTTAATTTTCAATGTGGTTTATGTAGTTCTTTGTACAGCAAAATTAACCCTTCCCACTTTGATCTTTATAGTAACACTTTGCCCACAGAAGATAATCCTGGTACAAAGCTCAAGACGGGGGTTCTCTTTGGCAGCAAGTCACATGAGCTTTGGCAGCATGGTATTCTCTCATCTGTTCTCTCTGGGACTGCTGCAACTCTTCCAACTGGTTTGGTTTCTTCAGTGCTCTGCTTATATTGACTTCTTCTCAAAACTGGAATGAAAGTTGATGTGATTGGGGACTCAGGGTTTCCCCTATCGTCTAACAAGTGTTCTTTCTGGTCTGGATTTGGAAAATTAATTATCTCTCCAAATTTGGGAGATCCTTTTCCTATGGACAGTGGTTGCAAGTACTGGCCCACCCATATAACTCATACCTTCTCTCATTTATGCCTCACACCATTACTTACCAATGGGCATAGGCAATTCCTATGTCTGTCTTGATATCTTATCTAAGCCTTCCACTATGGCTGTCATTTTGATATTCCATTTTTTTAAACTGCATGGGTAAAATGGCATAGCTTAGTTCTAGTCATTAATTGTAATTATCTTTAAATTTTAACAATGAATTTTCTCAGCCCCTGGTCTTGTTTATACAATCAGAGATTTACCAACTGTTTCTGCTGACCCACCATTGGCAAATATTTGTCCTTGTGTTTGGTTTGCTCATTTGTACTTATGAACCCTGGGTTTGGTTCATATCTAAAGAAAATTCTATTTTACAATAGTTTACAATTTCCACAAAACAAAACAACATTACATTACATTGTGTTTTTAGAAGTGATTTTATTCTTTCAATGACAGGTGAAATAAATCAATTTCTTCATTTTGCCTTTGTCTTTGAAAACTACCAAATATTATCTCTTCAATCAACTTCCCTTCCTGGCTGATTATCAGGAGACATTTTCATAACCTGTACTTTAGTAAGTGGCCATAAATTTCTCTATTTCTGCCTTGTTTTAGCAAAATTCTTGATTGATTTCGAATGTCCTTCCACCATCTCTCCCCATCCCTTGTGGGTTTAAGTTTTCCAGATGGCCTTTTTGGCAATATCCTTTTCAGAACAATAATGCCATTTTCTTCAAGTCATCTGCTTACTTCTTTCAGTTTATGTCATTTTGTATTTTTAACCCCTTTTTGTCCTGTTCCAAGTTATATTTTAGTTTTAACCCCTTCTTTTCCATTTACCAGTGTCACAATGAGGTTTCACCTCAATGACAGTATTTCAGATTCCACTAAGGGTCAGGGTCACTGACTGCTGATATTCAAGACCTCATTCACTTCCACACAAACTATCAAGAAATGACACTGACCAAACCTCAAAGGGACAACCTTCAGACATCGGGTGCCATAGTCTACGGTAAGAGCTTAATTCTATCTATCTCCTTTATACCCTTTACTGCTACATATACATACTATCTTACACAAATACACTAGTAACAACATTTCACCTTTCTCACATACATAGACAATACAGTTTGTACTATACACAAGAACTCTTAACAACCAGAAGACATCACTCATTCAATACATTTCAACCAAATGTATATTCCAGCTTGAATTCTTGTTATATAAAATTAATGTTATTTCTTAATATTACATTGTGTTTTTAGAAGTGATTTTATTCTTTCAATGAATGTCATGATATTGTTTTAAAAAGGCCACATTACAAGCAGTCCCACAACATTTCATATTATTGCATTGAATCCTGACACTGCTTTTTAATGTTTAACTAAAAACCTATTTTAGAAGGATTCTTACAACATGTACAGGTATTTTTGCTTTATATGATACAAATTTTTCTTTTGGTTTTTAATTCTTGAAATAAATGAATTCTGAAGAGATAAATGCACCAACTTATGTCTATTTGGTATTTTTATTTTACAGGTGAATGAAATTGAAATGGCTTCAACCAGAAGATCTTGTAAAAATAAACTTGATCTATTCTGATACATCTGTAGCGAATACACCTAAAAAAAAAAAAAAAAAAAAAAAAAAAAAAAAAGGTATACATTACTTTCATTATTTTGGTATTAAACTTGGTGACCAGGATAAAGCTTACGTGCCACATATGGTATGCAAGACATGTACTATCCGTGCCAATGGATCAAGGGCAAGAAGAGTTGTCTGAAGTTTGGAATTTCCATGGTTTGGAGGGAGCCAATAAACCATAGTACTAACAGCTACTTCTGTGTTATTGATGTGACTGGGATCAACAAGAACTGGAGCAGCCTCAAGTATCCTGATCTTCAATCAGCAAATTGTCCTGTAGCTCATTGTGATGAAATTCAAATACCTGTCTTTGGAGAACTTCCTGACATGAGTGAGAAGATTTCTCCAGTGTTCAAGAAAATGATGAAGTAGTTTTTGATGATGATGCTCCACATCCTTTTCCCAAAAGGAACTAAAAGGGTCTAGTTTGTGATCTCAGCTTGTCAAAGTCCTCTGCCAAACTGTTGGCATCCAGACTGAAGGGAAAAACAAAAAGCTAGAATCACCTACTGCAACAGGCATCAAGAGTGCTTGCATTTTTTCTCTGAAGAGAAGGATTTGGTGTACTGTACAGATATTGAGCACCTCTTGCACAAAACTGGAGTGCCACAGTAGGAACCCAAAGATTAGAGATTATTCATTGACAGTAGCAAGCGATTACTGAAGAGTGTTCTGCTGCACAACGGGAACCAGTTTGCCTCTGTACCCCTCACTCACTTGATTATGCTGAAGGAGAAATATGAAGCAGTGAAGTATGTGCTGGAGAAAATTCATGAGTGATTTATTTGTATTGACCTGAAGATGGTGAACTTTTTGGTGGGACAACTATCCAGGTTCACCAAGTAACCATGCTTTCTGTGCATGTAGGATAGTAGGGACACTGAAAAAGGACTGGCCTGTTTGGGAGCAATGAACATCATCAATAAGCCTGTGGTGGACAGAGGCAGGATACTTTACCCCCCCCCCCCACTGCTACACATCAAGCTTGGCTTGATCAAGCAGTTCACCAAAGCTCTGGACAAGGATGGGGGGCTGTTTCACTTATTTGCGCCAGGTTTTTACATGATTGATGATGGAGAAGTTGAAAGCTGGTATCTTTGATTGTCCTCAAATCCGTCAGCTTATCAGAGATGCTGAGTTTGAAAACTCAATGCAGGAAGTGGAACTGGAAGGCTTTTGTTCTGGTCGGGAAGAACTTTTTTTGGCAACAACACGTCCAGGAACTATGCCGAATTTGTCATCAATATGTTAAATGCTTTCAGAAACCTCGGATGCAACATGAGCATCAAAATGCATTTATTCTCACATATGGATCGGTTTCCATGAGAATCTAGGCTCAATGAATGATGAATGGAGAGGGGGTAAGAAAGATTCCATCAGGACATGAAAGAGATGGAGACCAGGTATCAGGGACACTGGGATGCAGTCATGATGGCTGATTACTGCTGGACTTTGAAGAGAGACACCCCTGCCACTGATCATTCTAAGGGTTTGAATAAACGGAATTTGAAGCCCTGAATGTTGAAGGATGTAACATGCAATTTACATTTACTTACATTTGTCAATGTATACTATTCAATTTATTGTAATAAATGTATGTAACGTTTAATACATTGTCAGAAAACAATTTTTTTCTCATAAAACTTATTTCGTATAAGAAATATTAACAAAATTCAATCGATAATGTTACAAAAATGTAATTTAGTCATAAGATCAGATTTTTAAAAACTCAAGTTAGCATGAAAACATGACTTGATCAAGAGAAATGGACATAATTTTCAGATTCAGCAGTGAAAAATTGTCCAAATCATTTGGAAAAACAGACAACTTAAAAAATTTATTTTGTTGCCCAGTGAATTTAACTATATATGTAATAACACACACACACACACATATATATATATATATATATATATATATATATATATATATATATATGCTGCATTTAAAAAGATAGGTGAGTAAAATGCATATAATTTTGTATATTCTGTTAAATCATTGACATGACATTAAAGTTACAACCCACTGAGCCTCTTATGTTACCTGCCAGACAAATCTCAAAGGATACATATCTATCTATGCATAGCAACAGACTACCTGAATTCTACTAATTGTTTGCTGCTACTGCTGCTTCAGCTAGCAGATATCATTTGACTTCTCACAGGCTGCAAATTCCTCCTCTATCACAAATCTCAATTGTCACTCCCTACCCACCAGAGATAAAAATTCATATTGTTTTTCTTATCTTGACAATTTGCTAAGAATAAAATAACATGAATTTCTGTAATATGTAACCCACATTGACAATAATGTGCTTTGCATTTTGCCAAGGCAGGGATGAAAATGTCTCCAGATAAAGTAAAAAGTGAGATGCGTGCATGTCTAAACAATGAAATCTATTTTCCAAAGCTAGCATTTCTCGTGAAAAAAAATAGAAAAGAAAATCAGTGACTTTAAAAAGTCATTAACATTTTCTTTACTTTCAGTTTTTGAGTTGAAAGATTCCTTCAGAATGGGTAGAAAGTAAAAGATGCATTTCCTGTGTTGACAGTATGTTTTAAAGTTAGGATATATGATCACGACAAAGTTTAAAATTTTTGACAATTGGAAAAGTTTAAAAACACACATATATATATATATATATATATATATATATATATATAAAATATGACTTGAGAATTTGTATTTTATATATTTTTGTGAATCATGATTTGAGAGTTTCTTCCAAGTGTTTTTGGATTGATTTTATTAATATGGCATCATCATCTACCTAGAAATGAGGATACACTGAATGGAAAGATTTTGAAATTTGGTAACTTTTTACTGAGATAGAAAAACTAAACTGGAACCGGCTGTTTATCTTAGTTTCCAGTCATGCCAGAAAATTTATTAGAGACTTAAAACCAGGAGACAAATCAAATGAAACTGGTGTAAAAAATTATGGACAAGCTAGACACCCTGTTTTTAAAGGAGGAAAATAAAAGAGCCTATTTTAAAGAATTCTATGATTATTGCCAAAAATATAACCAAATTTATTGTTAAATTTGAATATTTATACCACAAGCTGGGAAACTTTGTAAATTTGCCCAGCAGTATTCAGGCAAGAATTGCTGGAGGGTCCATCTATGGAACTCCGGATTTGGGATGCTGACAGTTACATCAATCAGCTAAGTGATAAACTTAGCTATATATATATATATATATATATATATATATATATATATATATAGAGAGAGAGAGAGGTGTGTGTGTGTGTAAAGAAACAAAAGTCACTGTATTTGCTGGAAATTAAGGTTTAGTGTTTGTAACTTATTTCCATGAAATATGCCAATATGAAAAGTCTTCAGAAAATTTTTGTGATCTTGCTGCTTATGAAGATGAGAATAATGCCCTTCTCCTCAGTGAAATAGTACTCTTCAAGTAAGAGGTTGCCAAAGATATAATAAAACACAAAGAGAAAGAAGTCCATTCAGAGCCAGATACTACTGAAAGGCATTCCAATCCAATTGGCAGAGATGAGAAATTGTTTTGCTGCCAATTGATCCTAAAATGTTTATTTTGATAAAGAAGTCCTTTGGACAGGTGCTTTAGATAGTGCCTGTACAAAGATTTACAGGTGTCCTGTGGCTGAATACAATTTTTGACACATTATTAGGTTCTGATATATCTATAGTAACATATCAGACCTCCAATATGAAATTCCGTTTTGGATTTAGTGCTGAAGGTCAATTCATGAAACGGGTAAAATTCCCAGTTTTTATTGGCATTAAGAAAGTCCTTATTGAATCTTGTTTATAATCAAATCCCATTCTGAGTGGAGCTTCTATGAAGAGACCAAAACTTGTTTTGGATTCTCTTACAGGCACTGCAGTGGATCTTTACAGATTGAAGTCAATTTGAGCTTCAGCTGGTTCAAAGGAAAAAAAAATTTACAAATTAATAAGAGAAAGATTTGAATGATCTTGAATATTTAAAGATAATAATCAACATTTTTCTTGCAATATATTTCTTAAATTTAGATGTCCACCATTATGTTCCATTGTTGGATTGCTTCTTGCAAACAAATTCAACCAACTTGTATATATGGATTTAAAAGAATATATGCATAATGAGTCACAGATTCTTCATTTGATTGATGCTGCAACAAGATATTCAGCAGCTTCTATTGTAAAGACAAAAAAATATACAATTTTGGAAAATATTTATTGTATATGGATAGCTTACTTTGGTTGCTCTCATAAATTCCTTATTGATAATGGAGGTGCATTTTCAAATGACAATTATAGACAAATGAATGAAAAATTACATGTAGAAACAAACAAATGCTGATTAATTGCTGTTTAATAATGAAATGGTAGAAAGGTATAATTGAAGATTATCAGAAACCTTTTCGAAGACTCTTCAGGATGTTGTGTGTAAATCTGAAATAGCTTTAGATAAAAACAGTTTGGTTATCCAAACCTTCTGTTTTCAAAGATAAAGAATTGGATAATTCAACTTTATGTCATATTATTCAGCAAAATATGGAGGCTATGTACAGTTATCAACTTTATTGCTGCAACATCCAGTGAGGAAGTTAGACAAGCAGCAACAGATGCAACGCGTGCGTTCTTATTCAGAGGTTATTATGCATGTTAATGGTGACAGAGTGCGTACAATCGAAAAAAAGATTTTAAAGGTTGGAAGGGTCCTACTGTGAAACTTGGGCAGGATGGCTAATTTGTTTTGGTTTGTCATAGAAGACCATATAATGGAGTTCATCTGTCAACTTATAAAAGAGAAAGATATTGGGATACAGGGATCAGGGAGAAAGCAAGTAGACAAGAGGTCGAGGGTTGATGTAGTAAGATATATATGCTGGATTGATGGGAAGAGACATGTGGCAGATGCTTTGACCAAGAGAGGAGCATTTACAGGAATGTTGATGGAAGTATCCACTCAGGGCTTTTGTTGGCAATCTCCGAGGAGAGCTGGAATATAGGTTGTCTATCTGTATAAACTTGGAGATCGGTTCCCACCCTTTGAAAAAAGCTAACATCTTAGCTAAGTGGATATATTGAGATTAACATCTCATTTAAACACACCCAAATCTAAAATGTAACCAAATAAGCAAACCTCAAAACTTGCTTTAGAATATGTTCTTGGTCAAGAAGGAAACTCCCCCCACCAACACCATGATATAAGTGTTTGAAATAGTTCTGAAGAGGAAAGCATATTGGAATTTTTACTTCTACCTAAAAAATTCTTCATGCCATTCTTGAAATGTGTAAGTTTTAAGACATTTAATCATTTGATATCCAGTGAAAGGCATGATATAACTTAAAAAAATTCTGTACATTCCAGAAAAAAAAAAAAAAAAAAAAAAAAAAGGACAAGCATTTTTAAATGTGATCTCCAACTTCAATGTGTATTAAATTTATTTCTATACTTCAAGGAATAAAGATGAAAAAAGTTATCAAATATTTTTCATTTCTAATGAAAATTTTATTCCAGCTTCCAAAAATCGTATTTAAAGGAAGATTTTGAACTGGAAAACAATTTGAGTGAAAAAATGTTCAAATGCCAATTGAGGTAACTTGTTTACTGCATTTTGGTTGAAAGCAGTCTCATTACTGACATGTCACAATAGCTAAGAGAAAAGTCTGGGTAAAGTGTTCACCTCGCAAATCATTTGCCTGTAACTACTTTATAGGCTTTGATAGAAGCACAAAGCTGTCCCCCACCAGTGTCAATTTTGACAGGCTTAAAAAAAAAAAAAAAAAAAAAAAAAAAAAAAAAAAAAAAAAAAAAAAAAAAAAACAAACAACAACAACAAACATCAAGCAAATGAGTCATTTTACAGGCAAATTCATAATGTTATATTTGTAAGCTGCTGCAACTATTTACTACTGAGAGCCAAGCTGATTGTGGATTCAAATCCCATTTATGATCCAGAAACAAACAGTAGCTGAGAGAACAATCTATTTATGTAATTCTAGATTAGTCTCTATACAACAATTAAAGAAAGCTTAGAACTTTTTCAATGAACTAACATCTCAAATGGTAAACCAATTGCACGTTCTGATAGCCATGTAAACAAGTTAATGAACAAAGTCAATTGATACAATTGAGAAGGAAAGGATTCAATAGTCTGCAATTCAATTTGTTCTAATTGAAGCCAAGATGAGAAGTGTGTGTGTAGAGCGAGTAGACAGAGATGATTGCTTTTCAACAATGGCCACTTATGAAATCAGAAAGAGAAAAAGTTCTGAGTTGAGAAGGATGAAAGATGTTAGCAAAGCATTGAATTTGAACTGTAGATATATTGGTTAATCCAATATAAAAATGTTTGCATACTTTAGAGTAAATTTTAAATAACTGAAGTATTTTAAAGTACTACTTACCATAATAATAAATTCAATAAATGTACAAAATGTTGCTTCACATTACTGTTAAATTGAATTGGGGTTATGTGGTTATTGTGACTTTATGATATAAAAGAAACCTTAGCCTAGACTATCAGATATTCTAATCATGTAGCAACAAATTTAAAGAAAAATTTAACACTACTCAAGAAATGACTTTCAGTATACAGAAGAATACAAAATGCCTTCACAAGAACAGTTGTACTGAATTATATTTATCTCATCAGATAAACAAGTATAAATAGATATGCCCCTCCCCACACTAATTTTATTCTGGTAGTTCCTTATACTTTGTAATATTATTGGTGTCACAATGTGATAAACATAGGATTAAAAAAACAAAAAAAAAAAAAAAAAAAAAAAAAAAAAAAAACAACATTTAAGAATGTCAAGAAGAATTATACTAGTGGGCAAGTCTGCAAGGTTTATTTAAACCACAAACTAAAGCTAACCAATGGTCAATCAGTCCTCATTAAAGATATAAGGGTGGTTCAATAAATCATTGACCTGAATGACATCAAATAGATACCAGAGTAACTGTAAAATCAAAGGCCAAATTTTGGATCCAAATAAGACAAGCTGTGAAGCTGACCAGGAGATGAACGAAAGAAACCAGACATGCAGGTTTTTAGAGATCTGAAATCCCTAATGACATCAAGAATAAACATTATTGATGAAACTTCCTAGTGAACCACAACAGTGTTTGAGACGCGCTTATAGACATCTCTCTATGAGTTATTATTTCAAATTTACCTTGCAATGTAAATTCTCATGATAAAGAGGGAGGGTTACTTAATACCAGTAACAAAGAACAATCCCCAACCCATTATTAAATGCTCAAAATAGATTGCCTTATAAAAAAAGCTTATCTATAGCTGGGAAGAAGTGGAATCATGCCTTTTCCAAGGACATTAGGGCACAGTGAATGCCGTCTTACCTGGAGTTTGAACTTTGTTTGCTGATTCTGTTCTCCATACAGTTAACATTAGGCCACAAACATATCTGCCAAAACCAGGCTCTATGTTTTAGCAAAAATCTCAGAAACTCTAAATGAACCTAAGAAACAGTCTCAGTGCCATTTGTAAGAATCATCCAGCACTGAGAAATGACCCAAAATTGAATGACAGCATTTTAAATGTAAAAATTAATTAAAAGCCATTTTAGATCCAAAGGAATCAAATGCTGTAGAAATTCAGTGATAGAGAAACTGAAATACTATTTTGGTTTTCATTTATGAGTTGATACCAATTAGTGACAGATAGCAGCATTAGAAAGAAGACAATAAAGAGAGAGTGCATTATGCAGACAGAGAGAGAGAGAGAAAATACGAAGAACACAGACAATTAGAAGAGAGCATGACTAAAGATAGGAAGGAGGAGGAGGAGAAAAATGGAAGCAGAGAAGTAGTGTAAACATCTTAGTAGTATAAATTATATGTACTTTGAATACAACCGAGACAAGAAGTGTTTTGAGATACCGTAAAGAAAAGGCATGAAACTAAGCACACCTTTAGACGGTAATAGGTGATTAAACTATATTGGGGAATTGGTGGTCCTATTATCAATAACTGAACCTTGGTGAAGGGGAGAAGAGGAAAAAAAAAAGAAGACTGGTGTGATACCCAATGTCGAGCGGCAGGGGGTAAGTGAAGATAACAGATTGGCAACAGAAGCATAAAGAGGTAGAGGGGCAGGGTGACAAAGTGGAAGGATAGGAAGAAAATGTAATGGAGGGGAATGAGTGCTTGGAGAATTAGCATTCATTTTTCCTATTGATTTCTTGTAAATCTGATATGGAGAAAAAGAAAAAAATACAATAAGTGAATAAAGAGAGTCTGCCACTAGCAGATGCAGACGGGTTTTAAAGCAAAGGCAGGGCGTGGGGGGGGGTAGCACAAATGCTGAGGAGTTTTGAGAATCTCCACAATAGACTGAAGCAGATATAAAAAAAAAAATAAAAAAATAAAAAAATTGCACACTAACAGGCAGAGAAGGTAAGAAACAAGATATCCAACAGCATGAAAGAAATTTTTTTTTGACAGATCTTCAAGAATGGCAGCAGAAGAAAATGTTGCCAGTTGGTAGCTTTCAGTTTTAAAGTCTTTAACAGAATTACATATATATCATTTACAGAATGACTGGTATAGGGACCTGGACCTGTGAACAAATGATTCATACTTCAGTTTATACAAGATAGTGTGTGTATTCTGATAAAATTGAAAACCACAGAAATTCTATGTTGAAGAAGCAGGGTGATTTGTGGAGAGAAGACTTGAAGCAAACGAACAATCCTATCCATTAAACTAGTAAAACGTAGTTGTCACTTCTATAAATAATCTTGCAAAAAAAAAAAAAAAAAAAAAAAAAAAGAAAAGAAAAAAATATATAACTCAGATTTGAAGTACATTTGTGTTGACTATAGTATATTGACTTTCCAGAGTCACCAAATCAGGGTAGACATGGTTTGTTATAAGCACCTTTGTTTTAATTCTTTCTAGATAACGGTGCAAAGCAATTATTTCTGAAGTAGCAAGTAATAAAATCTTCAATCCCCATGAAGTTGCAACATAAGAGATTATAAAAAGGAAACTAGATCAAATATGTTGTTTTGTGCATTTCACAGATTTCTCTGAAGGAACAAAAAGTTAGCTTTAATCTGGCATCACATCAATACTTAAAAGTCAGAGGGTTAACTATTTTTGTTCTTAACTCAACAATGCTGAAAAAAAAAAAAAAAAAAAAAAAAAAAAAAAGAAAAGAAGAAGCCAGTTCTTGGAGAATTCTGGACTATTTTGAATTAGATTCCATTTAGACCCAAGGAACCTCTTCCCTTCCACTTTATAAAAATTCTCCAGGGAATTTGAAAGTCTATGACAAGAATCTTTTTCAATCAATATTTATCACTTTCATCTGCAATAAATAGGGTAACTACCTGCATCAGGTGGCCTCCTGAGTGCAACTAAGATTGTTTTTTAAAAAAAGGCAAAAAGCCATTTAACTATATATATATAAAAAGAACAAATAGGAAACATCAATCTAACATGTTTCACTTGAAATATGTAGATATAAAGACAAAGAAGCTTTAGTAAAAATGAAAAATGTTAAATTGATAAACATTTCCTTATCTTATTCTGTCAGATTATGATCTATATTCGATCCCAACTCATATACAGGGTGCGATGATTAAATTGTCATCTAAATTAAGTAAAAAAGAAAATAACACTGACACCTCATTTTCACAGATATATTTACCAAAATTGCACAAAAAAATATCATGAAATGCTAAAGAGTAAATTCATTTAATAAAAATTGCTGTTGGTTTCAACCAAATCCTTCCAGATGACTTTGGAATCTCTTGCAATTCTTCTGGACGGTCAACTTGTTTAAGTCTGTGAATGCTGCCATAATCCTTGCCTTCAGGTCATTTTTAGTATTACAAGATTTGTTGGTCTCTCACTCAACTGTGCCCCAAACATAATAAAGGGGGTTGCAGTCTGGAGAGTTAGGCGACCAGATGTAAGGAGTGATGTGGTCGCAGAAATTGTTTAACAGTCATGACTGGATGCTCCTGCTTGTGTAGCATAGAGCAGAGTCTTGTTGCCAGACATAGGGTCTTCGAGCAGTCACCCTGTTGACTCAGGCAATTGATATGAGCCCCCATGTTGAGTCTGAGGCCCTGTGGGAAGATGAATGGAAGCATAATGTCGCTATCACCAGTGATCCTGTTAAACAACTTCATAATCACCATTAGACTCATCTAAACCTTTTTGAATCCTCTGCATTTGGACACGTCTGTTTAAGTGTCAATCTGTACACTAGTGCATATCAAAATTAGAAGATTGTGGAAAGTAAATTTGATTAATGTAATACAATTCAAAAAAAATTAAAAATTTATGTATTCTAGAGATTTACTATATATAAAGTGAAATATTTGAAGTTTGTTTTAAGCTGATGAAAATCAAAAATCCACTCAAAATATTAAAAAGAGAATAAAAGTAAGATTTCAAATAAAGAAATATTGAACTTCTTAAAAATTTGTTCATTTATGCACTCAATACTTGGTTGAGGCTTCTTTTGCACGAAATATTGCAATGAAAAATAAAGAATTGTGCCTGTCTCACAATAGTAAACACTAAGTAAAATGATTATATATAAGAGTAAACATGTAAATAGGTGTAGATAGGTTTGCTTATTGTTTACTTCATACTCCTCCCTAGTATTTTGATCAAGAGAAGAGTTGTTTATCTTTGGTTTCCTATTCAGGATTGAGTTTCTGGTTCCTGCTAAATATTCTCATTCTCTTTCATTCCCAGTAGTGTCTTAGTGGCATTATCACCTTGGGGGGAATGGATTAAAAAGAAAAAAGTACCATGGCACAGAGGCAATCAGCCTGTTGTACTAGTGGAGGTATTATAGAAGTCCAGGTTGCTATGATAGCAACCCTCAGCTCATTTGTAACTAACATCTTCCTCTTCACATATTCCTATAGATTCTTTATAGGGTTCAGGTCAGGCAAGTTGACTGGCCAATTGTTGACAACACATTATCTTTTAGTTTTGGTATTGTGAACAGATAAGTCCTGCTGGAAAAAGGAAATTAGCATCCTTAGAAGCTTTGTCAACAAACAGGAGCATGAAGTACTCAAAAAATTTCCTGATAGATGGTTACAGTGAGAGTATGCTATAAAACAATGAACCAACACCAGCATATGATAACATCCTAAATCAGGACTTTAGTCGAATTATTAAAAATGATTGAACAAAAAGGTTTAAACAAGTAATTTTTATAACAATTATAGTAAAATTTAACTAGTTCTTGTATTTATTAATTTTTAAAACTAATGTTTTAGATTTAAAAAAAATTTTTTTTTCAACTTTTACTAGCTGCATTAAAAACAAAAATGATTAAAAATTGAATGGATCAAAATACTTATTTCCTAATTTTAATAGCGTTTTTATTATGCTATTAACAACAATAAATGATAAAGTTAAAAACAACATTTTGTTTACAAGTTTAAAATGTTTCCTGGAATGATTAAAAGTTGTTTGTTGAGATTTAATCTGGAGTTCTGGAATATACTAATATTTTGAGATACATTTTACATGTAATGAGTTTTGATTATAGACTTTTTTTTTTTCTTTTTTAAAGGCAGTCCCTTATGTTGGATGAAAAATAGCAAATGAAGAGAATGTCACTTTTGGCCACACCAAATATAAACAGATTCCAATTCAAGCATAAAGACAATGAACTCATCAATGGCTCCAGATAAGTGCTATTTAAATGGTTGCTAACATTCCACTGATAATATTTTAAAGTGACGAGAAACACTAATATGCATTAACTGTTAACTTAATGTGATCTCAACTACTCAGACCCATGAGGATTTTGCAGTATGAGGGGGGTGGGTATATTGCCTGTGTAAAATTGGTTGTCTGTTTTTTTTAGGTTTTCTTAGTGGCATATCAACCTCTATGTGTTATTTAATGCTGAAATTTAAAAGGTTTTGAACTCATTGCAAGCTTTTAACTACAAATAAACAGCTATTGCCGCTAATTCGACTACAAACAGCTATTGCCGTTAATATTTTTTTTATATAAATATGTATTGCTGGTATATTTATACAGTCAGCATTTTGTTTGAGAGTTCACTATTTGCCCATAGCTGGGGCCCTAACAGGTGCCACCACCCTGTGTCAGGGTGGACCTGGGAACAAAAACAACAATTAAGCAGTGGTTCCACACTCCTCAAAACCGCCAATCTCCCGATTAGAGGCCTTGGTGCTGGATGTAGTTGCATGTCATACTCAGTACTAGCGTAAAATTGTTCTTCAACTCGGTGTGTTTGTGTGTGTGTGTGTGGTGTGTGTAACAACTTTGAAGATCATATGCAGCAAAGTGTTTTTGTCAGGCTTTATCAAATGATTAATAATGTTCAAAGTTAATGAGAAGTCAAAACATCTGAATCCCAAGATGGGATGTTAAAATCAGTTTTAATTCAAAATAGCTAACCTTTGTCTTGTTGTGACACTATTTAGCTATGATAATTGATTAACTAACTAAAAAATTAAACAAGAAAATACTGACAACAAAAATGAAGATACCCCGAGATTTTATTTTTACTTTAAAAAATGTGAGGAGGGAGGGAGTTTAGGAGGATAGCTATCCTGCAACCTCTTCTCATGGACAAAGGGATCCCCCCCAAAATGGAAAGTAATTAATTTTCCAAAATGGGAAATAGTTTTCCTAGACGGACAACAAAGAGGTCCCTTGTCAGAAATCGGAAATTGCCAAGAACCCCAGGCAGCATCTAGTCTCGCACAGGTTTTTGGTCAATGTCCATATAAATCAGCACCCTCAGTTTGCTGGTTATTAGCAGTTGGGGTTAGTTCGCTAGCAGGAACCAGAGATTTGCCTCACAGAAGCTGATCAAGAGATTCCACGACTTCCTATCTTCGACTTTGCCTTCCTACGAAACAGCAAGTTATTATGACAAATGAAGGTAAGCCAGCACCTAAAAAAACTAAACCAGTTGACTTAGAAAACCAAAACTTGTCAGAAGTATAAAGTGTCACTCTCCAAGAACAGGTTGGGGAAAAACACATACTCCTGTATAGAACAGACTGATAAAAGTTAATTTGCTTTCTTTCAACATAACTGAATCTTTTTGGGTTTTTTTCTATTTTGTTTTTTTTTCTTTCTTCACATTTGTGCGACATCACTTCCAGTTTAGACTCATCTTGCACTACAGACCTGATGCCTGACTGATCTCGTCTACCTAAGATCAAATCACAACATGTGTAGGTTAGACTTGAGATCGAAGTAGTTACTTCGGTAACCAGCCATTGGAAGTGAGCTGAGAACGACGTAGCTGGTGTTGGACCGGTTACATCTGGTGTGAAGCTGTTAGAATCAACCGACCATCCCATTTGGTACCCTGACCAAAGGATCCCACCAGGTAGCGACAACCACCAATCAACCGGGTCATATATTGGTGGCAGCGACTAAGAATCAATTCCAAAATGCTGGTAGGAGAAGCATCACAACTTCACACTGCAACTAGGAGTTGACCCTTGGCTGACAATATTGTGTCACACTGTAAAATTAAAAGGATTTTGTGGAAAATACAGCATTTGACACAGAATTTAGTTCATTTTTAATGCTTATTTTTATTTTCCTTCTTCCAGAAAGATTTGATAGGAAGTGAATTTGGCCAGTGGCATACCTACACAGCAATAACAATTTAAATTCCACTGAAAACAAATAAACAAGAGATCAGTTTTGATGGTCTGTATTTACAAAAAGTATTGGAGTGTGTGTGGGGGGAGAGAACAATATATTTTTATATATCAAGCACAATATTGCACCCATACCGTGTTTGTGCATATATCACACCAATATAACAAATTTAGTCTGGTGAAGTTCTAAATAACAAAATGAGTCACAAGAAAATCTTTTTCTACTTTGCCAGACTATATATATATATATATATATATATATATATATATATATATATATATATATATAAAATATAATATTTTTGTTTAAAAATATGATTCCTTTGACACATAAAAGTTCTCATGTTTTCAAAAACGAGGGCTGAAATATCAAATAATTATTAAAATTAAGTTGGATTGTGGTGTTTAGTCCCGTTTCATCTTCAAGCAAAATTTTAGGAATAAGCTATCTCTTGGTTTACATGTATTTTCTACAGTTAATTACAGAATTCGTTATTGTGGGAATGCTAGACTGTCTTCTTAAAAATAAAAACAAAAATACTAAGGAACCCCGGATTATGCACCCAACGTATTCTTTTCTATTTTCTGCATACCTACGAACTACGAATTCTGTAACGGACCGTGCCTAAAAATACATGTAAACCAAGAGATAGCTTATTCCTAAAATTTCGCTTGAAGATGAAACGGGACTAAACACCACAATCCAACTTAATTTTAATAATTATTTGGATATTTCAGCTCTCGTTTTTGAAACATGAGAACTCTTATGTAGCAAAGGAATCATATTTTTAAACAAAAAATATTATATATATATATATATATATATATAGTGTGTATTCTATCTCCAGAAATTCATATAAAATGTAACATCTTGTGGTGGTGGGATGTAGTTTGATACCTATTGAAGGCTAACACTACTATCACTAATAAGTACTTAGACAATATCAATGATTGGAACTGGTCAGTCATGTTTCTCAAAATTAACCTAATTTACAGAATTGGTTGTTGACAGAAAAGTGATTATTTTGCCACTCTTAAAATGGAGTAGCAATGCTAAGTGATTTGAATTTAAAGAGAGCAAAAAGTCAAAATCATCAATGAGAACTTAGTAGCACTAACAATCAAACTGAGAAGAAGAGACAGACCAATAATTAGTTACTAAATAAGAAAATAGAATTTCAGCCAAGTGAATGTAGTTGCTAAGCAACAAGAGCTTGCAGACTGCAATATGTAAATCATAATCATTTAGCCTATGAAAGAGAAGAGAGTCAAATGAGGAAATGTAAGGAGTGGTTGACTAAAGAGTGTTGCCTTCCTTCCAGTTTTATATTAGAGAAGGTCATATGAAGCGTACAGCATCAACATTGTAAATATTATTTTTACCCAGTAGGGACAGTGAAAAAAAAGGATTGATATTTAAGATAACAATTTAAAAGTGAATACTATCATCAATAACAAGTTGTTATCACAGGTTAAGAGAGTAAGGATCCACATTGATAGCATGATCTGACAGAACTTGTGGAAATTCCATAGTGTAAATTTTTATTTAGAAATGATTATATAGAATTTTTTTTTCAGTTTAAAAATTTCTTTTGCAATTTATGAATTTTATATCTGGAAAACATACAACAATTATAAAAATTTTGTGAATCACTTGTGTGGCCTTTGGTAACTAATCAGAGGGAACCACACTGTACACACATGAACAAACTTCAGTTGATTTAGTCAGCAATGAACAAACTTGTATTATGTATGAAAATCACATTAAAAAATTGTTTTTGAGATGGTGTGGAATTCAGATTTGGATCCCTGCAACTTCTGGCTTTTCAAAAAGTCGAAGTTACCAGTTTCAGACTAAGAGTTTAAAGAGAATGTAATAAGAGAGCTGAAGGTGATCCTGAAAGGATTTCAAAAGGCAAATTTCAAAGTT
Source organism: Acanthosepion pharaonis (assembly GCA_903632075.3). Taxonomy (NCBI): domain Eukaryota; kingdom Metazoa; phylum Mollusca; class Cephalopoda; order Sepiida; family Sepiidae; genus Acanthosepion; species Acanthosepion pharaonis. The sequence continues at coordinate 578,969 of CAHIKZ030001398.1, forward strand.
TGTTAAGCAGTATATAAACTCTTTATGTGTCATTTAATGCCAAAATTTAATTTTCTTGGTAATTTAAATTACAAAAATGTATTGTTGGTATTTTTACTATAAAAATGTATTTTTATGCTTTCATAGTGTTTTGACCTCAGTTTGGAGGTTAACTGTTCACCCATAGTTGAGACACTAAGAGGTCCTATCATTTTGGATTAGGGTGGACCTGGGAACAACAGCAATTAAGAGGTGGTCCCACACTCTTGAAAATCACCCAATCCTTGCTGCCAGATGTAGCTTGTTGCCATACCCAGGATGCCAATTTTCAAAGTGAAATAGACACTAGGTTTAAGTATCTGATGTCACAAAATGAATTCTTTGAAAGGGATTGTAGCAAGATTATCACAGGCTATTGTATTCACTAATATCAAATGGCTTAACTTTTTCTGGTCAGATCTCGTATATAATTTTTAATTCAACAAGCACTCAAACAAAAAAAAAATTTTTATTAGTGACATTGAACATTTGAAAATGAGAATATATGGCATGAAAATTTCTCAGCTTTGACAACTGTGGTCAAAAGAAGAAATTGATGTGACACTTCAAAACATGTATAAAAAAAAGAAAAGAAAATGCAATTGGAGTTTCTTATTCATTTAATAAAATAAATTCTCAATGTATATATAGATTCTGTTTACTTTCAGAGAAAGCCTGTAAAGCTAGTCCACTGAACAAGTTTTTCTTCCAAATTACTATTTATGATAGAAGCCACAATTTCTTAAATTCTGTATTGATACTTTAATTTCACTCCACTTAATTTTAACAGATACTTGTAACTGGATGTTTGTAGTATAGCAGTGCATAAAGTGGGGATTGACATGCAGAGTTCAAATATCAATAGAGGTTATTGTATTCATCCAGGCATTACTATTGAGAAAGGGTATTAAACTATCTTCTCCACCAGCTATAAATAAATAGCAAGGTAGATTAGCTCTCTAGCCTTGTTTGACAACTAAGTCCAAAAGGATAACTGAATTCAAAATATGCATCAGCATTAGAATTGATGCATTAACCTCCCTTCCCAGCCAGTGAGGTGGTAATATTTAATAGCTAAAACAGCAAAAATACTGTGACCAGTGGAGTCAAAGTGGCACCTGATAGTCTGGACAGTCAAGGTGGTATGTAACTAGTATGACAGGTAAATTCTTTGGTTCCTCCTTTGCTAATTACCATCAACAATAGTTACTAGAAACAGCATTTACTTCCATCTCCTTTCTCTCACACAAAATGATTACTGAAAAATTCTCAGTCAGACCAACTTTCCAAATCTAACCAAATATCAGACCTCCCCCCGATAAGTTCTTCCAGTATCAGTTATTGGATCAACTAAAGTAAGAATATCAGAATAATATAAAATTAATATATCTAGATGTAATGGATAACAACAAACAAACAAACAAAAAAAAAAAAAAAAAAAAAAAAAAAAAAAGGAGGGGGAGTAGGTCTTCTTGGTTATAAAAAAAAAAAAAAAAAAAAAAAGGTCAGTTTTACCTCTTCATTATTAGGATATTTTCCAAGCACATCCTAACCATTAATTCCTATCATAGATTGCTGTAAAAATCCCTCAATGTTTTCAAGCTCTATATTGTCCCATTTTATAATTTTAACTATTTTTCTTTCATCCTGAGTTGACACTGTTCAGGAGATACAGGAATAAAACTATGTAGTTTTTGAGTTTCTGTAATTGTTGAGACATTTTTAAATCTATTTTCTAAGATTTCTGCTTCATTTGTCAAGGAATACAACATTTACACCTGAAATGTTTTTTTCTTGCATAATCAAATAACTGTCTTGGTGTCATTATAGGGTTGCTGCAGGCTTGTTTTTGCTGCTATTCTCTGAATTGTACCACCCAACCCATCACATGCACCTTTCTCATGTAATAAAAAAAAAATAAAAAATAAAATAACAATCTGCATCAGTACCAAAGTCAGCCTTATGATTGCACAAATAAAATTTTTATAACGTGAAGTGGCACCAGAAAAATAGATCAGATTTATATTAAAAGTTTAAGTTAAGTTTTCTTTGAAACAAATGGACAGTTATCTGATATAATTACAGTATTAATATGCTCCAGCTTTGTTATTTCTGTAATAACAGACAAATGAATGTAATGTCTTGAGAATTATTCCAGTGGAAGCCTGGTGCAGCATCCTGCAAAATAAATGAATAATTCTCAGAAAAATCTGCAATAAATGACTTCACCTTTGCCATCAAAGAACTTTTCTTATTAGAATAAAATTTTGATTGTTCTTTGGCAAGAGTTTGTCTATATTTCTGAGATGAGGTATTATGTACAGTATTTACATTAGTCGGACTATTGTCCTCATCTTTGTCGCCATATTTGTCACAACGTTTCGGCCGTTGTACGCTCCGGCCTTCTTCAGGTGGTTGGAATTTCGAACTGAACCCTTTATTTCGATCGCTGGGGTAGACTGTTCTAATTCCACGTGCCATGTTTGATGGATGTCAGTTATCAGTTATCTCCTGCTAATTTTCCCTCTGAAAGTTCTCCACTGCCTTAACCAGGAATTGAACACATGGCACAGTGGATAAAGGCGTTGGTTAGATCCAGTGACAGACCCAAAGAAGGTGAGTTCAATTCCTGGTTAAGGCAGTGGAGAACTTTCAGAGGGAAAATTAGCAGGAGATAACTGATAACTGACATCCATCAAACATGGCACGTGGAATTAGAACAGTCTCCCCCAGCGATCGAAATAAAGGGTTCAGTTCGAAATTCCAACCACCTGAAGAAGGCCGGAGCGTACAACGGCCGAAACGTTGTGACAAATATGGCGACAAAGATGAGGACAATAGTCCGACTAATGTAAATACTGTTCTTTGGCAAGGTTTGAAGGTCTACACAAAAATTTTCAATAAGTTCTTCTGTAGATTATGATACAGTTTGCAATGTGGTTCTGTCAGTTGATAGCTACTGTTTGTAGATAAAAATCATCTACTAAATTTTTATTTAGAATTTCTTTATATATATATATATATATATATAAATAATAAAATCCTCCATCAAATTGCTACAAGTTGGTCAGTCACCCAAGTAGCAGTTAAAGGTTACTTCATTGCATGTAACAGCAGCTATGCATTGGTGCTAATCTGTTAAATGATATTGTTCATCTTGAGTCAGTGTACCAAGATGAGCTCCCACAATCATCATTCATATTTTGTGATATATTGTACAAATACAGAAGACATGGTGTGTGCTGGCACCACCTGCTAGGATACATTCTTTTGGTCTGAGCTCAGCAAATTTTGAAAAATTAATTCTGTTTGGATTTTTTGATTTTAAATAATTGTATGCCTCTTTCAGATTACAAGATACTTTTGTTCCTGAACTCTTCTCCCATTCTTAAGAATGTCTTATAGTCATTTTTCCAGGCATCTTTGATGATTTCTATACACTTATAAAACAGCACAACTTTGTCAATTGTCTCCTGTGAGAATCTACATTTTTGCATATTTGGTATAAATAATATTCCTTGTTCATTACAAGTTGTTTGGCTTGTCTTGCCATATTTATTATGGTGCAAATTCCATTTGAATTCTTTGGATATCCCGCTTTCTGGAAATATTGTCAAAATTTGTACTTTAAATACCTTTTAGAAAGAAAAACAAATTACTGAAAAACTAAATTTATCACTATTTTAAACAGCATTTTAAAATTAATTTTCCTGTGTAAAAACAAAGAAAAGTCTGTAAAAATTAAAATAGACTTGACTCCCCCCCCCCAAAAAAAGATTAATAAATTTCTTCAAATCAAGAAAATTTAAAATGTTATATTTCAAATTAGTAGTTGATCTTAAAAGTCAGAATCTGTTAACTGGGTCAACGAATGGTTTGTTAATTTTAAAGTGTTCAAAGTGAAACTGCTATATTTTAATTATCTGAGAGAAACCATATTTGCTTTCCATCAATATAGCTGATGCTAATCTCCAGGATAGTAACCCCTTGTTCCTTCTTGGATTAAAATTTTCCATTGACATGAAGTGGAAAGATTATATTGAATCAATTGCTATGTCTGTTGCTAGGAAAGTTGATTCACTGTGTCATGCTAGAATTTTTATTGCCAGACTCTTATATATTTATAAGTCTACCATTCATCCAGGCCGTGAATATTTTTGCCACATGTGGTCTGGCTCTCCTACTATATTTTTAGAGATTCTTAATAAAATTAAAAGAAGAATCTGAAATGTTACTGGTTCTGACTAGCTTCAGTAACTTTCCCACTGCTGTAATGTAGCTTCCCTGTGCCTTTTCTTTAAATAAATACTTCCAGGGTAATTGTTCTGAGGAACTTTCCTCTATGGTACCTACACTTTATGAATTTAAAGCACATAACTAGATGCATGGAAAGGTCTCACCATTTTATAGTTAAAATTGCTAGGCTAACAGTTTCTTCTATTGCATTTCTTGATTGTGGAACTATTTCGGCTTCTTGCTTCCTAGTGAATTTTCAAAAATTTAAATGCAATTTCACTTGTAATATTCACTCTTAATTTTTGCTCCTTAATACTTTCTTTTTCTCATTCTCTCACATTCAGTAAACCTTGTGGCTGAGAGTCTTTATTGCCTTGCTTGGGGTGAGAAAAAAAAAAAAAAAATTCAAAGTCCATACTTTTATCCACTTGTTTGAATGGAAATACAGATTAAAAAATAAAGTTGATCATTAGTGTACTTGCTTTTAGGAATAAAATTTTTTATTAAGAACATTAAATTAACTTTAAGTGAAAAATCCTAAACTAAATTTCCTAAATTACATTTTTTTTTTGTGAATTTTGGACAGAAAACCCCCAAAAAACAAAAACTTTGTTATTGCAATGAAAACGAAATAATATAGCAAGTCTACAGGAAATATAAATAAATCAATCAGACTTCAAAAAAATTTCTTAAACTGACTACAACAGTAAACTACTGCAAATCTAAAAGTCTTCACTTCCAGTAGAACGAGGAGATTGGAGATGGGCCTCCAGTTCTAGATGAGAGTTGCACTATGACAGTCTTGAGTAAAGAACATCATGGTTCTTTGAACAAAATATAAAAATACTAAAGTGAATGCACCATTGTAAACTTAATATTTGAGGTGCTTTGTCCTAAATGTGGAAAAACTGGATTCAACAAAAACCCCATTCAATATTCACAGCCTTTAAGATTGTTAAGCAGGTTTACGAAAGTGTTTTTGGGAAGGTGTAGTTTTTCTTGTCTAAATAAGTAGGGTAGGTGTCATACTTTGATGATCAACAATTGTTCCAGCTGACTGAGCCAGGTCATAGCCATTGAACAAGAGAAATTGTGACTAAATGGCCAAGACCCTACCCTCTCACAGATTCAAAAAGAAAATTATTTCATATTTGCTTTTGTGTGTGTGTATGTGTGTGTGTGGAATTGAAGGTGAAGTGGATAATCTTTCTGATAAGGGTAATAAAAGAATTTCTCCCCACTTAAAGATTTGAAACAGGCTGAATTTCTTGATAATTTGTTTGTAGCAACAGGCGTGCAAAGAGAAAACCTTGATAAGTGAAGAAATGTCATGAAAGAGTAGGTGAAAAGTTGTTAAAAAGTTCAACATTCCAAAGTATTTTGTACGAGAGTGAGAATCAAAAAGTAATACAAGTTGTTTTTATCATATAAGAATTAAAGACCACAAACATTTTGTACATAAAGACATAGATATACATCACAGGTTCACATATTCCCACTTCTCAACATAGTTATCAGCACTTTCAATGGCAGTGTTCCACCTACAAATGTGGGCACATATCCCAACTTCTTAAAACTCAGGTGGTTGCTGATGTAACAATTTCTTAGTTTTCTGCCATAACATTTGACCTCTTTCATTATATCAAAGAGATGCAAGTGCTAATTATATATACACACACACACACACACACACACACACATTGACAAAGAGGGAGGAGGGAAAAAAAAGAAAGAAAAAAAAGAAAAAAAAAGGCAGTGTAAGTTTCTTAAGCAGAAGTATACACTGTATTAGCAAGAACTGTGTGAGGAGTTATGTTGTATGATCCAGAATGAAAATTTCCAATAAAGAATTCCAAAGTTAATATATTTTCAATACATTTTTTCCTCCCTTCATAAATGAATTTCTCTTAATCCAAATTGCAATAAGTTGAGATTCAATTATAAATGACTAAATGCATTATTTTGCAAAGAGGTCCTTTTTATATTCATACAATTTAAGTTACTATATAATTTATGGGACATTTTTTGTAATTTATATTGTAAATTTCTGTTTCAAGTAAATCATTTTGTGTTGATTAAATCATTGTTTCTGAAGTAGTTTTCACTTTTGATTGTCAGTCATATTAGATGTTTAGTTTTATTTGTGGATTTTGTAAGCGCTCCTCTTTGTATTATTAAGTAATTTGATATTGGGGAGTTAAGTCTTTTCAATATATTTTTTTTTATCATGGAAATACTGAAGATGATTAATTCTGAGTGCTTTCAAGTAGAATCTAGATTTTCTTTTGTTGTGATGTGAGAAGAGCAGATTTTTAGTAGACAGTTATCAGCATTGTTTAACATCTCAGACAATTTATTGTTTAGGTTTCATAAGTAAATTCAACTGTAGATGTTTGTTTAGTTTATTTACACAAAAATGAATATAGTTTTATGGGTGGGGGTGTATTAAACATTGATATACAAGAAATATATTAATTAATTTTTGGAAAGGGATGGTTTATAAAAATTCTAAAAGATAATACACCACTAAGAGTTAATCTCATCAGCAATCCAAATTTTTTCTATAAAAATCATTACCGAGGATGAAATAATATAAGTTAGTAAATCCTTATAATTTTTTCTATTGAGAGGCTGATGAAGGCACAACAGCTGAAACATGATAACAACCAAGACAAGGAGAATAGTCTGCATGTAAATAATGGGTGGGAGAAGTTAGTTTTGATTTTATTAAATGTTTCTTCAGCAGATTTAAGCATCTGTTAATGGGTAGATTAATATACACGGTGCTTACAAAGTCTTTAGACAATTTTAAAAAGTCATTATGATAAATTTAGAAGTGGGAACTAAATTTTTGTTGCATATTTATACATTATTAAAGTTTGTGTTTCTGAATGCATTGACTTTGTGAACACCTTGTATAACTTATGTCATAAATTTATAAATCTACCATTCATTGAATATTGCTGCTACAATTTCGTATTTAGAAATTCTTGATAAAATAGAAAGAATCTGCAATGTTTTTGGACCCGACATTTTGGCTTCAGTCACTTTTGTATTGCCATAATGGAGTTTCCCTCTGTCCTTTCTATAAATATTTTCATGGCATTTGTTTTGATGAACTTTCCTCTAGAGCACCTAGACTTTAAGAATTTAAATGTAGTACCAGATTGGCAGCAAGGTCTCATCATTTTACAGTTCAATTGGATAAATGTAACCATAAGTTACATCCTAACAGTTTCTTCTCTTGCACTTTGTGAAGCTTTTCAGCTTTTTGCTTTCCAATCAACTTTGATTCTCAAAAATTTAAATGCAATGACAATTGTTATCCTGTCTTCATAATTTCTGTTCTTTTACTGCTCCCTTTAATGTTTTTTCTCATATTCTCTCACACTCAGTAACTCCTTGCAACTTAGTAGCTTTATTGCCTTGCTTGGGACGAAATGATTAAAAAAATAAAATAAATTATATTTATGCATTTTAGTCTCTGGACAAGTTACAAAAACTGACATTCATAATGTCAACAATATTGCATGTGTAGATTTCAAAGTGGGTGAGAATATTTATTAAAGGTCTAAAAAACAAATTTACTGTCATGACCAGCAAGTTATTGAAATGACAAATACTGGGTATCAGTACAAAATACCATGTGCATCATTAGTGTACCTATTGATTTTACATGGTAGATGTTCTCACTACTACATTATTAAATCGTGACAAAAATCTCAAACTTTGTGCAAAATTAGCACCTTAAGCATTGTCAAAAATCATACTTATTACTGAAAGTATTGGCTTATCACTAAACCAAAATAGTTTTTATTTATTTCCTTTATTAAAAATGACCATAAATGTGATTTTTGCCTGATTGACATGTGTATATTTTGAATAGAAATTAGATTGCTTATCATGAACAAATTGTAATTCCTTTTCTCTATTTTGACTTTATGTACTTAAAATTAAAATCTAGTGGTATCCTTATTTAAAAAAATATACCATCCAAACCATGGAACAAAGATAAAATGAAGCCCAAAATAATTAATTTGCATAGATGATAATAGGAATACCAACTTTTAGTTGGCTATTTTCTTTAGTACCAAATCTATAAGGTGCCAAAAGTGACCCCCCCCCCCAAAAAAAAAAAAAAAAAAATGTTTTAACCATAGATAGAAGTTTGTCCATAAAACAAAAGACACATAAGAATGTGGTAAAAATATATAAAAAAAGAATTTCTTAACATTCTTCATTGGTCTATCAATGGCCTGAAAATAAAGAATTTTAAGGTTGTTAAAAAAAAAAAAAAAAAAAAAAAAAACAAAAACAACAACAAACAAACAAACAAAGGAGCAATTTTCAAACAGTAATACTGACAATCCTATAGCAGGAATGAATAGGGTTGCTACATAGAAATAATCTAAATCATAAATGATAGGTAAACTAATTTGGCTGCTGTATCCGACATACTTTTTGCATTTTGGCCATTTTCAGTGCTTATAAAAAATAAAATTACATAAGACACACCTAAGCTGTTTATATTTTTGTAATCTACAGTAAGTATTAAATATGGTCACCAAATTTAAAATCTGTACATGCAATACTGGAGTGATGAGCATCAAAAGTTCATTGAAAAAAATTGCAGTGAATTTTAGATTTTAAAACTATTAAAAAGATACCAACCTAACAGTTGGGGGTCTGTCAATAAATTTGATTGAAAACTCCTGTGAATTCCTAGATGAAAATCTGACTAAATAATAAAACCTAATGCCAAACTTTAAAAAAAAAAATTTGGAATTAAAAATGAAGGTACAAAAAAATTGTGTGTACACAAATTTATGATCTGTTTTTGCTGAACATTTCAAAAGCAAACCCGACTTAAAACAAATATTGAATACATTTCTCAAGTTGTTATAAACAAGAAATATTGTTTATGAATACAACTTTCAAGTATGAATCTAATAAAGAGAAATTTGGAAATCCCTTTACACAAGAATTGTGCTATGTCAAAAAAAAAAAATCAAAATATTTGTATCAATACTTATTCAGGTTTTACCATGGAGAGAGGAAAAAGAAAATCATTTTTTGTTAAAGACACATTAACTGGTTTTTAATATTTCCTCATCTGAATAATTTTGTATTATGTTACTGAATATCAAGGAAAAAAAAAATAATCTGAGGCAGCTCCTAAATCAAGGGAATGTCAAATTTCATGGTAAGCTATTCATCCAATTGAGGTTATGCAATCTTCTATAAAATCATGGCAGTTCTGAAACCTGATTAAACCAAGTAAATGCATATTTGAAATGTATAAGCAACAAAGTATTATGAGATTATATTTTTTTATTTAGTGATAAATCTTATGAGATGAGAAAGCTAGAAGATTCAGTGATAATCCAACACTTGATGGGTAATGACAGCTATGTTGAAAAAGAAAAAGATAATTTATCTGTTCTTGAAGATGAAAAGGTAGCCAGAAAGAAAACATGATTGGCAGATCATATGCATCTGTGAACAATTTTTTGCAGAAGCAGAGAAACTGAAAGACGATTTTTTTTTAATACCTCCCGCAAGAAAAAAAAAAAAAACCCAAAAAACAAACAAACAAAAAACTAACAAACTTTGATTATCTCAAACTTAAATATGGCATTGCAGTTAGTAATCGGCATCAATATCTACAGTGAGATAATTTCTGCTAATCCTTTACAAGTGGACAGAGAGAAACAAAAGTGTGTTCTATTGATAGGATTCCAGAATACAATTTGCTGTGGAAACAAAGATGAGGCTGACTGTATGAACAATTGTACAGATCTCAAGTTTTGTTTTGTTTTGAATTCAAAGAAGCAGACACTAATGAAGGGAAGTTGATACAAGATGATGCTTAATCTCGTTAATTATTTTGTTGACTTTTAGAGAAAGTAAACAGAAAAATAAAGGATTTCTGCATCATTAAAAACAAGAAAGTTATAAATAGAAAAAAAATTCAATTAGGAAGTAACTGTTTGATTAATACCATACTGTAAAAATGATTTATATCATTTCAAAAATGCAGAAAGAATAAAAATCCATCTTATTCAGAACAAGCCTGAAGTAAAGACATAATAATCTGGCCAGTCTATACACTTGCAAAAGAGTTTAACAAAAGACAGTCGAGTTAGCAAGATGGAAGGAAAGTAAAGTCATTTAGTTAACAGTGGTGCTAACTTCAGTTGCTATTAGTAGACATAAGTATATTGCACAAGAGGTGATGCAATTTTGTCAGTCTAGAAATTAAGTCAAAAACAATAATTCCATCAGAGCCAAAAAGCAAATGCTTATCTTTGTTGGCAGGGGTCATTAACTGACTTGGCCCTAAGAGGAGAGAGTGAGACATTATGCGAACATTTTTTCTCAACTATTATGTAATCATACTTTGGATGTCAATTGAATCAGTGTGTTGGTAACTTAAGATTAAAAATTTTTTTTTTAGTTTTTTTTCTTTGCTTTTATATTTAACCCAGAACCAATTTTAAGCCCTTTGACTGTCATCAATCTTTTATTGACATTATGTTCTTGTTGAGTTTGAATTACACTTTGATTGCTTTCTTGAATTGTAAATGTTTAAAGTATTTTTGACATTTTAACTGACTTTAGTTTGATGTAAAAACTCAAATACAATCAGTTAATGATTATGCTGTTTGAAAAAAAAAAAAAAAAAAAAAAAAAAATGGAAGAGTATGTGTAAAGATGATTGTCCTTAACTTAGGACTTGAGAGAAATATATTTTCACATCATGATAGACAGGGTAAAGGATCTTAACAGAATAGAGAAATCTAAATTTAAAGATACTTTTCTAAATAAAGTTCTTAAAAAAACAAAACAAAAAACACCTCTTCCAAAACAAAAATAGTTATGCCTCCCCCACTCACCCTCTGTCTCCTTGTTTTCCAGAAAGGAGGTAAATTGAAGAGTTGAGAAATTTGTTCCTAGACAAGCAGTTGTTGAACAGGAGTGGAAGTCATAATTATCTATTGTGCCTGTTTACAGAGACAATTTTAAAAGCCCGCCTACAAGAAAAGAAAGACCAGAATGAACAAACAAGACTCAAATATTAACAACAGTTGTACAACCAAGAGAAATCATTTGTGCAACTAACAAAATACTTAAAGTTGATTCAAACCTACTCTTTGGCCAAGAATGAAATGCTTAAGTAAGCAAATATCCAAAACAGTAGAGAAAGTTTAGGTCTGTGGAATTGGCTCAGAAACAAGTCAGTCAGATGTAGTGGGTGTTGGGTAAGAGGTAGAAAGTCAGCCACTGCCAGAGAGGTATTTTGAAGAAAATTGATAGGCCTTTGTGAGAAGCTGGGAGAGAGGGGAGGGGATTGAATAATTGATAATGCAGTCAAGTGGAAATATCTTAAGCTTTCAACCAGGTTTGCCAACAATCTTAATAAGATGAGCCAAATTTTGGAGAGGAAAATATTCAAAAACTTCTACATAAAAATATTGTTACTATTTTAAGATTTCTTATCAATATTATTGTCAAGATTAGATCTTGAAGTTTTATACTCAAGTGGTATGTATCATGCACACCTTGTAAGTTGTTGAGATGTAGTTGAAACCTGGAGAAGTACTTCACAATTGTAGAAGCAATGCAAATTTGCCACTTAAAACATCAATTTTTTTTTTTTTAAATTAATCAAAGAATTATGTATCTAGATGTTTCATTTTCAGATCACAAAAAACTAAGCTAAGGAACGGAATTAAGTGCCAAAGACATCACTTAACATGGTCTGCAATAATTGACCTGGGGAAGGTATTCAACACAGAAACAATTTTTCATTGTTTCTGCTTATTTTGAACTCGGATTCTTCTTTGCATATTTCGGTTCAATGGAGAGAAAAATTACTAGAAACCCAAGATTTTTTTTAACTGACAAATTACAACCCTCTCCTATTTTAGTTTTTATTTAAAAATTTATATATATATATATATATATATATATATATATATACATACACACACACACACACAGGGAAAACATGTCTGTTCATACAAGTGGCTGTAGATCTTAAAGCTTAAAGATATCTGAAGTGAACTGCTTGGATTTAAAATCGATTAAAGTCTGCTAAAGAAATGAACTTTGGTAAAATTGTGTATACATATTCATGTAATTAATGGCAATATTTGGATTGATGACATTATCTACATAATGAAGGAATAATGAAGACTATTTTACCCTGCTTTTCACACCTGCAAATTAGACAACAGTTTGAGAGCTTAAATGGAGAGAGGAAAAAATAAAAATTACCTTTAACCTTTTTATTTGTTATTGAAAGTTATTGATGAAATTTTATTTCATACAAAAGATCAAGATCACAAATGAAGAGTCATTAAAAGAAACATTTCACATAACATTTATTAGAAAAAGAGAAAGTGATTATTCTTAAAATATAAATTAAAATTTTATATGGTTAATTATTTTAAAGTTTTCTGATCAATGTTGTTTGAAGTGCAAAGAAATAAATGCCATTTACTTAGTGTAAAAAAAAGAAAAAGAAGTCTAATAGCTAGATTTATTTTACAGAAAAAAAAAAAAAAAAAAAAAAAAAAACACCTTAGCTACTAATTTATCAGAGGTTTTGATATGATATTCATAGCAAATAACTTCAGATCATAAAAACAACCCTAGTACATATATTCAAAAGATCGCCCTTAAAAGAATGAGATGAAAGCAATTAAATTTTGCAGTCATGAGAAGGAAAAGGTTAAAAGTATCAAAATTTAACTTAAAAGCCTTAAGATTAATCTAATATTATTTCCTCATTTGAGTTAACATTCCCTGTACCCTTATACATGCTTTAGATTTCATTAGATGGCAGGAAACTTTTTCCCCACCCTGAAAATTGCATCAGGACACCTTGGTTATATATATATATATATATATATATATATATATATATATACACACACACACACACACACAAACAAACACATATATGTCAATGATGGTAAAGCTAATTGGCAGTTGGAAAACGTAACAAATAACCAGAGTTCAGCTCACAATGATGTCACTTTGTGAAAATGTTTTTGGTAATGTCATGAATCTTTGTAACCATTGCAAGTGGCAACAATAGTGGAGCTTAAAATAGCTACAGGTATAAAGCACCTAGTGATGGTCCTGTACAATGGCCATTTACAACCAATTGGTTAAATAGGTGACATTTGGAAAACATGATTTCATCTTGCATTTGACTAAAATTTATAACAAATACATATTTTGTATTTTTTTTTTCTTTCTCTCAAAAGGTGCCATTCCAACACCTCTTTCTACATAATTTGTGTATGGGTTGTGAATTTTTACATGTTTGTAAACAAAAATGAAAACAAAGGAAAATCAGATGCATATTCATCATTTGCTCTTATTTCGGCAGCTTTTCACTGTCATAGCTTCCTATGATTACGTCAAATGATTCCTCTGTTCCATTCTTTAAACATGTTTTGTTGCTAACTAGAAACAGTCTTTGACAGTATTTTATAATATTTACTTAATCTGAAGTGATTTTTATGTATTCCTTTGCTAGGAAGAAGGGATCATCTAATATAGATTTAGTGATGCTTAGATAGAAATCTTGAATACCAAGTTGGGTGAATTCACGTTTATATTTTTTGTGTTATGGAACAAGTCTTGTTCTTGATTTTTCTTTCTTCTGATCTTGTCTTTTTCTATCATTTGAGACTGAAGGTTTTTTTTTTTGTTTTTGTTTTTTTTAATTTATTTAGTTAATAGTTAATTTCTTCTATTATAATTTTATTTAATTCATTTTGTTGGGTTTATTGGTTTACATGTTGGGTTAGCTATGAAGTTTTCTTTGTGGTCTTTTACTGTGATGGCTGATTGTGATTTTACAAAGCAGCTTATGCAGTCATCTATTGTAGAGATTTGTGTTTTATTTGACTACCTGTGAATCTTGTGTTTTCTTAGTACGTTTTGATGAGATAACTTGTGTTCGGAAAATGTGTATATGTTTCTAGTTTTATCAGTAGGGATGAATTTTACATTTTAATCTCTCAGTGTTCTTTGAAATTTGACAAGGTTGCAAGGTTTATAAATTTTGTCATATCATCAATCAGTAATTACTTTGCATCAATAAAATGTGATCTCCAACGGCAGGATTTGAAATCCGAGCTTCTTAAGTTGATCGTTTGTTGAAGGGAATAAAAGACGTCGGATACAAGGATATTATTAATTATTCCATCACTAATCCATCATTCCAACTATGTCCTTTCGTCGACTAACCGCCTAGAGCCGGTGGTGAGGTATTTTTTCTTGCTCTGCATCCCAAATGAATCAGATGAAACAAAAAAAAAAAACTGTTCTTTTGTAATCACTTATTTTCACCTTTGATTTTCATTTCCTCAAATAAAAAAAGTTCATTTTTTTTTTTTTTTTTGCTTTTTAGTCTCACATGTCGAAAGTGACATTTAAAACATTTTTTTGCCGAATCTTTTGAAGGAGAAAAAAGTATTGCGTCAATGTTTTTAAAATGAGAGTTTCTTAAAGATACCTTTTTTAGTTAAGAAAAGAATTCAAAATTCTAATTATTCAACTTTTGAACAGAACCAATTTTGCAACGCAAAAATCATGTGATCTAAAACTGTTTAAGATGTAAATTTGTTTTAATTTGATGAAGTTTAAAAAATTAAAAACTAGAAAAATGAACAGAAAAATACATTGGGGTTCTTGTTTTGTTTTTTACTTTTTAAAAGTATTTATTTTTAAAATTCTTAACTTGTTTCTTTATATTTCATTTACATTATTTCTGTAAAAAAATTATATTTAAAATGTAAATTCTTGATCACTTTAAAAAAAAGTGTTAAATATATTTTTATTTACAAACAAAATTTCAACGAGTTCATTTACATAGTTTTTTTAAATTTATTTTGGAAGAAATAAAAAGCAATATTTTTAAAAAATTGATATGAAATACTAAAATATAAAGTAGCGATTGTTTTAAATTAAAATTTTGTAAAACATATATTTTTATTATTTTTCAGTTAACTTAAAGTAACCGAATTAATTTCGTACCATTTTAAAAAAAATAATGTTTCGTTTTAAAGTAAACAAACCGAACGACAAAAAAAACCCATCAAAAAAAAAAAAAATCTGATATTTTAGACAAGTTTGTCGAAGAAATCATTAACTATAAAAGCAAACTAAAAAGATTCACTCCAGTATTTTTCATTTTTTTTTTTTTAAATAAAACAACATAAAACATCAAGATAGGACAAGACTAAGAGTAAGACAGTGTGTGGTGTTACTACTCCCACCCAAACAATGTTAGGATTGAAAAAACAGGGATGAACATGAAGAAATAATGATCTCAGGGGCATTTAGAATATACTGGGGATAATATAGGACAGGAACTTACGAGGAATTCTCTGGTTTATCGAAACTTGAGGAGTTTTTCAATATCCCTTTCTTCGGCCTCTTCTCATCGGTAGCCATGTTTGACACTGAATTGAAGAATGTCGCGCCTGCGCCACTTTTAAAATATTAGGAAGTGAATAGCAAGTCGGAACACGAATCGTTTAAAAAATGTCCAAAATTTAGCTTTAAAATTAAATAATGGTTAATGAATCAAAGTTTTCTAAAATATTTATTTTAATTAACTAAAGATATTTCAATGGTTTTGTTTTGATCTTTTCCGTTTTTGTCGATGTAAACATTGCTGCAGAGTGGAATGGTGGCGTTGGTAAGAGAATTAGTTTAAGGTACAACAATGGCGGTACTCCAAGTCGTACGAGTAACGGACAGACGATAATGACAGAAAAAACTTACTCAAGGTTGGATTTTAATGTATTTATTTTGATTATTAATTTTGAATTAAGTCTTGAACTATTATTTAAATTAACTTTTTACCCTAAATTTTTAGACTTTATCTTCCATTCTTTCAATGATTGTTGTCGTCGTAAAAACGACAAATGTTGTTATGGTTTTTCTTCAAGTAGAAAAAAAAAGCAACAATGGATACAGTTAAACTTTTGATCTTTTTTTTTTTTTTTAAAAAAAAATAGATATGCGTGGCTTTTTTCCTCTCTCATTTAGATGCAATATAGAAAGTTCTTACGTCTTTGTTTAAGATTTTGGGCCGGAATCAGTTTTTTGTTTTTAACGAAGCCAATTAATATTTATTTGTTGTTATGCCGACTTTTACTTTTAATTTTCGTTATTAAAATCTGTAAAAAAATAAAAAAAAAATATTCAAACTAAGAAAAGGTTTTAGTTGAAAATATTGCCTAAATAAATATTAATTTGTCACGCTGTTAAAATAAAATTATCTTTGAAAAAAAATTGGCACTTTTTCGTAAAAAGAAAAATATGTTTTTATTATGATAAATAATTAAAAAATAAATCAGTCTCTAAAAAAATAATTCATATATTAATCGACATTGCAGAAGTTAATGGACATTTTATTTGTTAAAGTCAAAGTATGTCTGAATTTTGTTTTTTTTAGGGTTAATTTTATTTTGTCATATCTACTTTTTACTTGCAGATGAAAAGTTAGGGAAAGAAAGGAGTTGGGGGAATTGTCCATTTGTGTATTTTTGACATAAAATTTCTGTCAAATTTGTAATCTTTCTGGTTTAGGTTTTTAAATAAAATATATCCAGAGCAACTTTTAGCTAGAATTAATGAATGTTTAGTTCTACAAATTTAATCATTTAAAATTAGAATATTTTATTTCAGATTATTCATTCCAAATTTCAAAAACTTCAACAATAAATTTTATTTTTGGTTTCAAGAATAAGGTGTACTGTAGGTTGAAGTAGGGTGTCCAATGCAAGTAAACATAAGACCTCTGATTGGGAGATTGGAAGTTTTGATGAGTGTGGAACCACCTCTTAATTGCTGTTGTTCACAGGTCTCCCCTGACCCGCGTTGATAGCTCCTGTTAGGGTCCCAGCTATGAGCAGTTACTCTTACCAAAAAATAAATCTACAATACTGTAGTATTGTCAATACATTTATTTTTATAATAAAATGACCAACAATAGATTTTTATAGCAAAAATGACAATGCAACATTATGAGAAAAAAAAAATATATACTGAAAAAACAAAAAAAATCCTAATATAGACGATTATACATGTCAACATGAAAATATGGTCTAATGTTACCATCTTTATGAATATGTCCTAAAGATGGTCTATTAGACCGAAACGTCCGACGTTGACATTAAACATTAAAACAGCATAATCGCATATTAGGATTTTTGTTTGTTTTTTCAGTATATTTTTCTTCATACTGTCGGATCTATATCCATATATTTGCTTACATATTATATATATATATATATATATATATATATATATATATAAAATTACTGACAATACATTTTATGATCTACAAAAAAACTATATATCTAAAAAAAAAAAACGTAAGTTTACCTTGAAAGTAAAAAATTATGTACAAAATATGTAGATTTCACCATTAAATAACCCCTAGAGGTCATTATGCTGCTAAACAAAATCAACCAACAAGAGCACTTGGTAGATGACGCTGTAAGTCGGGGAGCTTATGATGGGACAATTCAGCAGATGAGACTTTCACTAAAAGGAAGCAACTAGCACCTGGAACAAACTCATGAAGAGAATATAACTGACAGTGATGTTGATTCTTTTCACCATCTGCCTGACTGCATAAATTATTATTGATAAGTGACATGGGGCAAAAGCCCAGATGTGACAGGTTGCAAAACTAGCATCACATTTCTGCCTGATTTTTTTTTTTTGCTATTTTTCCTTTTCCTTTGACCCATACACACATGATTTGGTGCCTTTTTCACAACTGAGCATGTGATTCTTCCCCACACTCCTCCCTAATCTCTTGATCATATGTATGGCAGCTGATAGCAGGTCTCTTTCAAGTACTTTTCCATAGTAGGGATAACATGTTCTCCTCCAGTTTGTTTTCAGTTGATTCTACCGAAGGGGCATAGTGTCTGTCTTGCATATCCACCAAGTTTGCCCTGTCCTCACTCTCATACATATCGCTACTTGTTGATGGATCTTTGCCAGGAGAGGTACAGATCCTTGATATAATGTAGCACATCATTCACTAGGACGACATGTGCACTGACAATCTTTGGTGATATGTCCCATATTAAAAGTTGTTTTGCATCGATTATGTGGAGATTTCACACAGAGTTTCCCATCATGTATTCTGTTGGGTGTGTCTTTGGCTCCATTGGAGAACTGAATTGATTTCTTTGAGTTGAACCACATAGGTGTAGATGCCATTGACAGGTGCAGTGAGTGGTGAACGGTGTCATCCTTGAGTGGGTAGCATTATATAAATATGTGGCTTCTTGGATGGAACATTTCTTCTCAACTGCAACTCTCTTTATACTCCTGTGACACTATGCTATTTCGTTTCCCACTGGGTTATAAACAATGAAATTTCAAGTGCAAACCCCATTCTTCCATGAAGACATTGCACTCCTTGCTGTGGAATATGGTGTCATTATCTGTGAGTAGTTTGTGGGGGTGAACCTTTTTTCCATAAAAGATGAACTCCAGTAGATGCTTTATGCTGAACAAATCCTGTCAGGCCAATGGTTGATGTACAGTTAATCTTGGATTGCAATCCCTCAGGGTCAAATAAGACTGTTACTGTAGTGAGTGATATCCATACCCTTGTGCCAAGTACTGCCTTCTTCTAGCTTGCCTTTTTGCTAATGAACTGGTGATGGCTCTACTAAGGCCTGATTGCAGACTTAACAATTTGTTTGGATGTCGAGGGGCATATTCTTGATACAAAATATATAGTGCATTGCAACCCTAGGTATTCACTGCTGTGGTGAATACCCATGATTTGACTGAAAATACACATCTGATGCTTGGGTTCAACCCTCTTCTTAGCCATTTTGAAGAACTTCTGTGGTACTTTTGTCATCCCATTTGCCAAGTTCTGATTTGATGCAACCAACATGTCTACAGATAATTCATAATCCTGGACCAGATCTTTAACTGTGCTCAGTCCTCACTGAAGCAACATTTTGTCTGTTGTGTATCTGAGCTTTGCCCATCAATGTATCAGAAAGCCAGTGGTACAAGTGATTTTGATATGTAACACCTTGGCTCACCACTGGAGTGCCAGATTGAGTCCTTTCACTGCAGCATCTTGCTCAGCCAGATTGATGTGGTGGGTATCATTTTGATGGGTTGAAGCCAACTTGCATCTTTGAAAATGGTTCCATTTCTTTCCAGTGCTATGTCTATTTCAAAGTCACTCTCGTTGATCCATACATTGATTTATTGCCAGACCACATACCAATCACCCTCAGGCTGGGTCACTCTACTATGCTCTGTTCATAGTTTATCCTATCATGTGTCTAAAAAGGATATCCTCAATTATGTCATTCCGTTCTTTCATGACAGAGCTTATTTGATGACACTGGTTGACACCCAGAGTCACCCACATACGGGGAGATGTCTGACAAGATTCTTGCACATGGAAAATGTATTTTGCTACATCATCACTTCAGGGGCATCTAGAAACAGACTCCTCCTTTTCCATCTCAGGTCATCTTGTTCCCCCTATACTTCTAGTCTAAGGATGCATGCAGCCTCTTTTAACTGCTTTGGGTTTTAACACATAAGACCAATGTGTGCCAGTTTCTCTTGCAGCCATAATATTTTCATTGATGTATAAATCATCACTGAAGGCCAATACTGCTCTGTTGAGTGACTTCTCCTGCAACAGCACAGTGCTGTTGATGGATTTCATGACCAAGTGTACCATTTTAAGGCCAGATCTCAACTGCATCAGGCTGTATCATTTCCCCTTGATCATTACAGTTTGATATGGCAACAATGATTCATTAATATGTACCTGCAGGGATGTTTTCCTTAAATTAAGTAGGGCTATGTTTGCTCCTTGTTGATACCATTCTCGTAATTTTGTTTCACAATCGTTTGCACTTGATGTGAATATGTCATGTTCACTGTGTTCATGATAATCCATCACTGGGCATACATTTCCTTTATTGTGCTTCACAGAAGCCATTAAGCCTTTGTCCCCAGGTTCTCTTCAGGGTATCACATGATGGCAATTCCACCCAATATCTTTATGGCATAGGTTCAAAGTAGCAGGTCATATCTGAGCAGTCTTTCGTACATGACTAGGTTGCTGACCTGTTTTATTTTTAACTTTTTCCCACTGAGCTTTAATTTTGCTGTAGGTGTCTTTGTTTTTTTTTTTTTTTTTAAATTTTTAAAATAATGTTGACATCTTTAGACTTTATAAGTACAGTCAATTTCTAAGTTGAAATCTTTTGTCTTCACTGAATGTTATTTGTTAAGGAAAATGTACTCAATTGTAATACAAAATCTTGTCTCTTTGATATAAAATTTCATGAAAAATTGATTTGTTTATTTTAGAAGTTTTAGAATAAAATACAAAATTCTCAAAAACTGCATTGTATAATTCCACAAAATGTGTCGTGCATTAGCCTTTTGATAGCATGTGTGAAGAATGACTCAACCGTATTTCATCAGTCCTCAGAAAACTGCTTGAATACTTGATCATATTTTGCATTAGATTTTTATTATTATTAATAAATTAATAAACTGCATTTATTACAACTGTCAAACATAAAATACAAACTTGTTTGCTTTGCAACAAAGTGCAAAACTTAAGGCTTATAAAATGAATGCATAAAAGCTGCTATAAATTTTGATAGAATTGCTGGTGTTCCATCTGTGATACAAGTAACAATAGCTGTTAATGATATGTTAAATATTTTAGTCTATGATTTATCTGTAATAAAACATTGATCTGCATTTTGTATTGGTGATAATAGGTATTGGCAAAAAGCATTTCTTCTAGTATAACACAACCACCCTTCTTGACTCCTTATTCTGAGGTGGGGCACTGCCTGTGCATTCTCACTCCATCAGATGCTCTCCCCCACCCAATGTTTGATATAAGGAAGTCTTAGATGAAGCTGGGTGAAACACTCTCAAGAGTAAAGAGAGTGAATTACAGCAACTTTCAGAACAGAAAGCTGACTCTTGCTTGTTACAAAAATAATGTAGAATTTATTTGTCAAGAGTTACACTTATCAGATTAACCCTTTTTACTTTTGTGGTGATGTTTTCTTAGCTAATTTTGGCCAGTTTTTGAGTTATTAGGGATTAGCCTTATTGGCAACATATTACAGAAACAACTGCCAGTACCCTGGACTACCTACTGGTAGTCAGTTCAACAATTCAATCAAGTCTTGGGTCTGCAGGCAAAGTTAGTCTCCTAAATTTTCACTTGATTGTATGTTTTCAATTTTCATTAGTTGACCAAATTCTTTTCTGCAGTATTTTGTAATGGTTGGATGAATAGTTGGTAAAGAGGGGTGGTGATGTCAACTACTTTGCTACATTTTATCCTGACTTCCTCATTTCTACCTCTGTGTCCTCCCTCTACTGCTGGTGGGTCCCTATGTATATATATATATCTACTATCTATATTTCTCATGTTGTCTGTGTGTCTGTCGTGGGCATTGTTACCTCGCCCAGGCCGCATTTCTCGCCTGATTTCGATGCGGTTTTCAACACAAGTTTGAAAATGCCTGCCGTAAGGACATGACGGAGCCTGATTTTTGAGTTCGGAATCAGGTTCCGAAAAAATTGATAATCGAAAAAATTCTGCTTACAAAAGGAATGATCGCATTTCAACCAAATTTGACACCCTCTTAGAGTCTACCATTAGAAGTGTTTTCCAGAAGTTTCATGACCACAGACCCCTAAACAGTGCAGAAAATTGATAAAACCCAAAAACCGATACGCCCAGATTGTGTCTGAACCGCATGTCAGTTTTTAGCGAAAACCGAGCGGATTTATGAAGAGGCCATTGGGAGTCATCATATGAAGTTTCAACTCTGAGCACCCCCCAAACAGAGTGCAAATCGACAATTGGTCAACCCGTAAAAATGTTTTTCCGGTTTTTTAAAGCTGATCATATTGTGTTTATTTTGTTTAGTTCTTTTTTCGTAACAGATTTAATGTTTACTATAGAGCTTAGAAAAAGTTGGCAGTGTGATATAGGCAAGAAGTAAGGCATGTAACAACATCAGCATGGCAAAGGGCACTCCTCTAAAGGCAAGGAAGGGCAAAAATATTTTAAGTCAAGTGATAGCGATTACTGTATGAGTCGTACTATTTTTTAATCAAGCACGGGCAACGCCGGGCCATTCTGCTAGTATATATATATATAAGGGAATATGCTTCTTTCAGGTGACAAGTTACAAGTTAATTCCAACTTGCCACCAGTTATGGATTCATTTATTGGTAAAATCCAAACCAGTAACTCTCTTACATTCCTCCCTAAACCACTTGTAATTTACCCTTCCTGGTAAATTACAACCACAGCAGTACATTTTGCTGTGCCAAAAACCTTTCTTGTCGGAATCTATCTTGCTCATTTATAAATCTACCATTCGCCAGTGTATTAAATACTGTTGCTATATCTGGTTTGGTGCTCCTACTGTGTATCTTGTGATTCTTGACAAAATCCAGAGAAGGGTCTGCAATGCATTTGGTCCTGACCAAGCATCTTGTCTGTAGTCATTTTCTCACTAATGTGACTTGACTTTCCACTACCTGTTCTACAAATATTTTCATGGTAACTGCTTGGATGAGCTTTTTTACCTAATGTTCCAAATACATGAATTTAAGCATTGCTACTACATTGGAAAGTTAGTCTCAACATTTTACTAGCTAAGATGCAACTGTCATTTTTACTCTAACGGTTTTTTCTCACACATACCACCTGTGGAACTCACTGATAACTAAAATCTGAAAAAATTTAAATGCAACATCAATTGCCATCTTCTAGCTTCTTGAAACCTGTTCCCTTTTAGCCTTTTCCTCAATCCTTCCCATTTTCAATCTTCTCATTCACTTTCACTCCCTGTAACCACCTGTGTTCTTGTGGCATGGTCACCTTGCTTAGGGGGAAATGATTAAAAAAAAAAAAGAAAAATGTACATTGTCATTATCTATAATCTATAATTGTTGATTTTATACTAGAAATGAAAGTGATTTTTGAAACATAAATTGCTTTTCAATGTCAATAGCCGTTTCATCAGTTTCTTGATTAATAATTGTATCACTCATTGGTAATGTTCTTTTTTAGAATGGCTGCTGGGTTATGATGCATCACAGTTGATATATGCACTTCAAATAAAATCTGATTTTAGTGTTTTTCCATTATACTTTTGTTGACCATATTCTGTCAGATACAAACATGAATAGGTTTTCATTCAAGGCATGATGGTAATTGGAGAATGCTCATAAAATGCAGAACACATTTAGTTAAATGTTTACTGTTAGGGTTACACTATACTAATACTAGCATTATTGTTAGGGTTTCTAGGGATGCTTTAAATCTTGTTTATAAAATCTTAGGCAAATATGGCGATTTAAAAAATACATTAACTACTACATATTACAAAAAACATAAATATTAAAAAAGTCATGTGTGTTTGTTAGAGAACCAGGTGTTATGAAATCATTGGTGCAAAACAAAATGATGCAGCATATTTTAAACATATAAAAGAAGGCATATTGTAAGTTTTAACTAAGACAAAAGTAACGAAAAAAAGTTCATGTAGAAAGAAAATATTTTAAAATATAATTATAACATGAAACTGGTTCAAAGGATGATTTAGTTTTAAAATCTATGGTTGTGATGGAATGATGCTTTGTTATTTGGTTTGGATTAAAGCCATTAAAAGGATTTTTAAAAACTACTATTCACACTGAGGGACTTGTTTACATGTTTTGGTGATTTGAGGACATGTTTTGAATCCTCATTGGTTGTGGGTCGTAGACAATTGTTAGGATTTTGAATTCAGAGTTGTTCTTCTCTTGGACTGGTTACCAACAATAGCTAGAGAGGCCAGTCTTCCCTAATATTTAACCCACAAATAGAGTGGGGGAGAAGAGAGTACATGAATGAACACAAATTGACTTGATTCAGATCTATTCATAAAAATACACATATGTTTAAGCAACTGTATTTTTTTTTTTTTTTTTTTTTTACAGTCTTTTAACAAATTGTCAATGGAGTTTTAAATTTTTGCATTTCCATGTTTGTATTTTTACTCTTAGAAATTTAGGTTCACTTATTGTCCTGTTCAGACTCCTCCACAGTTTTTTTTTAACATGAGTAGTGGTTTATCCCTTATTTCCTTTTTAAGATTGGGTTTCCGGTTTCTTCTAAAATCTTCTCATTCTCTTTTGCTCCCAGTAGCCCTTTGTGTTTTGGTGGCGTTATTGCCTTGCTTGGGGTGAATTGATTAAAAAAAGAAAAGGAAAACACATATCTATTTCTAAAGACTGAAAATTATATATTTTACAACATAATAGAAATTATTAAAAATTTATTATTACTGACTGGTGAAAAAGTTTTACAAAAAGTCAATGTTAGATTGATTTATCTAACCCTACAAGATATCTGTAGATCCGTAACTATGTCAGTATGAAAGAGAACATGATAGTAATATATCTACTTACATTATGTATATATGAAATTTGAAAAATATAAGGCTTACAATGATTATTACATAATATTAATTTCAGGATTAATAGTAATCTAACTTAAATAACTATTAACTGTGTGGGCATATGATTGAAGTCTATATTGAGTACAAAATCTCTTACTAAGCAACAGAATTACTGATATATCATTTGTAATGATCTGTTTGGCAAGGTAATCACTTGTAGATGATAAAGCTAAATCTCTAACATTTCCTTTTAAGGTTATTAGTTTTCTTTAAAAAGGAAACTACCACCCACTTAAAATCACACATTGACAACTAGTGACTAGGTCTGTCTACATTAAAGACACCCCTCTCCCAATTTAGAGACTCAAAAATTGAATAATTAGGAATTGTTAAAACTAGAATTGAATGACTTGAATTAGTTTGATTATTATTATTATTTAATTGTAGTTTCATAAAATATTTTGGGTTAAGTTTTGTTTTATCTGATTTTGATAAGGATTTTAATTTTTTTTAAAGAAAACTTTTCATTGACTAAATCTCTTTTTAAATTCTTGAAAAATACATCCATCTATTTACAGGTAATCATTGGTTGGGGGTTAGAAAAATAGTTTCATGAACAGACATATTCTTTTCAAATAAGTTTCAATCCACTTTGTTATTTGCTGTTAGTAAGTAACATTACAGTGAAGTCCGTTTTTTTAGTGTGCTATTCCTACCTACTCTCTATATTTCTGAGATGAGGTATTGTAACTATTTACATTGTTGGACTGTTGTCCTCATTTTTATTATCATATTCATGTTTTGGCCATTGTATGCTCTGGCCTTGTTCAGGTGATATACTTTGGAATTTTGAACCAAACCCTTTATTTAGTTCATGGGGATATATGGCCCAGTGGATAAAAGCGTTGGTTGAAGTAATCCAAAAGTGACTTGACTCAAAGAGTTGGGAGTTCAATCCCTGGCCACAGCAGAGGTGAACAAAAACTTGGAGAGTTGAGTTACTAAAGAGTTTTAACTGAAACTGAGATATCCAGAAAAGGCATGGCACGTGGAACTAGAACAATCTTCCGTTGTAGACTAAATAAAGGGTTCAGTTCAAAATTCCAACATATATCATGTGGATAAGGCTGGAGCATGCTATGGCCGAAACGTAATGAATATGGCAATAAAGATGAGGACAACAGTCCAAACAATGTAAATGGTGTAAATATTCTTTCTTTGTCTCTTAGTTTTACCTGTCTTGTAATTACCTCTCAAGAAGAGCCCAGCATGTTGCCTTAATGATGTTGATCATATTACCTCTCTGCTAATTGTGTCTGTCATATTACTTGGAGGGGAGATTGGCACTATAAATAGCTTTAATTTAAGCTGGCATAAAAGTTATAACATCAAATCCCAATAATTTCCTCTGATCATTGAACTGATGATATTGAATTGTTGCTATCTTTTCTTTACTCTACCTTGAAAACATTATCAAATGTTTTTAAACAGATATTTTGATACAGGGTGAAAAGGCAACTTACTTGAATTAAGATGACAAATGTTTAGATAACCTGGAGTTATTTTATGCTTGCATCAACTGATAACATTTAAATAAATGCAAAATGATTGACCCTGAACTACTATCATCAACTCCTTTTGATTGTGCTTCATGCAAATTGATGTCTTAACTTTCACTTTTCTATAATCTTTGTGTTCTTGTATTGAAACTAAGAATTAGTTGTAAGAGCCTAAGAGTGTAGAATCTAATCATGCATTTCAATTCTCATGATTAGTAAAGTGATTCTATTGGTCTGGAAAAGTTAATTTTTGATTATAAACTCCAAGGCCAACCTTTTCACAAAGAATATACCTGTCACAGCTAGTATTTAGCCATAGACAACTTTATATTGCTTTTTCTATTTTTATTTTTACATTGCAAAGTTGATGCAATCAGTGGCAAAAAGGATATTTTCACTAATCTCTCTGTTAAACATCAAATGTCATTCATTACATATAAATAGCCTTGGTTGTTTAATTTGCATAATGTCATCATTTTGTTTACTGCACACTCCTTTGATTTGTACTTACTTTCCAGCAATGCTTGTCTTTCATATGTCATTTGAAGATATTGATCAAGAAGAGAAGAATAACAAAAGTAGAATTCACAGGGAAAGTATTTCTTGGGAGGTGTTTCAAAATTAAGGACGAAACTATTTTGTAACTTATAGTTTCAAGATTAAATAAGCTATTACATCAAGTTGGAAATATTTTTCCTCTTTTAAAATTTATAAATGACAAATTCAAATGTTTTGTGCTATGAACACTGGTGAATAAAATACATTGCTTATTGGTGTAAAGTTCTGTAAATTTAGAGTCTTGATATTTGCTAAATATTTAATTTTAATAAAATGGTACAAAGTCAAATAGGAGAAAGGAACATCGAGTTGCACCAATTTACCAAGTGCAGAATGCAAAATCAGTATGTTACCTGTGCTCTAACAGTAACCTCTGGGTTTAGTATGAACTGTCTCAGCTACAAAGTAGTCAAACTATAGAATCTCTGTTATTATGGTTACTAACCTCTTTACTGAATGACGAGTTTGTCTCTTGAACAAAATGTCATCTATTAAAAAGTTCAGTTGCTATATTCTGAGGCAAGTTTAATAATAGAACATAGTCTATTGGTATAAATTTGCATCATATTGAGTGTGGAATTAACCTAAATGTTATTATTTATATATAACTCAGCTCTCGTTGTTGGACCAGTAAAGTTTGCTTCTTTATTGAGGAACATTGTGACTTGAAAATCTACTTAAAATGTCTTTATTAATCACAATCATGGTACAGATTATCCATTAGCTAAGAATCCGTAAAATCTTTTAGGTAGTAAGAATATGGAACTATTTTGTTTTTATCAGTTATTTAGAAAATATATCTTGATTAACTAAACTAGATCTGTCACAAGGTTATGTTTCACAGGTATTCAACTATCGACGACTTTTTGAGACTATCTTGTTTTCTTTTATCCTATGATAAATGTTCTTATCATTAGCTTCTAAAGTCATGATCCACAACACTGTAAATGGATTTTTCTTTTTATTTCAGTATTATTCTAAAAATAAAATCTTCTCTTTCTCATGATGTTATAATTTCATTGTCTTTGTAAACTTAATTATTATCTATTATCTCCTTAAAGCTGTTATCTGTAAAACAGAATTTGTTTTTATAATAATCTACCAAAAATTATCAATACTTAGTTTTTGTCTGGGAATATCATTTCTCTCAAAAGGATACAAAGATCTAATAAATACAGTACAGCCTGGATTCCCCAAAACATGCCATTTTACTGTGCCTGAACTCTGCAAATATTGGGAGGTAAGGCACCGCTTTAGCACTGACAACGGCTTAGTATTGTTGGCTTGAAGGATTGTAATTTCCACCTCTCAATGGAAAAAAAAATATTGCTTAGCCTGCATGAAAGCCTGTGCTGATGATTCTATTTACTGGCCCAGGATAAATGCCTCAATCTGTAATGTTGGGGCCAATTGCATGGTATGCTTCAACATTGTCCTGAGCCATCCACAAGAACTGATCACCCTTACACAATCACCTGATTGACCATTTCAACGGATAGTCATGGATCTATTCCATGTTGGAGACCAGCAATACCTTGCATGTGCTGATAGGCTGACCAGATGGCTCATTTTGTATCACTTGAGCCATGGACAGGCAAATGCCTCTAGAATCATCTCGATTTGTTGAGATATATTCTAGACTTGTGGTGCCTCAGAGGAACTCAGCACTGATGGTGGTCCACCTTTTACATCACTCCCATTTAAGCAATTCCTGGAAGACTGCCTATCCCCAATCCAATGACCTAGTGAAGCTAGCTGTCAAAACTGCCAAAAGAATAGTGAATGGCAACATAGGAAGCCAGGGATCCTTGGATAATGACTGGGCAGCATGGGCTATCCTTCAATGCCCATCCAGAGCGTTGGGCTATCCCTTACACAACTCCTACTCCACTGTCAGAGCGTGATTTCATACCATCTCAACTCATGCTATATAAGATGGATAGCCTCAGCTCAGAATTGTGAGAAGAGCCTGTCTCAATGCAATGCCGCCTAATAGAAAGTTACAGCTGTACAGCTCATACCCTGTGCCCACTCCAAAAAGGAAACAGTCTCAATACAATGTACAACCAATCATTGGTGGGACACAACAGGCAGAGTTGTTGAGACTCTACCTAACCATCAATACCAGATCAGGGTTGATGGATCAGGTAGAATCACCATACGGAATTGCCGATTTCTCAGGAAGCTTGAAGCACCCACCATCCTTACCCCTATCCTTAGTGGCCTGAGCCCCCTAAACCAATGGTCAGGGATGTCTATGGACCTGATACGCATGACCCACAAACCCCAGCCAGCGAAAATCACCCAGGCATTGTCCAGGTTGCTTCCATACAATCAGCCAGGCCATAAGAAACTCATTTCTCCTCAAAGGCCATTATGCCTGCACAATGGGGGAGGGGTGGAAATGAAGAATTAAAAATGATACTCATCCTCACAAGGAAGTTCCCAATTAGGGTCCAGTTGGCAGACAAAAATAAATGGGCATGTAGCCTAATATGTAACCCAGCATTCACAGTGTAATGATGGATATTTATTTAGCACAGTATCCACACCAAAGTCAGCAGCCACTCAGGACTTAGAGAATAGGCTTGCTCAAGTAGCAGAATAGAATGTCCCAGTTTGCTATATAAACCACCAACTGGCCCAGACAGAGCAGACTCAACTTCCAATACAGTTAAGTACTGGCTGTTTCTACAATTGAATTTTACAGTTTTGATTAGACAATTCTCCAATAATAAGGCCTGCCTCATAGGGTTATACTTTGCTTCACACTAGATCTATTTCTAATTCATTCTA
The DNA here is from genome assembly GCA_903632075.3 of Acanthosepion pharaonis. Taxonomy (NCBI): domain Eukaryota; kingdom Metazoa; phylum Mollusca; class Cephalopoda; order Sepiida; family Sepiidae; genus Acanthosepion; species Acanthosepion pharaonis. The sequence continues at coordinate 608,670 of CAHIKZ030001398.1, forward strand.
CACCAAAACCTGTCGGCCAGATGTGAATGCTAAGAAAGCAAAATAAAACAGTTGTGCTCTGCTCAGACTATGAGCATCACATCTGGTTCACAAAACAAATCCCCTCCCCTAAAATATAAAATACAATATAAAGGGAGATAATCATGAATGTTGCCACTAAAGTAAAATGTATAACAAAAGACACAGTCATGATCCACTCCATCTGCTTTTAAGGATGCTGCTCATGACACAGAGGGCAGTCATGGATCAGCAGTCTGGATCTCAATGTCACTAATAGTGACCTCGGTCAATCGATCTGGCATAAGGATTGACTCCAGGCCCTACTGATTCTCCAAGTCACTACTCTTGTCCACAGACAGACATTATGACTTGATCTTCTATATTGGCAATACAAAGAATTTCATGTTAACAATTCTTGTCTTTTTTTTTCTCACTGGCAGTACATGTTTCCTATTCTCATGCTACCATATATGTATTTATAAACATATAAAAATATATATATAAATAATATATAAAAGTAGCTTTATTTGGACTTTCAGGGAGCTGCTTTTTTTAACAAAAAAAAAAAAGAAAAAAAGAGATCTTTTGTTGCATCTAAATGAGTTTAACATTTTCAAGAGTTTTTATGAGAAACATTCAATATTGTGTCTAGGATCAAATGGACGAGTTGCCTTTTAGAAATTATACACAGAGTGGGCATCTAGGTATTTATTCAGTTTGGGTAAAGATCTGCTGAAAAAAACTTTGAAAATTTGAGATGACCCCCTCCCTCTTTGTGTTTTTTAGTTCAGACAGAAGATGGTCAGATTTTAGGCCAAATGTTGATTTGGTCTAGAATACTGTTTTACATCCTCCATCATATTATACAATACATGCAAGTGGAGACTTAGTCTCTTTTAAGCTTGTCAAAGCTGTTATTAAACTGTTACAGTTTTCATTTATAAAATGCAGATTTAGGTGCAAATTATGGTAGGGTACATGATATAGTTGACCATCATCTACTAATTGTATAATCTTGTTTACTGCAAGGCCATGACTTACTTAAAGAATCCTTCATAAAAGTGTATATAGGATGAGTGATATTTGACTGCATTAAACCAGGAATTCCATCTGGTTGCCACTTTCACTTGTTCCTTAGGCAAAGATGCTTCAAGCCATTTTAAGTATTGCTGTTTTCAGTTAGGCTTTTTAAAAAAAATGTATGACTTGATGAAAGTAGTGAGCTAGCTAACATTATCAAATGTCCTCTAGTGTGAAAATACTTCACCAACAAGATTTAAAATATGTGCTAAGCACAATATATGGTAAATGTTAAACACATTTGATAAAACTTGTCAATGAACCTTTTTAGAATAGGCTGCAGAATCTGTTACAAATGCAATATTAACTGTTACGGCTTGGATGCATGCCTGACTTACAGTTTGATGATTGCATTCTATCAGGGTTACAATGTCAATAAGAAATGACTCCCTACAAATGCTTGCAATCCCATTCAAAATGCTGGGGTCATAACAATTGTTTTATCTACTATGAATGCTGATAGGTTGATTAGCAAACTTGGCTTTCAGGGCAGATGAAGTTGCCTAACACAAATAGCACCACCTTCCTTGCAATATAGTCTTGGATGGGACGATAAACTACATCCAGCAGCAAGACTGAGGCATTGGAATTTTGTTGGGGAGCGTGAAACCACCTCTTGATTGCTGTTCCCATGTCCACCCAGACTCAGGGTGGTAGCACCTGTTAGGGTCCCAGCTATAGACAGTTAATGAACTACCTAACAAAACAGAACAATATGAAAGCATAAAAATACAGTAATACAGTTTTATATAAAAGAATTACAAACAATACGTTTTATAGCAAAAGAACCAACAATACATTTTATCTGTAGTTGAAGCCATGAAACTGTGTTCAAAAATTTAGATTTTGACATTAAATAACCCCTAGAGGTTGACATGCAGCTGAACAAAATCAACCAATCAATGCTTGCACTGCTTTAATATGAATAGCCTTGTTTTGTGTAGGATGATGTCAGACAAAATACAAATTTTAAAAAAAGTCAAGGACAAAATCATCCTGCACCCTTTTTAGAATTCAAGAAAGTTGTAGTTTTTTCTGTTTCACTTGAGATGCCTTTTTTTAGTAAATGGATTTTTGATTTGATTTGATCTGATCTATGATGATCAATCTTAAAAATGTCATCACTATGAAGCAGGGCTGTGGAGTTGGAACACAAAACCTTTGACTCCGACTCCTCTTTATGTAATTAAGTGATTATGGACTACAAATCTCATAAAGCCTTTGTATACACTCCTAATTTGAGTAGGCCTTGTATCATTATAACTGGTTTATATAAAAGAATAAAGATATTGTGGCTTTTATATCATACCTATTCATTCTCCAATATTTTCTAGCAGAATTAGAGACAAAATCTTTGAAAAGATATATGAGAAATAACAATAAAAATGCAAAAATTTAAGACTTTTTACATATGTATATCTTTGCAAGAAACAAGCACAGAACAAAAAAATAAAACTACTTTATAACAGAAGTTGAAATATAATCTTTTACAGGATCTAAAAAACATAACAAAAATAAAAATTCTGTAATGTAAGATTTTTTACATATATAGTTTTGCAAATAGAAAATAACTACAAAAAAATAAAATGACTTTAAAAAAGAAGTTGAGATGAATTTCTTTAAAGGAAATAGTAAATATACAGTAGAAGAAATAATAATAAAAATTCTATAATGTAAGACATTTTACATAAAGTGTAAAATCAACTGGAGTCGGTATAGTTTTACTGACTCCAGTGACCCCTTAATTGCTTCTGATTCAGACTCCACAGCCCTGCTATGAAGACAGAATTTGCAAAATAACACATTTTCTTTTGCATAAAAATCATTAGGAAATTGTTCTATTCTGACACAAATTTTAGATACTAGGGTTTGTTTTTTGTAGAGGAGCAGATCCAGAGTTTTGAGGCTGAGGTTGTGGCTGATTCACAAATGGCTGGCTAAGTTGCTGTATTGTTGGTAAGCTGGCTGATTCTAGTTGACTAGAATCAGCCAGCTTACCAGCAATACATTTTTTTTGGGGGGGGGGAATTATCAAACCTCACAAGAAAATAAAATTTTGGCATTAAATGATCTATAAGGTGTTGATAAGCTGCTAAACAAACCAAACCTAATTTACAAGAATATCCTGCTCAACTCAGACGATTGTTTGACAGTAATGATCATGAAGAAACAAATTTGAAGATGTACATTTGAAGCTACATCTGCATTTTCATCCACTTTATATGGAGTGAATATGCCTCCAATAATACAAGTTCCTTTCTGTTTCTGACTGCAAGGTCAAATTTACCCTCATGCATACCATTTACAGCTAGAAGACAATGAGGAAAGTAGGTATGGACAACTCCATATTATAGACACTCATGAAGCACTGCAAGCTCTCAATAAAGTACCTAAAAATATTGTTTGCAGTCAGTATTTGAAATTATCTCTAATGTTATGAAAAATAATCCTTATGCAGTAATGCGTCAAAGTATGAGAACTATAGATGAGGTACAAGAGGAAGAATGAGAAACCAAAGAGAATGTATAGCCAAGGATAAATTTCATGCATTTTATCCATACAAGAATACAAGAGATGATTCATCTGCACTACCAACAATGAGGTTGCAGCAATATTTGTTGGGGAGGATGGAGTTCATCAAAAAATTGTTTTTTATCCACAAAGACAGCAAAAACAGCAAATATCTTATCTCTCCTGCCATCTGGATTGAATGGTTTATCCAATATTGTTTCCAAATTGAGAATAAGGTTGGCTCATTGTTACGAATGCAGATAGCCCAAACACGCATACACACATATATTAAGGTTAATCTCCACTTGACAACAGGAGAGGTCACGTGGGAGTCTCGAGACATTTTGGGAAAGCAAGTCAAGAGGTTGACTGACCCAGTTACCAGTAGCAACAGACGTCTAGACAGAATCTAGACAGTGGACTGATGTAAGGTCATGAAGCAGCAGGAGCTAGAATTCGTGACAAAATGCAGGACAAGTGGGAATTAGAAAATTATTTGGAAATCAGTTGCTGTCTTGTCTTTGAATGAGCAAGACTTGAAATTGAAGCGCTGATAACTTATGAACAGAAAGATGAGACTCATTTTGGTAATGATGGAACTTGTGCGATTCATCATAAGCAATTCCGGATAAGAAATATAAGGATGTATTTCTGTTCGTTAACTCCAGATTGAAGAAGATAAATCGAGTTATTTATCACAGAAGACGCAAGGAAATTTGTACGCTGAGAATACAGCCTGTGTTTGAAAGAAAGAAAAGAGAAAACCAGAGAGAGGAAGAAAGTATATATCTCTGTTGCAGCTGAACTGTGTAAAGAAGAAAGAAAGAAAAGAGAAAATCAGAGAGAAGAAGAAAGTGTATATCTCTGTTGCAGCCGGACCGTGTGTGAAATTGGATTTGTGTAAAGAAAAAGAAAGAAAGAAAAGAGGAAATGTGAGAGAGAAAAGAAAGGACAATGAGTAAGAGAGAGAACTGAATATAAAGATAAGTAACTATATATTTTGGACCCGTGTTAGAAAGATACACATGTATCCATAAATTTTATGTTCTCACAAACACCTTTCCACATGTCAAAATAGGAATATGTAAATCCTATCCCATCTCTTTTGGTTATGCGTTGATTTCTGCATTCGTAGTTATTCATACTTATTTTTTATCCGTTTGGGTTCAGTCGAATCCACTTGGATTTGGGCATATTTTGGTATCCCAACATAAGTCTTGAGGTTCTGGTCGTCGGATGCTTTATTCATGCTTATATTTTTCTTTTATTTTAATATCTTGTGTATACGTACATATTAAAATTCTTATACCAAAATTTATTACACCTTATCGTTCATCCTTGAATTGTGGATCAGTATTTGTGTTGAAACTGAAGCGAACCTGGGAAAAGATTACTGTTTGATTATCCCAATTGAACAGTGTTCTTTTAAATATTTTTGTTTACTAATTGTCCATTTGTCATGGTCTGGGAGAGATAGCCCATATCTCCCCATAGATATGATAATGTATATATCTCCTGGTCGGCGTCTGATTGCATTATAAATTATTCGTCAAGTAGGGCATATGACACTCATAAACATGAATTGTGTCAAAGAACGCCAAACAAGAGTATGCAATAAGTTACCATGCAACAGTATTATAGTTATTGTTTGGTAATAAGAAATAATTTTAGCACCAGACATTGTTCAGAATTATTTTAGCAATATATAGTTGATGCCTATGTCAAAGTTGAAGGGGTGCCATCTAAATTTCATCAGGAATAACCAAATTCAGCTTAGAATGGCTTCATACTCTGGCTCTATGGATCATTTACCAAGAAATGCTAATGGTGGTGATCTTGGAGTTTCAATGATTCTATCATCTTCATTGTCGGGAAACCCCAGAAATATGCAACATTCTTACCAAGATGCAATGGTAATTGTTTGCAAATAAGGTAAACTTGATTTATTCTCAACATATACATGCAGTCTAGTGTTCATAAATAACTGACAACCTTGGCCCATCAGAAATGGCTAAATGCAGACCTGACTTACTCACGTGCATGTTTATAAAGTTCACCTTAATGAGCTTATAGTTGACATTAAGGATAGACATATACTGGGTCTGTTGTAGTTCACATACATGTCACCAAATTTAAAAAGAGATCCTTCCTCATATGCTAATGATGCTTAATGGCCAAGATAAAATCAGAACAAAACAACAAATTGACATAATTGTTTCTGCTGAAATTCCAAGGAGACAATAGCTTCTGCTTCAAGAATTGGTAAGAATGCTAATGATACATGGTGCTTGTGGAACATACAGCCCTACCTCTCTCTGCATGGTGAATTGTCAGTGGCATAAAAATTTCCTGAAGTCATTTATGGAAGAAACTGCTGAAAACATTGAAGATTATCCTGTCTATAAAGACGTAATAATGGAGAGAAACTGTACAAGTAGGAATTTATCACATAGATAAGTGATATGTAGTGCCTTTCAACAAGTATCTTCTGAAAAAATAGCAAGCTCATATTAAGTTGGAAGTGTGCTTTTCAGTAAAAAGCATTAAATACATATTCAGATATGTGTAGATAGGACATGACTGTGCAATGATGGAAATCAATATCCGGGAGTTAATTGCAGGAGGAGAAGGACAAATCAAGCAGATATGTTTCACCTCCAGAAGCCATGTGGCATCTCTCAGAGTACAAAATGCATTGACAGTCCCATATAGTATATTTAGCTTGGCACTTACCTGGAGGACAACCCATGTATTATCAAGAAGGTTGCAAAGTGCAAGCTGCTAGTCAAGCACACAACACCATGATATGCACTTAAGTGCATGGTTTAAATTAAATCAACTACATGCAGCTGCTAAAGAGTTTGTGTACTGCAAGATACCTCAGCACTACATATTTAATCAGGAGACAAAAATGAACTTTTATGATGCATTAAAGTGATCCTGCTTGGAGATTGCAGACAAATTCTCCCAGTTGTTATTCAGGCTCCTCCTGTTGCCGTAGTAGATGCTTGCCAGAAACAATGTAATATATGACATTATTTCCTGCAACTCAGGCTAACCCAAAATATGAGAGCAAATGATTATGAACAACAGTTCTCTAAATGGTGCCTTCAACTTGGAAATGGCACTCTCTCCATTGCACTCTTAATGAGGTTCTCCCAGATGATATTCCTGCAGCATGGCTGATTTGTTGCTGAACTTTTTGATGAATGTTCACTTGAAGAAATAGAAAAAAGAGTGATATTGTTGCCTAAAAATGCTGAATGATTGTTTCTGTTGAGCCCATTTTAACATCATTTTCTTTGGCTTTGTGTGTTAGTGCTGGTTTCCGTTTGGCATTTATTTAGCTGATTACTTACAATTCTATCACAAATATCGACTCCTATATTTTTTATTTTTCAAGCACGTTGTTTTGAGTTTTCTATGTTGACAATTTGGTGTCTTTTGTGGTCTACCAGTATGCTTTTTTTTCTTTTCTAAACCATTCCATTTCTTGTATATTTGCACCAGATTTTAGACACAGCTGACTAGGAACAGCCAACACTTTTTGCCACTTTGGATTGTAAATCTCATCCAAGTTTTACAATCTTTTCAACTGACAATTTGGACCTGTGTTTTGTTTCAATTAGTTATACCAAATTGCTTGTTGAGGTCTCTTCACTATTGACTGATTCGTTCTGCTTGTATTTGTTTTAGGAATGCAAATGAAAAGATCATTCAATAATTTTTTGATCCACATTGGGTGATTCAATAATTTTTTCCTATGGTTTTGAAAAAAATGATTCCATTAAAATTAATTTTATTAATTAAATTTAATTGTTTAAGGTATATTTTATGAAACAAGAATGTTCAGCGATTATAAAAAAGTTGCGTCGTCTTATGTTAGTGTTAAACCAAAAGTGAACATCTAGTTGTGCTAATCCCATAATTTTGCCAGGTGATGGTAATCAGTTTTAACTTTTCAAAACAACTTTTATCAAATACTGATTTATCTCCCTTACATCGAACAGCAACATCTTTAATATGGCTCATATTATGAACCCTCCTTTTGTTCCAAAAGAAAACAAAATCACGTATTCAAAATAAAATGAAAAATTGCATTTGGGATGCAATATAAATTTTTTAGCTATTTTTCCGTAAGTAAAAAATGAAATTTCATTCATCGTCTGTAATAAAGTATCAAAATTTGAAAAACAGAAAAGTCACTTTAAGTAGACAAAAATCAGATTGAAAATGCTAAAAAAGTTAAAAAACCGAATATATCTGTTGATATTTTTAGTCTCACCGAATCATTTTTTAAAAGATTCCTATTCTTTTTATTAATTTACCTGTTGTTCAAGTTGATAAGTAGACATTTAGTAAAAAATTTGAAGATAATCAGTTTTTAATATCGCAATAAGGTTGCGTAGGTGGTGAAAAGAAAATGTGAGTCATTTAAAAACAAAATAAAATGTTCTTTCATTTCTCTTGTTGTTTTATCATTTGTGAACGAGAGAGAGAGAGAGAGAGAGAGATTCAAAATTTTATTTTACTTGAAAGTTTTAAGTTAAAACTTTACTAAAAGTAAAAGTAAAACACAAATGATAAAAACAAATGTGAAACAAAAACGAGAGACGATCAATAGCAAATTCCAGGTAAAACTAAAAATAAGATTGGAAATTTGTAAACGTCGTAGAAAGCTTGAGATAAATTTTAATAGGATTTTGCTTTTGGTTTGAGTAAAAATTCAAAACAAAAACATTCTTGTTTGTACCCTCTGGGAACCTAAATTACGAGACTTTATTGAATCAGGTCCTGACCAGTCAACCCAAAACAAGCTCCATTTGGACAAACTGTTGAAACAGTAAGTCTATCTTTACTGTGAAAAAAGATAAAAACTGACACACACCTTAATAAATTGCATTGTTTGCCATAATTATTTACAAGTTTATTTATATTGTAACTACCGATTTTGCTATATATTGCTAGACTAAAAAAAAACTCAATGGAAAATATCCTTCCTTACTAATCCTTACGTTTCGACTTCGTTGATGTAATTTTGATAGTTTTTTTTTTTTTTATCGCTCAGAGTATGTGTATATTTATTTTTAAAATGAGAGGAGAAAGCCAAGCCTGTTCGTTTATCTATTATTCTTTTAAAAAAATAAATTCAAAATATTAAGCTGTTAGTGTTTTAATGGAATACAAGCAGTGGAAAAAAAAAAAAAAAAGAATTGCGTAATAAATAATAATAGTAGAGAGTCGACTGAAGATTCATCACTCGACCAGAAAGTTAAGGAGAGAGAAAACAACTTTTTATTATTTGCATTCTTAGTCATTATTTTTATTATTACTTTATTTTACCTTTTATTATTTTTTTATAAATCGACTAAATATAGAAAAATTATTTCGCCTTTTACCGCCACTCCTTACAAACAGAAATTTTAGCGAAAATGATTTTTATTTGAAACTCAAAAAGTCAAGAAAGAGAGGGACAGATATGGAACAATCCAAAGTTGTTATTTACTTATATTTCTCTGCCACCTTAAATCTGTCTCTATGCACACGCCCATTATTTGTTTTGTACTGTGAAACTTCAAACCCATTCTTTTTTATGCTCTGTTAGTTAAAAATGTTAATTTTACTATCATAAATAAGAAGAGACTATAGAATTCTGTTTTCAAAATTGTAAAGCACTTTTACATTTAAACACAGAAGTAACTAAAATTTTTTGATAATACTTTTTTTTACTATTCTCTAACTTCTAACAATAAGTAAAGAAAAACTGAGGATGACTTATTGCCAATTTTTTGTTTTTAGTTCCTGATGACATTCTCTAACAAGTTGAAATAATTTATTCACCTCTTTGCAGAAACCATACGTTGATGTCCTTTCTACTGTTTTTTTTTCTTAAACTTACAAAAAAAAAAAAAAAAGAAAAGAATTATTCCATTGCCTTTGAAGAAAATCACCACAATCTCTAGTCAGTAACAAGATTGGAAAATCTTGAAAGAATTTCATCATCAGAATAAACTTTTTGGACAACCCAATTCAAAATAACTGAAGTTTAAATCATTCAAAGACATTTTTTTACTTATTTTAGAGTTTGATGAACAAAAACATCTTTAATTACATTTTCTTATCTGAATATGATGCAAAAAGAAAAAAAAAAAACACTTTAAAGTCTAAATGTTGCTTGAATTGACAGTTTCTATCTTATAAAGTTTTCTCATGAATGTTTTACATTTTTGTATTTTTTATAGTTGTCTTAAAGTTTTGGACATGAAAACAATGACCCGGAAATTGTTGTCGGTTTCCTGTCCAAATGTCTACTGTAAGGAAAATTTGGTGTTTGCTTCAGATGCCACCACTGTTTATTGCCAATCATGTGGTGAGCAGCACAAGAAAGAGACTATTACAGATGTTTTTTCATTCCATGAATCTAAGAAACCTGGAGACACCAAAGTGAATGGAATTTCCTGCTACATGTGCAAATTGTTATCTCCCCTGCTGACCCGTTATGGAATGACCAAGGACACGGGCGAGGCAAAATTGTTATCCCAAATGGGCAAGGGTGAGATTTTCGATTGCAGTCGTCTCAGTAGCCGGGCATTTCTCATAGAACCTTGCAACCTCAATGTCCCTGGCTATGGCTGTGACACTACGGGTAGCCTTGACTATTTAGCTGAAACCCTGTGTGAAATCAAAAAGGCTAATGCAAACGATGAACGACTTGTGCCAATCCATGCTGATGGTGATGGACACTGTCTAGTCCATGCCATTTCTCGAGCTCTTGTTGGCCGTGAACTTTTCTGGCATGCTCTCAGGGAGAACTTACAACTTCATTTCCAAGAGAAGTTGGAATTGTACAAAATGCACTTTCAGGATTTCATTTATCTTTCTGAATGGCAAGAGATAATAGACGAGTGCAAACCAGACTTTGTTCCTCGTGAAGGTGAGCTGCTTGGACTCCGGAATATCCACATATTTGGTTTAGCCAATGTACTTAAGCGTCCAATTGTTTTATTGGATTCTATTGATGGGATGAACAGTTCAGGTGATTATTCAGGTAAGTTCCTGCTCTTCTGTTCATTTCTTGGGTAAGAGGAGAGACTTTGTAAGTCTCGGAGAAAAATTGTATCTAATGTTTGGTATTTTAGCTTGAACGATATGATCTTGATGCAACTTGTCTATTTATAAATTATCTTGTTTGAGTTGAAAAACTAAAATGTCAAAGTTAACCTTTAGCGCTCTGCATTATTAATATTTCTTCCCTTTCCACTGCATTCTTTTTCAAGGCCTCTCTATTGCAGTAACCGTATTGTTAATTTCACTCAGGAGTGTTTTCTGTTGTCATAGAAGGATATGACAACACAACTATGAAATTCAAACAAGTTAAAATTCAGGGATCAGTCACCTTCAGTGGCAGGATAAACTTTTTGTGCCACAAATGAAATCACAGTGATAAAGATTCAACAAACTTATAACATATTTTGGTTTGTTTTGCTTTTTAATCTCCAAGTCAAAGTTATGCGTTCTTCTGACCACCTTGGTTCTAATGTAAATTGACTGCCTTCTGTAGTTCAGTTCTAATGTAAACTAAATGCCTTTTATAGTCCAGTGTTTTAAAACATTTAAAAAAACTTTTTTGAGGGTAGAAAAATATAAATATAAATAGTTTTTTGGTTGACATGTTGTGGTCCTCTTTTTGCAGCTTTAGCATCTGTTTAATGTACAAATATAGATGGCTATACTAGTAGGATGTTTCTATTAAACTGCTGTTGCCCAAAGCTGAGATAAGGCAGAGAATCCCTTTGGTGTATGCAAAGTGACTCTGCATCCATTTTTCCCACTAATATAACATCCTTAGTATACAACCAGTGTTGATAAAATCTTCAGGATATACATATTTATAAGAATGTGAATTTCAGCTTATATATGTGTTTTTCTTAAAAAATATTTACAACTTGTTTAGTAGTTTGTCTGTATTTGAGATGAGGTATTATAACTATTTACATTGTTCAGACTGTTGTCCTCATCATGATGTTTCAGCCGTTGTATGCTTTGGCCTTCTTCCGGTGATATACATTGAAATTTCAAACTGAACCCTTTATTTAGTCCACGGGGATAGATTGTTTTAGTTCCACATGCCATGCCTTTTCTGAATATCTCAATTTACAGTTAATTTCCTTTAGTAACTCAAATCTACAAATGGCCAGGTATTGAACTCACAACTCTTTGGGTCAAGTCACTTTTGGATTACTTCTATAAACACTTTTATCCACTGGGCCATGTGTCCACAAGAAAATTATTTGTAATGTGAGATTTTATTATGCCAATTGACAGTTCTTCCCCGTGATTTAAATAAGCATATATAATAATATACTTATTTTTAAAATTTCATATATAGAAAGATTGCTTTGAATTGTAAAAGAAAGATATAACTTCAAAAGGGAAACAAGATATTAAGATATAAAATTATTAAACCTACAATAAGTTGATGTCGGTCACAATATTTTTATAATCTGTTTTCCAATATGTCACTTGCTCACTCTATTTTAGAGTCCTGAATCAAAAACCAGTCTTGTAACACATGTTAATGCCTCATGTCATTACACATTTATGTAAATGTATTGGCAATGTAACAACATTTCAATGCAGCTGATGACTCAGACCTGTTAGGGTCCCAGTTATAGGGAAATGGTGAGCCCCCACCCCCCAAAAAACTATGGAAATATAAAAATACATATTTATAGTAAAAATACCAGCAATACATTTTTATATAAAAAAACACCAACAATACATTTTATCTGTAGTTGAAGTTATCAAAATTGTATTCAAAATATTTAGATTTCAGCATTAAATAACCCATAGAGGTGTTGATATGCCACTAAACAAAATCAAACAAAAATAAAAAAAACTGACAGTTCCTTTCTTCATTTTTATGATTTTCAGGATCATTTCTCAATGATCAAAAATAGTTTTTTCTCCATGAGTCACCTTGTTCTCTGAGGCTTGTTGACTTTCATTCTCACCTCTTTGCTCCTTATCACCTGCGTTATTGTCAGATAAAAGAAATCACTTGCCACCGTATATATAAGATATGCCACCATATATATATGGTGGCATATCTTATATATACAGTGACAAGTGATATGCTCTGTTGACTGATATATTATTTAGAGACTGCACATTGGTCGCCATTCGTATTTTCCACTCGGATGTGTCACAGGTGTTGAGTGATTCATCCATAATCTTCAATTTGCACCTCAGAATTCATTGATTCAAACAAATTCATTGGTGTGGCTTGGGAATGTCTCCACTCATATGTATAAATTGTCATTTGAGGGGTTGAATCCTTTGTGTGGTTCAATCTTGGTGTTATAACAGAAGACTGCTTCAGTTAGGGTGTTGCAGACCCGGTAGCGTGCAGTGCTGGTTTATTAAAAGGTGGCCTTGTGCCAGACACTACACAAAACTACCGAATCCACAAACAAAGTAGAAATATTGCGTGAGTGAACTTAGTGAGGAAAAGGGGTCATTCAACAACTGCATAAATATAATACAAGTAGATAGCCGGAATTAAATGACAAAAGGCGTCTGGTTGAAAAACATATATGAAATTTTATTATATTTAAACAAGTAATTGTCTTGACAGTTGAGACCATTAGTAAAAGTGTTCCGCGCCAAAACAGAACACCAAGATGGACAAGGCGGGAACAGTTTCATCAGAAAGAAAGTTCTGGAAAAATGACTTGTTAAACGAAAGGTGTATGTGTACACAAATAGGAAAAGTACTCACTGTGAAGTTTGATAGTGTGAGTGTATGTAATATTTTTTTAGGTACTGGTTCAAAGTAGTTAGAAGGTTCAAAGGTGTATGAACATATTATCAACTTTCATTGAGGAGAATTCAGAGTTGTTTGCATCAAGACAAGAAGTTGGTCTTGGAAAAATATATTGACGACGGTGTCGTAGGAACTCAACATTTTCTAGTTGAAAACGGAGAAAAGGTTCAACAAGCTGTTGCATCAAGATGGGGATAAGTCTTGGAAAAAATATATTATCGACATGTTGAAATTTTGGTTAGTTAGGAATAAGATATTCCAGCCCGCGTATGGGTTAGGGGCACGGAATAAATGAGTGAACCGTCTGGCTTGAAGATCAGGCCGCAACTGGGTTGGAAACGCTGTTCGTCTGTTGTCAGGCAACGTGCGGGAAAAAAATTCAAATTCTGATTTTAGACTTATCAGGAGCAGCCAGTAAGCAACCTTCCTCACTCCAGCCAAAAGAGGCTGTTTACTGCTACAACTAGCTTAACGAGAGAGGAAGGGGTGCAATCCGTGGGCGCGTGCACACACGCACAAGTGTGGAAGGAAGGTATGTAAACTCGCGCGCGTGTAAAATGTAGGTGGAAATACCCCCTTCTCTGCCATCAATTTTTTTAGGTACAGCCTCTGTCGACATTCTGATGATTTTGCAGATGACCCAGAGGTCTCAAGATGATATCACATTTTTTCTACTGTCACTACTAACTTATCAACTAAGATATCAGTGTAATAACTGGTAGCTTCTCCAATTCTCTTATCTTTATCCAGAATTGTTTTTAAAATGGCTGCTTAGCTTCAGTGCAGAGTTCAGCCCAAATCTTACTCTGGTCAGACAATACATTTTTCCTTGGTAATTAACCAACTGGTATTTCCACAGCTTTTTTTGCTCTGTGGAGCTGTAAATAAGAAGATCTTAAATTGACAATTGTGACTGCACCAGCCCTCTGTCTCCATAAAAGTGAAAGATGTTAGATTGATAAAAATTACCTATTTGCTCTTTATCTTATTCAGTTGGACACCGATCCCTATTTGATTTCAACTCATGTATGTATATATATATATATATATATATATACCAATTTTATTGTGGAATCATTGACTTGCATCTGAAACATGGTAGCTTCTCTGTATCATTAAAAATTTTGCAGAGTATAATTAAGTAATTTTGCAATTGTCTTGTGCTTTTGAACTATCATAAACTTTGTGTTGCTCTCTATCTTCTTGTTTATATTCAATACTTCACAAATATTGTATTCAACAAATAACATTCTGTTTACCATTGTAAAAATTATGCTGTTTTATGTAACACAAGTTGCCGAGAATGACTTGTGGCCTCAATTGTGTTGATGGGTTGAGAATGCAGGAGAATTGGTTGACTATGATCCTTTCCAGTCACTTGAATCAATAAAACAAAATGGCAAGAAAGAAATTAAAAGGGCAAAAGAACATCAAGTGCTGCAGAGAAACAAGAAAGTTATAGCAAGTAGTATAAGTAATGTCTCCTATGTAGTCACTGATGCAAAAAATATCAGTTATATGTGAATAGGTATTTGATTTATTTTTATTTTTTTAGAAAAGGAAACTAAATGACTTATTTACATATATTTATTATAGAAGTTCTTTAATTTTATATTTTTAAACATTTTTATTTTTATATATTTTTTTAATAAGTGATAAACAAACATTTTTTTTAATTTTTTTTTTTAAAATAAAATAATGTTTTTCGCTGGACAGATTTTTCTCTGAGTTCTTATTGAATATGTCTTATTCTGCTTTTTAAATTATTAAAAATAAAATTATTCAAACAAAATTCACACAAAACAAAAGAAATAAAAAAGCAATTGTCTCATTGTTATGGTAACATAAAGCATTCTTCCATTTGTGTCTGCATTAACATAACAATGGAATATCACATTAATAAATAGTAAGACCAGGTTGTATGACCAATAAATCACACCGCATTTTATATTATAGAGTAGTTCTTTTTTTTTTTTTTTGTTAATACATTGTATTATACAAATTATCATACCTTTGTTTGTTGTTCAGAATACTGTTTTAATGTATATGCCATGTGTACATTATCTTTTTGAATCTTTTCCACTGATCCTTTTTTTTTGTATGACGAAGTGGGATAAGTTGATAATAAACATCAAAACCTCATTTGCCATTAAAATATCAATTTATTTAGAAAAGAAGTTACTTAATCCTCTGAACCTCTAGGTCCTCTGTTCAATGTTCCAGTTCATCATCATCATTCAAGAATATATTGCAAATATTTTGGGGCCAGTTGACCTCTTATTAAAACAAAACTTCTTGAGTTGAATGAATGACATTGAAAATTGAACAAGTATTGATGGGTTAAAATATGATGATCTATCATAAAAAAATTTCTTTTCTCTTTGTCTGTCCAACACAAATATGCATAATAAGACGATATTGCTGTTCAACTCTCTGTATATTGATGAGAGGTTGTGATGCTATTCATTCTGTGCTTTGCTGTCACTGGTTATTGTCAATTACTGATTGCTTTGATGAGTATCAACAATTCCTTGTTGTTACCATATTTGTCCAGTTTGGGTGTCAATGTAGGAATAAGGTAACTTTTAATTCTTGTGTCTGGGTTGCCAAGCAAGTATTAACTCACAGCTAAGTCAAGGTGTTTATATGAAATGAGTAACCTAATTCACAACATCAGTAGTAGACAGTTGTAATAAGTTTTGAATATGAGAGTGGGCGTCCAGGGAGCCCAGCCCCTTACCTAGATATTAGTCTAGTCAAATAATGACTTAATATTAAATATCAAGAGATGTATTTATTTTTTAATGTCTTTTTATGATTTAATAAATGCTAGCAGGTTTTATAAACTTTGGATTATGAACCATTGCTTTTAACATTTAAGAGTCCTCAAGTGATTTACATCTTCCTTTTCAGGTGTGTTCCTGCCAGCCCTTTGCAACAAACAAGAATGTTTGGACAAAGATGGCCAACTAAATAAACCTCTATGCATTGCTTGGAGCAGCTCGGGTAGGAATCATTACATTCCACTAGTTGGAATTGAAGGTCAGTTGTTAATTTGTTTTCCATTGTCATCTTAACGACAAAATATTTAATGTGCTTTTTTTTTTTTATTATTATTATTCTAAATCCTGTTCTCTACTTTCTTCCAGACAAATGGATGCCTTTATTCCATAATTTGACACCACTATATATTTGTGTATATAATGTAACATCAGTAAATTACTGTACTATACATGCTTTGTATTATGCCATTTTACAGAAATGCAAGCACTGTTGACATTTATTGTTACCCATGCTACTGAATCAATCTATCAGTAGGTTTTGTACTATCTTCTTGAATTCAATTATTATGTAAAGTTTTGTAATGTTGGTTTGCAATAGCTCTTATCTTTGCAATAGCTGACACATTTGTACAGTATCTATGCATTCAATTTTTGTGAAGCTCAACAAACCTGCTACCATGATCCTCAAAATAACATTTAGTGAACATTATTTAAGTCCAATACAGGTTTTTTTAGTGGCATGCATGCTTCAAGGCCAGTTAAAAGTCAGTTCAAGATGGGTGTTCTAGGAGACCAGTTACCAATTCAACAAAACACCATAAAATGTGAGAAAGATTCACATACTCTTCCTTTAGGACCTTTACCAAACAATTAACTTGTTTACATTGAAATTGAAACCACAGATAAAATTCAAAAGGAACTGAACGGCTATCAGGAAAAGAACTTTCATGGTGCTTTTGATGTGCTGTTTTATCTCTCTGTTTCTAAGAGGATTATTTTGAAGGGGTGGGTGTCCAAATTTAAATAACATGTAAAATATATTATTTTTTTTTATTTTTTTTTTTTTTTTTTTTTTTTTTTTCTGTTTTAGTTTTTTTGTTTAGTCCATGAATTTTTCAATACCTTCTTGTCTGTTTTCTAGTCTGCTCATGTTTAATACAATGTATGCTAACCTTGTTGGCTTCCCTGTGGAGTATAGTGTCGTAGCCACACTACACTTGGTTTTGCTGCTGTTATTTCCATAGCAGGTAGGTTTTTATGGAATCAAGTTGCAAGTCCCATGCACAACTGGTTTTGGATTCACAGTTGTTTTCTTCTAGACTGGCAAGAGAGCACAGGATACCCTGCTATTAAATCTTGCTGGGTAGAGAAGAAATTTATATCTTTTCAAGGGTATTAGTGTTAAAGTGAACACGACGCCTTTGGAATTTGATCTGGACATGCCAATCCTAATTTCTGAACCAATAACTGGCACATTATCCACACATCCATTTGGTACAGTGGCATTGAAAATTCATTAACAACTGACAATTTTTGCTGCCACTCTTGTACTTGAACATGACATTCATTAAAAAAAACAAAAAAAAACTGGAAGAAAACTATTATCTTTCTTCGGTGGCTATTGAAGACCAGGTAGCTTTTCTGTGACATTGTGACATGTTTTGTCAATTGCTTGCATAAAAAAATAACTTTGTATTCATTTCTTTATGAATTTTTAAACTTTTCTTCAGACGCCAAATCAGGTTCCAGTCTATATAAAAAGCAACATATTTAAGCAGATCTGAGCTCTAAGTACTGGCATCTCATTGTACTGAAAAAAAGTTGTGTTCTGTTAGTTTTTCAATAATAGATGTCTTTTTGTAATTATTGCAAAAGCCATGAAATATCTATAATAACAGCTGTTTGAATAAAGGCTTGCTATCTTATATTGATTGACCAACAAAAGCTGGAGAATTATCAGTATCAACAGATAACTATCGAAAATATATAATTTT
This sequence comes from Acanthosepion pharaonis, assembly GCA_903632075.3. Lineage (NCBI taxonomy): Eukaryota > Metazoa > Mollusca > Cephalopoda > Sepiida > Sepiidae > Acanthosepion > Acanthosepion pharaonis. The sequence goes on from CAHIKZ030001398.1 coordinate 626,864, forward strand.
TTTTTTATCATTTCACCCCAAATAAGACAACAAAGCTACTAAGATGAAAGGAGTTACTGAGTATTAGAGAATATGAGAGAGAACAATAAAAGAACAAGACAGAAGATAACAGTTGGCATTGCATTTAAATTTTTGAAAGAGAGTTCCATAAGTGAAAAGTATGAGAGAAGAAACTTATGGTTACATCTAGCCATTTTGACTGTAAAATGATGAGACCTTGCCGCCAATCTAGTACTGTGCTTAAATTTATAGAGGAAAGTTTATCAGAACAATTACTATGAAAATATTTATACAAAAGGCATATGGAAGTTACATTACAGTGGTGGAAAAGGAACTGAGATGCTAAGTCAGGACCAATAACATTTAAGATTCTTTGGATTTTATCGAGAATCTCTAAATATATAGCAGGAGCACCAGATCAAATGTGGCAGTAATATTCAAAGCAAATAATAGACTTATTAAATATGTAAGCATTTGAATATATTTTATTAATGTAGATAAACATGGAGAAAAAACAAGCTTGTGAGCAAATCACATTGTTTTTTTTTTTGTTTTTTTTTTCATTTAGACAAATGCTGTTTAATGAATCATTCTGTTTGGGTTGATAATTTCTTAAATAAATAAATATTTAATTTTCATGATTTTAAATTTAGTATAATTAGGCAGCAATTGTTTTTTCAAGCAAATTTTACTTGATAAATATAGATATAAAGGATAGACATATATATGCTATTTAATGCATTTATCAGTGGACTTTCCTCTCCCTGGTTGAAAAATATTTAATTTCTTTCAAAAAATGATCTTCAAGTCAATGGAATGTTTACCACACATGATGAGTGATGAGTTTTATTTTTAAAGTGGATGAACAGTAAGTCCATCTCAACATTAAAACAAAAAAGAAAATTTGTTTACTAATTTAATTCTAAGATATTCCTTTCAGGCAAGCCAGCACCTCGTCTGCCACGGAGCATGTTACAGAAAGCTTGGGGAATGCCTGTCAATATTATTAATGAATATGTTAATTTTGATGAGAATGGCTGCTGCACAATTGGAGGAAATAAACTCAGTGTAAGTATCACAGATTGACTGACATTTCTGTTGTGTTAGTTTTTATTTTTTCAAATATTTGTGCATCAAATGAAGACTTGTTTTGCAATGAGATGAGCACAAACTGAAGAAAGCCTTGTCAATTGCATCATACTGCATAACCCATGTAGATATTAAACTGAAATTGGGATTTCTTTTCTACAGAAATGAAGCAATTTCTCAGACTCCCTCTTTTCCCTTTTTTGCTGCTGCTGATAATTTCTGTCAAATTGACAACTCGGGACGACTCTTGTCTCAAGATAAAGGATTTTTATTGTTCACATTTTTTTTTAATGAAAATTATTGGGCAAATATGAAATATTAGCCTTCAGTTTCGTAAGCTTTTAAACTATGGTGGTTATGTTGAGGTGTTAAGAAATAAAAAAAAAAATAAGCACTGAGCAATTTCTAATGACCACTGGACGTATCCTATCAGCAAACATGTCCAAGTGCAATAACAACAAATATGAAGATATAGGAATAAAAAATGAGATGGGTTAATTGTCCAAATGAATTCCTCAATTTTGTCATTGCTACTAACAACAATGAGAGAGGAGGTTAGAGTTTATTCTGTTTGTTCTGCAGGACAGATACATCCGGAAACTAATTGATGCAATGGAAAAAGTCTACTATGAGAAAAACCTTGTACAGCCAAGCTTGGTTGCTGACACATATCAACTTTTACGCAGGGATTCAGGTAAATATCTCTACTTTTTTCTCAGTTAAATCAATTAAATAATCAACTTAAGATACTTTTATTTTTCTTTTGTTAGAATTTTTAAATTAATGTTTTGATCCCAAAAGAATTCTAAAAATTCCAATAAATATCAGAATGGATGATTGCATATTGACTGTGTGTTGTATGTGACACATTTACTTAGAATATTTACAGTGAATTTGTCATTATTTTGATTTTGAGAAAAATGTTCCCTTTTACTTTTTGTTTTCTCTTATAATAGCTTCCAAGAGATTTAAATCTCAGAAGTGTGACACAATAGGTCTCCACTCAATTGGCTTAGGACTGTAAATAATTTTATCTGGGTCTGAACCAGTGACAGTTTTATAACAATCAACAGTAAAACTGAGATCTGAACACTTCAAAGCAACCACACAATGTCTGCAAATAGGAAAAAGAAAATTAATTTATATAAATGAATAGATAAATAAAAACTTTTGGGCCAGAAGGAATTCCTGTCAGATTACATTCTAACATATGAGCCATTTATGAGCCCATTGAGATGTGGAGGCAGAGGAAAATTTGGTTGGACAAAAAAAAAAAAATTATCAATCAAGAAATGTCAGATATTATAAAAGTGCTTTTTCTCCCTCATTTCAACTGCAGTAGCTTTACATGCTAAGCAAATATGGGCTCTTTTTTGGCGGGGACAAGGCAAGTTGCAACCAGTTGTGCTTGTCCCAGGTTCTGTCTCATTACGTCTGCCACATACTTGCATTTGATGCACTGACAGAAATTCACATTTTCCAGTCTCTAAGAACATTTGCTGTTTTATTTTAACTACTGCTTATTAAAATTCATCCTGCTTTCTTAGTCATACAGTTTAAACTTTAAGTAAGTTGTCATTCATTCGTAATACCAACACATTGGACGCATTGTTGAATTCTTTTGTGCTGATGCATGTCCTATAGGCTAGTAAATTAATACTATAAGTTCTTCATCTAGTTTCAAAACCAATGGGGTAGTATTTTCAGTTGAATTTTATCCAGTATGATTCATTTTGTAGTTTCTCATGAAGCCACTTTGAGAAACCACATTCCCCAACTCCCCCCCCCAAAAAAAAACAAAACAAAAAAACATTACATCTTTGTGATGGATGAAGTGATACCATTTTCCTCACTAAGCCTTAAAGCTTGTAGACAGCAATGCTGGTCATTATTTTCATCTGGCCAAAGCAAAGACTCTTACAAGTGAATGGAACTAATAATAATGAAACAGTCACCTCAAATTACTGAAATTAAACCTTGATTATTGCTATTCATAGGCCATAATAGATAGCTATTAATCTAAATTCTAATGAATATACATCTGCCTTTGTTAATTTCATATTATTGATTATTGATAACAATATAAAGTTAGCAATACATTTTAGTACAACACACTTATCCTTTGTTAACAATAAGTTCAATGTTTCAGTGAAAATTCCAAAGAACAAATAATGTTAAAAAATATAAAGTTTGTTGTTAATTGAAGTGGTGTGAGATTAGTATTTGAAAGGTGATAGATGAAAAGAGTCAAGGTTGAAAGTATTTACTTAATCAAGTTGAGAACTACTAAGTAGGCTGGTAGCAAGATGGCGTATAATTTTACCAAGTAGTGTTTTTTCACTGGTTGAAGAGAATGAAATTTGTTTTTTTAAAAAAAATTTTTTATATTACAGCAGTCCTTTGTTTGGTTAGAGTTATTCTTGTTTAGTAGAAATTTTTCTTTGTAAGTTGAGTCGTAGAAATAAATTTGTCATCAAAGTTCTGAAAGGCCAACTGCTAAGTTGACTTACACTTGCATCATTCTATGTCTTTTTATATGCCAGTTTATTTTCTTGCACCAGCTTGTGAATTTCTTTCTTTTTTATTCTCTAATTTCCCAAAAGCGATGCTTCTCAGTGGTTAAATATTTATTTCTAACATAGACTTGAGAATTTCCTTCTTTGTTTCTATAGTTTACCCAAGGTAAGGCCTCTTGTTGGTTGGATATTTACTTCACACCTAGTTGCGAATTTCTTTTCTTGAATTGGTGATTTCACTAACCAAGCTAGGAAAGTTTTATTTTTATTTTTTGCTCTCTGATTTATTTTTTTGAAATATAGTATGAATTATTTTGTGTTTGTCTAATGAAAATCAGTTTGTTTTCCAACTTTAAATTGCATTTCACAAGGAATTAATATGGTACAGTATAAATAATTGTAATATTTTTCTTTTTTGTTTGTCCAGTCATTGATAGTATGAAGCCAGACACAGTCATGCACATTTGTAAACAATTAATTCAGCAATGTCAACTTTATCGCTGCCTTAACTGTAAAAGTCTAAACAACTGTAACATACCACAAGATCGGTTCATCAATACTGGGCAACTTGAAGTTGGTAAGTAATGAAACTACAAACTACAAATACCAGTTGTTCAGTCTTGGAACATTATGATTTTCTCTCCATCTTCTCAGTCTAAGTATCTGCCATTAAATGATTATTATCATTGCTGGTAAGTTTGATCCTTAGTGCTCCATAAGTTTGACCTTGTGTCACACTAGAATAAATTTAATAAATACTTATTAATAGTAAATTTTTTATTGTTCTCATAAGATACATTGTAGGACAAGTCAGAAGCAGTCGGATTGTTGGATAATTAAAATGTTACTGATATTAATAATAATAGTGTTGTTCAAAATGTCAAGACATTAGAATTAGGCTGTGGTCTGTTTCCCAAAGGTTGATGAAAACCTATGAACTATATGTGCTATACTGTTTCAGAAACAACAATATGTGTAGTTATGGAAAAAGTGAATATTAACAGTAGAATGCTCTTTTGTCTTCGCTACCATGCTAGGAGGCGCAGTAGAGTAATGGATTGTGGCTCATATTGTGAATTTGGGGAGTAGAGTTTGAATTCCATTTGAACTCATTACTTTCACTTGTGTGCTAATACTCATTGGAAAGGTATGAACTCATCTCTTTTACTCCCAGCTATGGGTAAATAACAGGACAAAATGGGTTCTATAGCCTTGGGTTGCAACAAGTCTAGAAGAAAGAAAACTCTGTATTCAAAATTGTATGTAGCTCTGGTGAAGCACATACTATACAGCTAACGAAATGATCGTACAAATTGACTCGATGATCCCAACTATGGTTGACTCCATTTTTTTGCCTTTGCTATATATGGCAAATAAAGAAAGCTTCCACTGAGAGTGCTGACTGTTTATTTCTAATGTTCCTTTATTTTCTCTAACACTTTAGCTGCTGCATTGTTATAGAATTTTAAATTAAGAAAAAAAAATGTTTCTTTGTTTAGATGCTGATGGTAACTTCCCATGGGTGCTGCCATTTGGTTTTTCATCAGTTACTTAGCAGTACAGATTAATTTAAACAACATACTACAACATACAATAAGAATTTATTTCAAAACGGGTCATAATGTTTGCTATTTTGCTGATTTGGAAATAGCACTAAACACGAGTTACCATTTGACAGTGTCTTGAAAATGTATGCGGTGGCTGGCTGTTCGAATCCGAGTATGTTGGTCTACTCGGGCAGTTAGCCAATCCCTTTTGCAGACGCATGCTCAGGCACATTTGTGTTTGTTGACCACCCACAGAGCCCATCTGTAATTTATACTGCAACTATGCTGAGCAAACCTTAGTTATATTTTATGGGAGAGAACACATTAGCTATGAGTTAATTAGTAAAACTTGTATCACAAAAAATCATTAACAACCCCCATCCCAAATTCACATACTTTAAAAATATTTTTTTGGCTTTAAATAATCTGCAAAGGATTGATGGGCTGTAAAAGAATGAATCACTCACTTTGTGGTCAGAAAAATAGAGTGGATTGCCACAAGATCTGTGCATATTTATTCTCTTAGAAAGAATAATAAAATAGTAAAACTCGTGGTGTTTGTCAAAATAAAAGGAAATAGTGAGTTGACAATTTTATTTTTTAATTGGTAGCTAATTCAATTAACCAATCAGGGGAATGAACATTGAATAAGTGAAAAAAACAAAAAAAACAACACTTTTTATTAAAAAGGAAAATGCAGCTAGATCTCATATTTTTTTCTTGATTTATTTAATGTGAAAGAGAAAATCACTTCAGCAATGTTTTATTTTTCAGTTCTGCGTGAGTCATATATAAAAGATATCGTCTGTGAAGATTGTAAGGTGTAAGTATCTTTGTCAATTTCGTCTTTTGTCTTTTTAATTTTATGAAATCTAAAATCAAAAAATGGAGAAGATTTGTTCCCATTGTCAATCTTTTGTCATTTGAATATTTTCCAATTGGAATCTTTTTTTTTTTAAATGGGGTCAAAATATTAACCTCTGTGGTTCTCTTGTTTATATATTGTAATAGAATATTGAACTATGTTTGGAACAACAACACATTTGTGAAGCACCTAGTTTGCTTGCCACTTGATTAGAATGGATGCCTGTGTGTATGTGTAATACACACATTGTTTATCTATTGATAAGATGTATCTTTATACACAGATGTATCCACTGCACTGTTATTTGGAAGGGGGATTAATGTTGGTTATAACTGACTGGAACGACTGCTAGAAACCTTACCTGCCAAAATTTAGAGACAAATCCTACAGATGCATGCTGGAATTTTTTCCTAACCAATAAAAATAGACAATTCTTGGTTTTATTGCCATATTTTTGTTCTTTCTTGCTTGGATATCAGAATGCTATAACCACTTGACTGTATCCCATTTGAACACTATTCTTACTTTGCAAAAATTTTGCTTTATTGCTGTTGCTTTGCTTTTTTACTTGCTTCACACACACACACACACATATATATATCTTATGGAAAGAGTGTGCAAGTATACTAAAATGGCTTTAGGTATCAACCAGTGTTGAAATACAGCTGAAGCTATTGAATGGTTCAGTAATATAAAAAAGAAAGAATAATGCACATTTTTGTAGTTTGATATCTGTGACTTCTACCCATCCATTATGGAAGATCTACGGATGGCCGTTGTTAATTTAGCAAAGAACTACTGCCATATTTCTGACCAAGAAGTAAAAAATAAGAGAGGCACAGAAACCAATACTATTTCAAGATGAAAGTCTATGGACTAAGAGAAATAACCCAGACTTTTGTGTATTTATTTTTATTTGCATTTATTATTTTTATTTATTTATTTGCTTATTTATTAGTTTCTATTTTATCTTATTTTATTTTCATTGATATGTATTATTTTTATTAGTAGTTTAATTTTATTTTATCACAGTATATTTTATTATTATTGATATTGCTACTCTTATTTAGTTTATTAATATTATTATTAATTACTTTATTAATTTTCAAGGAAGAAAAATAAAGTCCCCCTCCATTTTCATGATTATTCATTCATTTTGATTACAGCTGTGTCTCTTCAGATTAGAATTTATAATTCTTATTTTCAACCTTGAATGCTAATCTGGGCCTAAATTCAAATCCCAAATTAAACTACAATTCATTTAAATATTTTAAAAATAATAATATTCCAGCCCTGCAATAAACCCCAAAAATTGCACCTGACGAATGCAGAATGTATGAAACTCTGAGTTGTTCAATCAGTGATTCATATTTCTTAATATATTAAATAGCTTTGTTATTTAACATTGAGCATTGTTTTTTCTAAAACTATAGTGTGTGTGTATATATATATATATATATATATATATATATATGTATGTATGTATGAACGCTCAATCATACATTTACCTATATTTATCCATTTGGTTATATATAATTTATGAAACACATTAACCAATAACTTACCAGAGGCTAATGTATTCAAGGCAAACAGATTTTTGCAAATAAAATGCTCACTATTAAAAAAATAATGAACAGATAAATAAAAATTCAAATGACTTTAAATTTAAGTTTTGCAGAGACATGGTGCTTCTCATGAGGTTAAAATAATTATATTGAATTCATTAACAGATATCAATTATTAACTATTGTAAATATGTTACAAAAAAAGTTAATTATTGATATCAACTAAACTTTAAATTTGTTGTGTACTAAAAATGTTATGATGCATATAAATATACATTTATTACTCTCTCTTCTCTGTGTGTGTGTGTGTATTTTAAGTTATGCTTTGTTTATGGGTTAAAGTGCTCAATATCAAGAATAGAGCACATGTAAATATAAAAGTTGACATTGAAGTCAACACCCAGCAGCAATACACTGTTTCATTCTTAAACATGATCTTCAGGCCTGAATATTGTGATTAAATATGAAACAGTCACTGCTGAGTGTTTATCTCAATATCCACTTATATATATATATACACACACACACACACACACACACACTAAACACTTCTCACAAAATGCACTGATACTGCACTCTGATTCCTATAATTCTAACAAGAGGGCCAAAGAATTATACTTTAATCCTAAGCAGATAATCCCTTTATTTTTGAGAGATACTATGTGAGTTTCTAAATCATTTTCAATAAATATATAAATATAGAAATGTACTCTTTTCCAAAATACATTTGTAAGATCAGTTGTAGGTTAAAAACAAAATCAATGCTTATTTATGTTTAGTGTCTATAAACAGAGTGAACATTATTGTTCCTTTCTAATCTTTTATCTACTTGTAGATTCAATGTACAAATGCTAATTGGGTATGTGCATACAAACGATGTCTTCTTAAAATGGGAATGAACAATTTTCCTGTTCTTGATTGAGACTGTGCGAATGTTAACTCTAAGGCTGTTGCCACCACCTTTCAGTTCTAATTGAATCTGAATAATGAATTTCCGTTGTCATTTTTAATGAACAAATTAAAATTTAGCTACATTCATCTTAGCAGTAGGTAGAGTATTGGCCAGCAGGCAAAAAGTTGCCTAATCTTGGGTGATGTGTAACATAATGATGATAAAAGCATTTATTTACACCATAATTCCCTTCTTTGTAAATGCACTTAATTCAATAGGGAATATTAATCACTAAACATCATACAGGGAAAATTCCAGATCAGGAATTATGCTAATAACTGTTTTTTGTGCTACAAACTTATTGATGCACCTTTGTTTATACAGGCTTAATGACTGCATCACATTGAAATACTGGTTCCCATATGATTACTGAAGTTAAGCAACATCAAGCCTAGATGGGGGACCACTTGGAAATAACAGGTGTTGTAAGATTGGATGTGTGGGTGGTGTAATGGATAATGGCTCTGAATTGTTAATTGGAGAGCCGAGTTCCAATTCCAGTTGGGTTCATTATATTCACTTACATGCAAATACCCTTGGGAAAGGTATGAATCCACCTCTTCTTCCCCCAGCAGTCGGTTAATTAGTAAGACTTCTACCACTAGAACCATTATAATTTAAACGAAAATAAAATAAAATTGTGTACAAAATATTTAGTTTTTGTCATTAAGTAACCTATATGCTGTTAAACAAAAACAGACAACCTTGTTTACTCAGAGTAGAATGTTTATTTGCTCAAAATTATTACTTGTATTTTTTTTATCTCTTTATTCATAGGTATAAACTTTCAACGCTAGTTTTATTTGAAGTTAGTGTTGAACCAAAACTTATTTTCATTTATTTCAACTTTTTGTCCTTCCAGAAATAGATTACGTTTGGTAAAGGCTAATGGCAACATATGTTATCAAAATGGGGACCTGGTTTCAAATCCACAAGGCAACAAATATTATTGGAATGGAATCTTTTATAACAATCTGCCACAAGTGTAAGTTTTTTTTCTTTTTTCATTCCTTCATATGTTGTCTGAGAAGGATTAGTCACTAATTCAGTTTTCTTTATTATTTACAACAATTGTTGGTAGACTTTCTGTAATTCAGCTTATAATTATTTAAACAGTAAACTTTCTTATAAAATTCATTTTGTGTTAATGCTTGTCTAGGTATTGTGTATTTTTAAACTTGAATGAGCAAATTCCAAAAGCATTATTGCAAGTACATTTAGTTATTTAACCCTTTGGAGACAGTTTCAGTGCCAAGAAGACAGCCTATTTCACAAGCCCTCACTTGGAACACAAAAAAAAAAATCGATATAAAATCACAGAACATGGCAAACTATCAGAGAAACTGCCATTATAAGTCCAAGATGTGTAAAAAATGTGAGAATCAATCTGATTGGCTGCTATGATGACCAGACAGCTTATCTTGAAGCTTGTATTATCAAGCCAATGGATCAGTCCAGTTGCTGTCTTCATCATTTGTCTCTGAAGGGTTAAAAAAAAGTCAGTTTTATAAAGTTATAATTATTTTCAGACAAGATTTGGAATAGAGGAAAATCTTTAATGTAAAGATTTATATATAGATTGAAAAAAATCTAAAAGTAAATCTTCATATTAAAGAAAAAAATGTAGTTAATTTTCATTAAGCTCCATTTTTTTCTCCATATTTTCTCCTCTTTAAAAACATCTTCAGTGTTGTCTTTGTTTTAAAACTAGTCATAAAAAAACTTGCCAAAAAATTTTTTTTGTTTAACATTATTTAATTAGTCATCTAGTATTTATTTGCAACTTATTTAATTACCAATTCTGCTTTATTTCAGTTGAATTTGTTGGTAAACATGTTTGGGATGTCAGTTTTAAGAAAGAATGATCAAAACTGAAGAGATTCTTTGTGGCCAGGATGCAATTTTGTACATTGTCAACTGGTTGCAACAGTGTATGTGTGTGCTTTAGCTTTTGAGTGACATACCCTCAGGTGTATCAGAATCATCTTCATTGTCTAGATTTTGCCCTGTAAAATGCCATTGTTTGTTGCAAGAGGTTGTAAATCATAACTTAATATCTGTTTTCAGTTTGCCACTGACATTGGAATGGAAAAATAAAAACATTGCTGTGAAAGTACTTTGGTTTGAAAATGAAAGTGATGCTTCATTGGATAGTAATGCTTATGAAATTGGACAACAGTTGGTGCATGAACATTTCCCAGGTAGAACAGTTTTTGCTAATTCTGAACGACTGCATTTTAATTTTTTGTAAAGATTTCTAGTAGAGTCTATAGAAATCGTTCCCAGATACTAGTAGATATTAAAGTGTTTTTAAAACTGATAATCATGTTTCCAATAATATAATTTCTTTTCATTTCTGCTTTTTATTGTGAATTTTGTTCTTTGATTTGAGGAAATCAATAGGAAGATTGTGTGTGTATTTGTATAGAACAGTGCTGTTAAGTGATTCACTAATTAATCTTTCATTCTCTTGTAACAGGAGAATTTAACACTGAATCTCTTGTGACATCTCTTGTCAACCAGATTCTTGAGTTGACAAAAATTAAAGATTCTAGATTAGCTGCTACTGCTGCTCACCCTGAGACTGACTCTGGAGATTCAACTCATCTGCTGCCAGGGAGGGATGAAAAAGATTCTTGTGTAAGTATTTTCACCTCTTCTGGCAAAGACAAGGCATCCAGACAGATCCATTTCTTAATGTTTTGATTTCTTGTTAACACCATTATTGAGTATTTACCATAAAAATAAAACGCTGATATTTTTTATTTGATAACTACATTCTTTGCCATGCTAATTGTTTTAAATGTCTGTCAGTATCAGCATTTTTAAACTTTTTCTTACTGCGACCCACAGCAAGAACCACATTTTGCATTGCAACCAATTATACCTACGTGTAATAAATTTAAGACAGACTCTGTTCACTAAATTCATTTATTTAGCATCAACAATTTATATATATTTTTGTGATCTGCACATAGTGGATTTGCATATATATTTGTATTTATTTGTATGAACATAAAATTATTACTTTTAGAAAAATTTAAAGGAAATTCCGTCACTCAGTTTACAACGAATTTGAGGAACAAGATGCATAAACTCAATGACTATATATATATATATATATATATATATATATATATATATATATATATATATATATAGTAGAAGTAATGCTCATGAGGTAATTTTGGATTTTCTCTATTTTGTAATAAAATGTTGATTTTAATTGAGTTATCTCCCCTTGACCAATTGCATGGTTGGAGAAGAGAAAGATTGAGAATGGTTGTGCTTGTAGATAATCTACATAGCAGCAGTATTAGCCAGTCTGGATTCACCATGATGTAAACTGGTGGCAGGTGCTGGCTATGTAAGCACAGTGTTTAGAAGACCTTGGAGATAACAACCTGGATAGAGTAATCTATGCTAGAGGAAAATGACAATTGGTAGCAGAGCAAACAAGATGGCATGCAACTTGAAGACTCTACCACAGTTCAGGGGAGAAAAGAATGATTATGAGACCTGGAGAAAGGATTTAGAACTGTAGACTTGCCAAAGGAGAAGTGGGATATTACAGTTCATTTGAGTTTGACAGCAAGAGCAAGACTGGCATCATAAGAGTTGACCATTTCAGAAATAAGCATGGAAATGGAATACCAGCTGCTGATTGAGAAGCTTGATAGAGATTTACAGCAGAATAAGAATTGGAAATCCTTTAATGCCTATTTGGTTTTGGAAGATTTTAAAAGAGAGCCTAATGGCAGCATTAAAGAATATTTAGGTGAGTTTTTTAGCAGGGTCTATAAACTAAAAGAAATAAATACAGAACTTCCTGATGCTATACTGGAATGTAGGTTGTTAAAAAGCTGCAATCTAGGTGATTTGCATTTCCAACAACACTGGAGATGACATTTGATAATGTGCGACAAACATCAAAAATACTATTTATAACAGATAGTGGAATATTGATTGCTCCTGAAAGGGAATGTGCCTAAACCTTGGTGAAAAAGGAACCTGGTATGGAAACTGAAGCATTCTACAACTATAGGAACTGTGGCCAATACAAACCATGGAAATTACAGAGGAAGTGGAAGAGGAGGAAAAAATAATACACTTGGTGTTGATGGCAAAATTACACAATGTTTTATTTGTGGATCTTGCAAACATTGGGCTTGTAGTTGTCCCCATGCCAGTGATACTGAAGCAGAAGAAGTGCAGGTATTATTGATGGCATCAGATGAACCACTAAATGAAGTTATCGATACCGTAATGGCAATGGATTTTGTTCTTCTAGACTTAGGTTGCTCAAAGACAGTGTGTGGGAGAGCATGGATTACCAGTTTCTTAGATACCCTTGATGCAAAGAAAAAAATAGTGAAACCTGAGCCATCCAATTCTATGAACAAATTTGGAGATGGATAGAGAGTAAGTGTCCTGAAATGTGTCAGCATACCTTGTGTCATGGCTGGAAAAAATATGATAATCAAGATGCATATTGTGGACTGCAATATACCATTGTCATTGAGTAAATCATCAATGCAATGAGCAGGTAAGATGATTGACTTAGACAAAAATATAGTGAAGCTGTTTGGGAAATTTTTTTAACCAAATATGTCCAGTTGAAGATGTTACATGATCCCTATTTTGGGGTCACCTACAACAGAGACGGTACTGAGAGTACTTTTAGTTTTGAAAAATACGGACAAGCAAAAAATTACACTCAAATTCCAGAGGCAATTTGCACATCCTTTGTATGAAAAACTCAAGCAACTACTGGGTAATGCCGGATGTGAAAATGACCTAACTGAAGCAGTAAAAAGTGTATCTGAGTCTTGTGTTGTTTGCAAGTGTTATAAAAAGGCCCAGCCTCACCGGGTGGTGCCCCTGTCTTTTGACTCTTCATTCAATCAAACTGTGGCAATGGATTTGAAATTTTGGTATAATGGTTATTTTTTTTTTAGTTAAATAACAAAAGTGAAAACCTTATAATACATGCTATATTCAACAACTGGATTGCTTATTTTGGTACACTTGGATCTTTCCTAATGGACAATGGAGGTAAATTTAATGATGAATCCATGAGAGATTTGGGAGACACATTTGGTATCTGGCTTCTGGACACAGCAGCCCAGAGCCCATGGAGTAATGGCACCTGTGAAAGGCTGAATCAAATATTATCAATCAGTGTAAAATGGATTCTTGAGGAAACTAATTTTAATGTAAAGATAGCTATGTCCTGGGCTGTAGCTGCATAATTTCTGTGGGTTTTCACCAAATCAGTTGATAAATGGCATGCCATCAACATTAGAACACAAATCAAACTCTCAATTAGTAGCAGATAACTTAAATGGCATGCAAAAAGCAAGAAAGGAATTTATAAAAAAGGAAACAAATGAGAGGATATGTTGAGCTTGTCTTCACCAAGTGAGATTGAAAAATGACCTAGAATCACTAAAAAATAGAGAAAGAAATGAAAATGATAGATGGCATGGCCCAGGAGTTATAATTGGGCATGATGAGAAACAGGTACTAGTTAAACATGTTGGTACCTATTATAGAGTCCACATTTGTAGAGTCCAAAGTATTGAGCAGCAGAATGAAGAGACCCCTTTTAGAAATTCCTAAAGAAAACAATGAACAAGAAGAAACTGGTCCCAACACTAACAGTGGAGAGGATGAACGTAATACCACCCAGAGTGAAGAGAGTGAAGAAAATGACAGTGGAAAAAATGTGAAAGTGTCCACAGAGAATGTTCCAAAGATTTGCAGTTACATAAAATGTTTCCTAAAAGATGTGAGCGGACAATTTACTGCAAAAGTTCTCTCACATGCTGGAAGAGCAAGAGGTCAATACAAGAACTGTTTTAATATCAGCAGGATTGATACAAGAATGTATGAATGGATTGATCTGGAAAATCATCTGGATGAGTGGCAGCAGTTTGATGAAGAGGAGGATGCATTGGATCCTTCTAAGGTCAATGAATTATTCAATGCAAAGATTGCAGAGGTTGAAAATTGGAAAAAGTGCAAGATGTTTGAAGAGATAAAAGATGTAGGGGCACCCATGTATATCAATGAGATGGGTGGTCACAGAAAAGATAAAACATGGAGGGAAAATTATGAAAGCTAGACTAGTAGCAAGAGGTTTCAAGGAAAAATGGGAGATAGCAATGAATTCCTCTACTTGTTTAAAAGACTCTTTAAGACTTGCAATATTCATGGTCTCCAACTTTGGTTGGAAATGTAATTCATTGGATGTCAGTGCAGCATATTTATAAGGAAATGCAATTAATAGGGAAATTTATTTAAAGCCTCCAAAAGAATTCTACAGTGGACAGTTGTGGCTACCGAAGAAAACCATATATGGCATTGGGGATGCAGCAAGAGCATGGTACCTTAACTTAAAGGAAGTATTGCTGGAAGCTGGAATGATGGTGTCAAAGTTGGACCCTGTATTCTTTTATCTTAATGTTGATGGTGAGTTGCTTGAAATTGTATACATTCACGTTGATGATGTCTTTTGGTTAAGAATGGAAACATTGACCTTATTTGGAGCTTATAGCACTGATATTTTTAATCATATTTGCTTCAATATTGTACAGAAGAAAGACTGGATTGAAATCACCAACTAGATTACATAAACAATTTAGAAATGATAGACATAAGTGGAAGAAAATGAAGTGATAAAGTAAATGAAGAAGAAACTGGAGTGTCTTGTTGGTGAGTTCAAACATGTCCAGATGTTTTTGATTTGTGAACTGAGGTGGAACAACTATATATATATAGGTTGAACATATAAATAGAATGAATAAATATATATAAACACAAAAAACAGGAATAAAAGGATAATCAAAAAAAAATAGCTTTTTTTTTTCCTTTGGACAACATAAAAGAACTGGTGACTGAATGCTTTAGTGATGCATCATTTGGTAATTTGGAAGGAGGAGGAAGAGGAGGAGGAGGAGGAGGGTCTCCTCAGGGACACTGTGTCATCTTCCACAGTAACAGTGAAAGATGTTTATTGACATGACAGTTGAGACAAGTTCAACAAGTTGTGAAATCTATTAAAACTTTGGCCCTGCTTGATGTAGCAGGAATATGTCTAAAGGTTACTTTGAAAGAAGTATTGAAGCTCGGTGGAGACTCACCTATTATGAAATGCTATGTTGACAGTAAATCCCTTGTTGAGTCTGTGTACTTCACAAAATTAGTTTAAGATAAAAGGCTCAGGATTGATATATCTGTCCTTAAGGACCTGATTGAGCAAAAGGAGATCCCTGCAGTATCCTGGGTCCAGTCAGCCCACCAGCTGGCTAACGTATTGACCAAAAGGGGTTTATCTCCAGCTGCCCTGATGGATGCCTTGGAATTGGTTGGCACCTCAAGAAACTAAAGAGGAGATTGTTGAGATAATTGAGTTATCTCCCTTCGACCAATTGCATGGTTGGAAAAGAGAATGGTGGCGCTAGTAGATAATCTACATAGCTGCAGTATTAGCCAATCAGGATCCGCCTTGAGGTGAACTGGTGGCAGGAGCTTGCTATGTAAGCTCAGTGTTTAGAAGACCTTGGAGCTGACATCCTGGATAGAGTAATCTATGCTAGAGGAAAATTGTTAGGACTATATATATATATAATATATATATATATTTATTTGGAATTTGTAATATTAGTGTTTAAGCCTTTTTATTATATCCTTACTCTGTCCTGGACATTGAGTTCTACCTGGATTTTATCCTCTTGGAATATTTTTTTTTATACAAATATATATGTAATATGTATATTTACCACTAATATTATCTATCTATCTATCTATAGTCTTAACAATTATCTTAAAACAACTTCAGAGGCCATTTGAACAACACAAGGACTGACCAAAATTAATGATAAAAAAACAAATGAAAACTACTTATAAAGTTCATTTTCTTCATAAACAGTCACTCACTTCCTACTAACAAGCAGAAATTTTTTTTCTCCTAAATTTTTTTTCTCTCCTGATGATGGCCATACTGGCTGAAACTAGTTAAGGAACCTAATTAAAATAAAACCCCCAAAATATTAATATACAACCCAGTGTGTCTGAAAATTTTAATTTTTTAATATTTTTATTGTTCAAAACACACACACACACACACACACACATATATATATATATATATATATATATATATATATATAAAAGAACAAATAGGAAACCTATATCAATCTAACCGTAAAAAGTGAAATGTTAGATTGTTATATGTTTCCTATTTGTTCTTTTATGTTATCATCCTGTTGGATTATGATCCATATTTGATCTGCAACTCATATATATATATATATATATATATATATATATCTCCAGCTAAAATGTGAACAAATAAAGTACAATTCCAATATTCAAAACTTTTAATTTAAAAGAGGGCTCAATACAGAGTAGAGCAAAATAATTCTACTAAAATTAAGGTTGATAAATTAAGGAAAATGATTTATAGAGAATTAAAAAGTTTAAATCTTAAGGTTAAGATAACTACTAATGTTAAACGAGTAGATTTTCTTGTTGTTACATTAGATCTTGTTCCAACCTTATATAAAAAATAATGCCAACCCAATATGTATTCACCCCAATTCTAACCACCTTTCATCTGTAATCAAACATATACCTTTGTCTATAGAACGTAGGATTAGCAACCACTCATCTGACAAAGATGTGTTTGATAAATATAGCAGTGTTTATAATACTGTTTTAAAGAATAGGAGTTATAAGTACACTGAAATCAAGTATAGAAAACATGATGATAGTGGTCTGAAGAAAAGAAATAGAAAAATCATTTGGTATACACCCCCATTTAACCAAATGGTCAGTACTAAGTTGGACTAGAAGTTCCATTTAATTGATAAACATTTCTCTAAAAATAGCCCTCTTAGTAAAATATTTTACAGAAACATATTGAAACTAAGTTATATCTGCACCAATAATCTTGAGAAGATTATAAAGTTATACAATAATAAAATTTTAAATCAATTTAAAAATTTGGATTATGATGCACATTCCAAGATAAATACTATTGATAATACTAACCAATGTAGGACTTCTGACCAATGCACATTACCAAACAAATGATTAACTAAATCTCTTGTTTATCGAAGAACTCTTTCTATAATAGAGAATCCAACTGTTGAAAAATTCTATATTGGTAATACTAAGAATTCTTTTAAGACTAGGTGATATTGGCATATCTTGTCCTACACCAATAGTACTTATTGAAATAATACATCACTTTCTAAATATTTTTGGAGTTTAAAAGATGCTAATTAAACTCCTAAGGTGAAATGGAAAATGGCTAGAACATGTAGATCTTTATATGAATCCTGTTTTCTGTGTTTACATGAAAAATTGGAAATTATCAGATTTTTTGATAAAAGCTCCTTATTAAATCAAAGAAGTGAATTAACAGTAAATTGTAGGCATAGTCTACCTTTTACCTTACAATGTAATTGAATTGTGGAATTTGATAATGCTTTTTCTTATATTTTTTAGTAGATGTACAATGATGCACCTTATATGTCTTATTTTTCTATTTTTTAGATTAATTTATATTTAATATAGTTTTGTATTAATCTGTCAGTATTATTAACATCTTATATGGATGTACTGGTATTTAGTTAGTATTTTTGACATCTTGCATTGATTGGTTGGTATTATTAACAACTTATATGGATGCTCTTTACTTAATGGTTGCATATTAATTTGCCAAATAATTCTATATGTTTAAATTATTTACTAGTTTCTTAAAGATGCCATTTATTTATCAACTACAAAAAAAAATTATGTGTTAAACTCACAAAGCATATAACTAGTTAACATTAGGTTAAATTACCTCCCTACCCCGCGCTGCTTTCATTTCTTGGGAAAATTGATTTTTGTGTTTTGTATAAGATTTTATGAAATAATGTAACCATATGTATAAGTCTTTAATCTAATATCTAAGGATTGTTTTGTAGACAACTTCCTGTCATGATCCATTTCTAAAAACATTTTTCTTTTTTGCTTAGTTTGAATTTAACATAGGTTATATTCAATTGGTTGAAAGCCCTCAAGCCTATTTTTTTTTTCTCCAAAAAAAAAAAGAGGAGGTATTTTGCTTTTTTATATGTATATATATATTTAATTATATTATTTAAAAAAATAAAATATAATATGAGATTACCTTGGTGAAAAACTAGTGATGATTTATAAGTGCTGTGCAACATTTAGAGTTGCTTATATTCTGCACTTTGCTCTCATTTGCATATTTTTTTTTCTTTCTTTCTTTTTTGCCGCAACCCACATTATTTACCTTGCGACTCATGGAATGGTCGGGACTCACAGTTTGAAAAACCTATGTCTAGATGACTTTTACTAGATAATAAAAATTAATTTTTATGAAAAAGGTGGGAGTCTGAATTTAAAAACCCAAGTTCTCTAATATGTGTGCAAAACTGATGACAATTAATTACTGATTGGTATGATTTTTTTCATTTATTTATTACATAGTGTTGGCAACTATCATTAATTTTTTTACTCATATTTCCTTCATGCTCATTTTCTCTTCATTGCACTGATTCAGCCTGCACTCATTTGTAAAGGGCACACATTAGAAATGAAGTATAAGTGCCTGTTGAGACTTGAACTTGAATCTCTTTATTTTTCTAGTTCCGGGTATGATGATAAATTACATCTGGAAGCAAGGCCTCTGATTAACAGATTGGAGATTTTAAGGAGTGTCAAACCACCTCTTAATTTTGCTGTTGTTCCCAGGTCCACCCTAACCTAAGATAGTAGCACCTGTCAGCTCTGGGAAAATAGTGTTTTGATTTTTGTTTGGTGGTTCATTAAGAAAATATAAAAATACATCATGGTAAAAATATGTTGTGTTGTAAATAGGAAAGGTTGACACACATATAGAAAGTAAGAAGTAGGTTATTTCGGAATACATACGGTTAAGAACACTGACTAATGTAATAAACAGTTAATTGTTAACTCCTCCCCCTCCTGTTTAAATAATCTTAGACCAGTGCATCTTGTGGGGGTGTTTAGCTACTCCACAAAAAAATACCAGCAATATATTTATAAACAAAAAAAAATGACTAGTAGTAACACATTTTTATAGCAAAATGACAATACAACACTAAAGTATAAAAATAGATTTTTCAGCAATATATTTTATCATCTACAAATTATATATCTGAAAAAGGAAACATACATTTGCCATGAAAGTATAAAATTATATACAAAATATCTGTAGATGAAGCCATAAAATTGCATACAAAATATTTAGATTTCTGCATTAAATAACCCATAGATGTGTTGATATGCCACTAAACAAAAACAACCAAACCTTTATTTTTCACTCTTTACTGTTTGCTGATAGCCATAGACTGAGGGCCTGACTAGGTGCAATGAAAATAAAATTAAGTTGTGGGAAATACAATGGCTGTTGATGGTGTTAATATTTGGATTTAATTGGAATGCACTTTTTGAAAAATATTTGAGTTGTTTTATTTATCTATTTCAACTTGGAGAAAACAAATACAAAAAAAAATAATGTTTGAGTAAAAATGATTAAAAGTGGGTTT
Source organism: Acanthosepion pharaonis (assembly GCA_903632075.3). NCBI lineage: Eukaryota > Metazoa > Mollusca > Cephalopoda > Sepiida > Sepiidae > Acanthosepion > Acanthosepion pharaonis. The sequence goes on from CAHIKZ030001398.1 coordinate 646,992, forward strand.
AATGTTGTGGGTTTCATTCAGTTTCAAGACAAAAAGGGAAAGAGAACAAATTAAACATAAGAGAAAAAATATTAAAATGAATAAAAAAATATCACTTTTTAGGGTCAGAAACAAAGAAATTTAAGTTGAAAATACTAGGTGAACCAAAAGTAGGGGGACAGTAAACAATTGAATAATTAATACTAATACAATTAAATTTTGATAAACGGGAAATAGTTTGTCTCTTTGGGGCTTGAGTACCAAATGTTTCAACCCATTTTGTTTTAATGATTTCAGCATTTTGAGGCTTCCTGTACTCTTTTAACAGCCATTTTCTTGCATCACTATTCAAATTATTTGCCATTATGGGTTCTCTGAACTATCCAAAAGGAAAAAAAAAAGATTAAATTTAAATAAATTTAGTTATAAAATTTAATATAACACAAACACCATAGTTATAATATAACCCTAACACAAACCCCATTCACCCTACTGTGCCTATATTTTTGGTTCACCCTGTATAATTTTAAGAGAGAAAAAGTTGTTATTATTATTATTATTTTTTTCAGACTGAATTCAAACAGGAAGTACTTTCTGAAAAGGCAAGTCTTTTTATGCAAACATTGGATTCAGCTATTCTATCAGATGCTGTCAGAGAGCAGAAGTCTAGGTCAGTGGTCAGTGGCCCCCAGCAAACTAAGCAAATTCACTCAGCCACAGAAAAGGTAAAATCCCTTCACTAGTCATTATTAAGTGGGAGAGCACCATATTGTTTGTGGATGTGAAGCTATGCTACCCTGCCACTACCCAAAAGTCACCTGCTTTTTATTTCTTTAAAATCATTTTACCGCATACAAAGCAGTAAAGCCAGTAAGACATAAGGAGTTAGTGTGTATGTGAAAGTATAAGGAAAAAAGAGAAATATTATTAAGGAGTGAGAACAATAGAAGAGTAATCAAGAAGACAGTAGATAATGAATGCCATTGCATTTAAATTTTTGTAGTTCAAAGTTGGCTAGAAAGTATGGAACTGGAAGCGTGTTTCACATGCGAGAAGTTTTGAGAAAAGAAACTGTTAGTATAAAACTTATGGTTATGTCTAGCCTAGTCAACTGTAAATTGATGAGATCTTGAATTCATAAAATCTGGGTACCATAGTGAAGTGTTCATCCAAACAATTACCATAAAAGTATTTATAAAAAAGGCAGCACAGGGAAACTATGTTATGGTAGTGGGAAAGTGACTGAAACTGAGATGCCAGGTTGGGAGCAATAATATTGTTGATTCTTCTTTGGATTTTATCAAGAATCTCTAAATATATAGTCAGAGAACCAGACCATATGCGGCAGTAATATTTAAAGCAAGGATTGATGGTAGACGTATAAATATGTAAGATTATTTAAGGTTTTCAGTTTCTATTTTCCTTCCTTCAAGTCCCTTGTATTTATTGATTATATTTATTTTTAATTTCTACTTGCGACATTTTTTATTCTTACTTTTAATTGATTTATTCTTTTGTTGCTTATTGCATCATAAAAGTAAAAACTTTCAGTGTTGATCTCTTTGTCATAATAGGAACATGTTAAACAAATATTAAAACACCTTTTTTTATTTATTTTTGTTGGGATTTGGAGTTGAATTATTTGTGATATTGACCAGCAAATCCACTATTTGTTGTTTCTCTGAATCCTTGGTTCTATTTAATCTGATATGTTTTAATGACTCATCTTTAGATATTGGCATCAAAATGAACAAAAAAATGCTCTATAGGTTATATTTTTTGGTTGTAGATGATGAAAAAAATAAACTTAGTGGATATGTTTTCTTTGATCAAAAACTCTTTCAGTTCCCATCTGCTGTCATGTAATCAATTTTATATGAAGTGCTCTAGGTTTGGTTAAAATGAAAATCTTACCAAGGCTTGAAAATTTCATAATGTGGTTACTCATATGGAATTTGTTGCATCAATATTTTCCAGGTTGAAAATCAAATTGGGGCTGTAGGTAAGCCTGAACCCCAAGAAGAAATCCCAAAACCTGTCCTTACCCAGAAATCATCCCAAATCAAATCTGCAACACCTAAACCGTCACCATGTAAAACACTACTACCAGCTGCTAGCAAGGTGAAATGTCCTCCCACTAAAAACATCCGTCTGTCTACATCCACCGGACAAAAGGTGAATTGGAATTTCATATAAACCAAAACTTATTTCTCATTTTACTTTCATTGTGGTCTTCAATTCCAGTTCAGGATCATATTTGAAGATTGTTCATTTTGTTAATTATTTTGTTTTTTCTTGAGCTTTTTATTTTTTTGTCTATATGACGTTGTTTACTGTCCATTGACTTGTGGATCATAACGTGTGATTTATTATGTATGTGATTCTTTATTAAAATAAATCACTTTGTTCCTAAATTGATCACTATATAATTTTCATTGGCCTGTTTATGATAATGACATTGATCAGATTGTCTTGGGATACTGAATTATGTTTTTACAGTTTTCTATTTACTGTTGTGTCTCAGTAGCTTATAGTGAAAGCTACAAAATGTGTTTTCTCTGAAGGGAGTGTAGTTGTGAGTTCAACTCTAGCCCACTCCTAATTTTTAACTCTTGCTATTTTTCCATAATCTGTAATCCAGGCCCCAGGTTCAAAAGGGGAAATTGATGAAAGTAAAATATTATTAAGCAAAAAAAATCAATTTAAGAAAAAAAGTCTATTATTTGAGTCTTTGCAGAGACGTGTCAGAAGTCAGTAATCTCTTGTATTAATTAACAACCTTTATTTAACAATTAAAGATGTTTTTGAAAATTAAAATTTGACAGACTTACCATTAGAAGATTTTCAGATTTTGGCTTTTTCAGCCATAGGATTTCTCAGATCTGCTATCTTCTCTTGTGGAACATCCAACTCTGCTACATTGAAAACAGAGTGAATCTTATTTTAAAAGATTTTCTGGATATTTAGATGAGACATATGCAATAGTATTTTTGTCATATGATTGAGTTGCTCATGAGTAACTCATGAAGGATGAAACAAGCAAAATAAGAAAACTTCATGAAAAGGCATGTACTGTTTGTATCTAAATCACTCATTTAATATTAGAAAAACCCTCCTGCAGAAAGGGTATGTTCTTTTTTTGATGTTCCTCATGTGCCTTAAATCAGATTATGATCTAAATTCTGTCATTTTTGGTCAGGTGGCACCTTCACCAGATCCATTTCTTTTTTACTGTTTGAATATGGAGGAAATGAGGATGTATCTGTTGTGCCTAAAGAGTGTGGCCACCATTGCATTTTTTTCATTCTGGTCATGCTTTCCTTCGGGAAGCTCTCCAATGATAACGTTTTTCATAAAGATACTCTTAGAATTCTGCTATCTTCCAGTTAGATTTTGAATCTCTCTCATTTCATTGTACAAAACGCCTTTCTGATGGATTAGGTTGATTTGAACATGAAGTGGTTTCCTTTCCCACATTACTATATTGTATAACTGTGAAGTCTGCAGTTGAAAGTGAAATATCCAGTTTTGATATTTGATGTTAGCTTCTTTCACTTTTGTATTTTCCAATGATCTGTTTCCCTTTTTAAAAGTTTCATCGTCCTGCATTATGAAGCATTGTGAAATAATTTTGGTTTTATACTAAATGGAATAATTGTGACTGTTGTGTCCATCTTTATTAAGTGCCAAATCTTTGTAAAATAATAATGGTGTATATTTACTGCCATCATTAAACATGTTTTTGATTTCATTTTCTTCTGCAGATATTACTTAGTCTTGAGAAGGATGTCAGCTTTGAAGAATTGCAGGCTTTGATCACCAAAAAACTTGGCATCCCTGCAAATAGACAGAAAATACGGATGGGTTTCCCCCCGCGTCAATTTACCCCAGCTACCAAAAATGAGCAAGTGCCACTGAATCATGGTGACAGACTTGAAGTTGAGATTTTACCAGATTTTGGTAAGAATTTGATCTGTCATGTCTTTTTGGTATAAAACAGCAATGAAAATTTATGCTAAAAATATATTTTTAAGATATGCTATATTTATGGGTTATAGTGCTTGATATCAGGGATAGAGCTTATATAAATATAAAAGTGGACATTGAGGTCAGAACTCACAACTCTTTGGGTCAAAATACATGGCCCAGTGGATAAAAGTGTTGGTTGAGTAATCCAAAAAGTGACTTCACCCAAAGAATTGTGAGTTCAATATGTGGCCACAGCAGAGGGTACAAAAACTTGGAGAGTTGACTTACTAAAGGGAATTACCTGAAACTAAGATATCCAAAAAAGGCATGGCATGTGGAATTAGAACACTCTACTCCTGTGGACTAATTAAAGGGTTTAGTTTGAAATTCCAATGTATATCACCTGAAGAAGTGTTGTGGAGTATTTTCACAGTGGAGGCTTGTATTTCTAATAAGTCGTACAAAACGTTAGGAACTTGGAAAATAATAGTCAATGATGCAGAAAATCTAGTTGTGATGGTTGGTACTTCAAATGTCCGAATCTTGACTGACGCGCTCAACACCGTTCTGCAGACTTGCCACTGCTACTCCTACTTATTATCTATGGGAGAGTCCATTACCAAAGAATAGGTACTATGGCACAACATCCCCCCCCTAAAACTTTACTCCACAGGAGTAAAAAGTTTTTATTTATTTTTCAAATTTTTACAGAAAAAAATTTTTTTTTTTTTTTTTTTTTTTTTTACAACAACATCGTAGCGTATTTTTTACGTTTTTTGATCCACTTTTAAATGATCAGTTGCCTTTTTTTTTTTCTTCTGGATCGGCGTACCTTAGGTAAAATTATTTGCAGGGGTTTGTTAGATCAAACTTATTGAAAATCACCTCCATCGGCGTTTTTTTTTTCATGGGACCGCTGTCAACTACGTCTGAAAAAACGTCGTCTGATCTGTTTACTGCACGTGAGTTTTACCCCTTTCACCAAGTACGTCATGTAGCCAATCTGCTTTATTATTATTATTATTATTTTTATATATATATATATATATATATATATATATATATATATATCTCCAAAGTGTTACCAGAAACAACCTTCCGCTTTGAACTTCTTAAAGTTGGACTCACAGTTTCTGTAGATTCTTGTTGACTTAAATCATTTAATAATACTGCATGTCCTTGGTTGCGTGTAACTTGTTCCTCAGTTTTTTTTCGATGTCGGCTTCATTTTTACTTTCTGAAGCTTGTTTTTCACACATATTGTCGGTGTTAGCCATTCCACTTTTTTAAATAAACCCGTTTTTTCTAATCTGTCCAATTCTTTATCTATCTGTTCAATTGAAGCAAACAGCAAATTCCTTTTCTTTTTGAATACCGCCTGAGCGTTTTGTTTTGGATGTAATTTTGCCTCAATCTTGGTACACGTTCCCAAACCTGGAGAAAACACAGTAGGAAAAGTTCTCTTTAGTTTCCTAACTAATTTTTTAGCTTCGTAGTTTAAATTTTCAACCTTGTAACAGAAAGAATTTATTGGTAAATCCCATAATTGAAATTCTGTTATCCAATCCGTACCAAGTAAGTTTGTGGTATTTTTCATGACAAATAGTTTAACTTTTTGCGTTTTTTTATTTAACGTGACGTTTGTAACAAATTCTCCAATAAATTGTATTTTTTCTCTTGTCACTGATCTCGCAATTTTATTTGTCTTCATTAAAATTGGTTTCCCCAACTTCTTCCACGTATTCAAATTTATGATAGATAGGTTGGAACCAGTGTCGAGTTGCATTTTTATTTTTTTATTACATATTTCGACGGTAACAAATTTTCTGGTTATTCCGTCATTCACTTCGTTGGACTTTAATTTTCTTATTTTGCTTTTATTTTTTGACCTGCAGTGCGAGCTTTTATGCCCCACTCTTTCACAGTTGGAACATTTTTTATTCCTAAAATTGCAATATCTATACCAGTGAAGTTCACCGCAAGCAAAACATGGCTTCGGGAGTTTTTGTTTATTTTTTTCTGGTATTTCACTTTTTGTTTGATAATCCGCAATTTTAGAATTCTTTTTGGTAGACTGACTTTGTTTTTTGTAGCGTATTTTCCTTACATGCGAAACGCCAGACAGTTCTATCTTTTTTGAGTCTTTCTTTACGCTAACATATCTTGTGCAGTCTTCTGCCAAACTCTGTACCGAAATCTTTGGTTCTTTTTCCAATTTTGAAAGTACCAATTTCCTCAATTCTGCGTCTCTTTCTGAAACTAAACCCTGGACAAATATCAAACACTTGAAATTGTCAGAGCTTAATTCTGCTAGTTTGAATTCTTCACAATGCTTGTTCACATTAGCTGCATACGTTATGAAGTCTTGTTTATCCTCTTTCAACAGATTCAAACATTTCCACCTTTTGTGAAACAAAGATGTCTTTTTACTAAATAATTCACTTAATATATTTACCGCCTCCGTAAAAGTTAACTCGTTAGTTTTTTTCGGTAAAATGTAGTTTACCAATTTATTATGCTCAGCAGTTCCTAACTTGCTTAAAAGAAGTCTAACCTTCTTTCCTTCAGACCACGTGTGGCAGTCCTCGTTATACACGTCTGTATATTTTTTATAATACTCTTCAAAAGTTATTTCTTCGTCTGGACTGTATGTGAATATTTCAAATGAATTCCATATTGTATTCTCTGGGAAAGAATCATTTCGTAGATTTTCCTCTTTCCTCTTCTCAGTTATTTCCAGAATTTTGTTTTGAAACTCCCTATGCATCTGTTCCATTTCTCGTTGAAATTGCATTTGTCTATTAAAGGTATCCTCCTGAAGCTGTATCTGGAATGTTTGCTGCTGCTGTAATAAAGTCTTTTGCTGTTCTGTCTGGAACTTAAAAAATTCCTGGAATATATTTTTGCATTCCTCCATCTTCGCAAAAAGTTTACACAATACTTAAATATTGTACAGGGGGTCCAAAATGAATTTGTAATTTGTGACCTATTTGAGCAAACTGTCTTATCGAGAAAAAATAAAATTCTTTTCTCAGTTGAGAATACGACTGATTTTTCCATCACTAAGTTGACGTTTTGTCTTTCAAAAAAACTTTTGCCAAGTTTTTTTTTTTTTTTTTTTTATATATGAATGAGAAGTTGTTGTCGAAAAAATTTGACGAGCAAATTTTTTTTTTTTCCGTGTGAAATATGAATTTCGTCACTAAATAACGTGAGTGAATTTTATTTTATTTTTCAAAATATGAAATGCAATCCCACGTACGTGTATCATGGCGGGTGAATTTTTTTTTTCACCTCTGTATGAGTTACGAATCCACGTTGACAAGTGTTGTAGAGTGAACGCAATTTTTTTTTTCCGTATGAAAAAAAAAAAATACGTTCGTAGAAAAGTAAAGTGTTGTATATGGCAAAACTTATTATTTTTTTTTTTTGTATGAATTTCGAATTCTTTGTCGCCAAAATTGTTAGAGTGAACGAAAAATTTTTCTTAATTATGAATTACGAATTCCTTTGTCGCCAATGTTGTTGTTAGACGTACGAAAAGTTTTTTCTTTCTTTCTCCGTCTGAGAAATGAATCTTAAAAAAAAATCAATGTTGTAGTAAAGTAAACGAAAAATTTTTCTTTTCCCGTGTGGATTACAAGTCCATCAGAAAAAATGTTGTGGTTAAATTAAAATAAACGTTTTTTTTCCCATGTGGGTTTGAATCCTCGCCGCCAGAATGTTGTGGAGTATTTTCACAGTGGAGGCTTGTATTTCTAATAAGTCGTAAAAAACGTTAGGAACTTGGAAAATAATAGTCAATGACGCAGCAAATCTAGTTGTGATGGTTGGCACTTCAAATGTCTGAATCTCGACTGACACGCTCAACACCGTTCCTGCAGACTTGCCACTGCTACTTATTATCTATGGGAGAGTCCATTACCAAAGAATAGGTACTATGGCACAACAAGAAGTCAGGTGATATACATTGGTCAGTACTTATATGAGCAACAATTTACAAATATCAGGTATTGTAAACTACTTGTGGTCTTATGTTAAACCAGGCAAAGTTTTTAATAAGTAAAGAGTGGTGTGAAGTCTTCAGAAACGTTTTTCTTTTTGTTTGTTCTGTGATTTTTCTGATCATTTCTCTTACAAGCTAAATTCAAAGAATTCTGTGTCAGTTCAACATGGGTCTGACCATCACTGACACAGATTTTTTCAAATTTGGCAAACTTATAGGTCTTCATGATATGAATTGAATGGTACCTATTTTACATCTCTAGGTCAAAGTGTTCCTGAAATATGACCCTTTGACCTTTGCCAAAAAAGTTCATTTTGGAAAATAGTTATAAATTTTAAATATCAATATCTCAGTTTTTTTTTCACCTACAAAGCTAAATTATATACCATTTTATAGTACTTGGATAGATCTAAATGGTGATCTATTTATTTTTTTGTTTAAAGGTCAAAAAAGATGATTTGATCATGACCATAACCTTTGACCTTTAATTTCTGTGTTATAATACTGTGGTATTATGGCTAGTGGGTGGAAAAAAGGAATATGTCTGGCCGCTATTGGCTCTGTTTTAGCCAATCAACATTGTCATTACAAATAGTGTCTTGCCTGTGTGTCAGCCAATCATTATTGTCTTTACAACATATTATACAACAGTTAGTCTCTTCAAGCTGGTTCTTTCTGAGATTATTTAACCAAGAAATATCTCCTGATAATTTTGATGCTTTTTAAGTGAAGTATGGCTTTTTAAATATTTTGTTGTTTGTTATTCACCCAAAGATGCTGGCTCTGACAAGTTGTTGGTTGCTGCTGATCAGCAAGGCAAGGACATTTGGTCTTACATCCAAGAATTTCCCAATTTCTTTCACAAGGATGGAATTATCTATAATCTAATGCAACAAACGAAACATAAAGTGAATGGAACCCATTTTACCATTCCATTCCTGCCTGGGAAGGTAATGTCATCTTTTTTTTTTTTCTCTTTTTGTTTTACTTGTTTAAATGTCCTGTTTTTAAATTCATGGCTGCCTCCACCTCATGTCTTTGCTATTGAGTAGTCAACCAAAAAATAGATGGTAATCACCCCTCACTCCATTTGAATGCATTAAGAGGTGGAAAAGGCATGGGTAAATATGAATTTGATATTTACAATAAATATTGAAAACTCAGGCATTTCTTCACATTTTCAACCTCTTTTTTAATCCCTTAAGTATTAACTTAGTTCTTGTATACAGATTCTCTACATATTTTGCTATATTGATGGGGTAGCAAATAAACCCTACCCTCACACCTCTATATTATTTTGTATGTCTTGTCATTCCTCTGCTGATCTTTACTATATCAGCAACTGTTGATTATTTTTTTTCTTGCAGACATTTTGTTACTCTGCTTCCAATGATGTTGTGCAGATTTGTTTGCAAACATATGGCCATTTTAATGTAGAACCTGACATTGAAAGGAAAGCACGAAATTTTTATTTGACTTCAAACCAGCCATGTCATTACCATTTGACCCATTCCAACAACCAGATCCATTCCCAATATCCAAGAACTCAAGGATTTTTTTCTGGACCAGGACAGATATTAATGTCGCAGTGTGAGGAGGCCCAAATGACTTTGAGCCCTGGAAAGAAAGACTCTGATGCTGAGCATAAAAACATTTCTTCCTATCAGAGGTTGGGGCCAGGCTTCAGTATTCTTGGAGGAGAGATGTCAAATGTCACAAATGCCAGTTTAGAAAAGATTCAAGCCCTGGCTGCAAATATTGACCCTTTTTTAAATTTTACCAAGGATCAGGTAAGAATTTTGTGTAACATTTTCTTTTTCTGCAGAAAAGTTTTTTGGCCTCAAATGATTTCTCACCTTTATAGTTGGAGAATTTTGTTCAAGGTGGTGGCATGAAGTAACAAAGATATTTCCATGTTTTAAAGAAAAAATTCATTTCTTTCAATTTTAGTCTACATGGTAATATTAGTTGTTTCCTTATAAGGAAACATAGCAATAGCATAGAAATATTTCAAGTGGTGTTTGTTTAGATTTTGCATGTAGAAATTTGTTGGCAAAAACTAAATTTGGCTTGAGATCAAACATCTGGCCACTGAGTAAGAAATTCAAAAGTCATTAGCAATATAAGAATGATAGTGCCAAGTCTTAATGTTGGAGCAAATGTTCTTCCCTCTGAGACATTTCATTTTAAGTTTAGAATGTTGTTGCTTTCTTAGCATAAAGAATACAGTCATGATTTGAATGTAGGGTGAGGATTACATTGAAGGTAACACATTTAGGGTAGGGGAATTGTCACTCAGTTATTTTATAGACATAGTGAGAATTCCATAGCACACTATGCCAATGCATTTAAGTTTTTGATTTATAGCATTCTTTCGTGCCTGCAGCTCAACAAAGATATCCTAGGGCTTTTTGTTGAACCTACATTAAATTAACAAAATCTAATATCATGTTCTCCAACATTTCAGTTAAAATGGGTGCACCTTCAGTATCAAAGTAAGTCTTTCAATAGGGTGACTGATTTTCTGTTTTAAATTTTTCTAAATGCCATTTCTTCTCATTTTCACTATTGATAAATTCTGTTTTTATTGTATTTCATGGGAAAATTGCAATAGAATATGCTATAACCATTATCAAAATGAAAGTAAAATTCAAAGTTTTATTACTTGTGAAGAAATAGCAGATATGTTCAATAAAAAAGAACAAATGAAAATAAATTAAAATCAAGAAAAAAATTACATATAAAAGCAAAACAAAATCTGACATGATGAGATAATAATGGAATGCTCTAGTGTATAATTGTCTTTGGGATAGAATTTTAATCAAAGATTTCTTCTTCAATAGTAAATATTTAGATGATTGCACATCAGAAAAGTATCATTTTTAAAAAAATAAATAAAAGAACATGGATTCAGTTGATGTCTAATTATTCATTCAGAATGATTAAAAAACAATAAATATCTGAGTAAATAAAAAAAATTTAAGATTGAAAAAAATAATTGATTTTACAGATAGATTTACAAAAGATATTAATCAGTTATTTATTGAAAATTACTTGAAAATCTGGTTCTATTTCAAATTTGCCATTCTGTGATTCCTGAAAATTGTTCCCATCGATTTGATCTAATGTAGCAGATAATTACTACATTAATATTATTGCAGCACCTCATGCATTTGTGGATACAGATTTGTCATCTTTTCAATTTGTGAGATTGCAAATTGAATCCATAGATTTTAAGCTGTTGTCTTTCGATGAATTCATTCGACTTAAAGTTGTAAATGAAAAATTCTGTATGTGACAATTCCAGATTTTTTTCTTTTTTTACATGTTGGTCATGTTTGAAGCAAATGTATGAGAAATATTTACAGCAAACAAGACTCTTCTTTAGTTGATGCTTCCAAAATTGTAAACACTTCTATTCTCAATTATATCCTCTTTAATCAGAGTAGGTAAGTAAAATATTGATAGAACAAACCAATGTTTAATGCGGGTACAGCATAATAAGATTTTTACTGTTTTTTTTGTTTTGTTTTTTAAGCAAACACTTGACAAAATTTGAAAACATTTTTCAAAGATTTAATGTTTTTAAGTAAAAAAAATACAAAATGAAAGCAATCAATGTTTTATAAATGATGTACAATATTATAAACGAAATTATCATATTCTTGAAAAATTGATTGATTTATTTTCTATGGCTTATCAACCCTTTGAGGGTTATTTAAAGCCAGAAAATATATTTAGATTGTAAAAACTTTTTTTTTTTTTTGAGATTATAATGATTTAGTGATACAAGTCTTACTAATTAACCCATAACTGGGGGAGAAGAGGTGGATTAATACTTTTCCCAAAGGTATTTGCACATAAGTAAAAATAATAAACCCAATGAGAATTGGAACTCGGCTGTTCAATTAACAATTCCAAACCTTTATCCATTACAACATCTGCACACTCTTACAAGTATTCCAAAGAGGTCATGCATTTCAGTAGTGACTAGGCTTGCCACTGCTTACCTTTGGTGATCATACAGGAACCAGTGCTTCAACGTGATGTGGCCATAAGCTTCTTTGATATAGCAAAACCATCAAGTTACACGTGTGACGTCGTCCCCTGGTCGCAGCGCCAACTGTGATGTCCTATCCTGGTCTACCACGGCACCAGTTGTGACGTCCCTAAACAGCACCAATTGTGACGTCCTCACCGCGGCGCCAGCTGCTCACTCCTCGCTGCTTCGTTCGGGTGTCGCTGCTCCAAACGCGACGTCCGCCTGTCGCGTCAGTCGTGTTGTCTCATCCTGTGACGACCAACTGGCTTGGTATCGGTCGCAGCACCCAAATGTGACATTCTAACCTTTTGGTGATTCGGGTAGGAATCTGGTTAGATTTGATATCAGCCTTGTCATTCCCAACTCGCTTCCAACGCCTGGTTACCAAGGTAATTGCATAGATCTCCAGTTTGCCGACCCATGTTGTGAATTGATCTTAGGCAGACGAGATCAATCAGTGGTTGGGGCCGTAATGCAAACAGAGTTCAACGGGGGTGATACCACACAAATATGCATAAAAGAAAATAAAATGAAAACTCAAAAAGTTCAAAGTATCAAAGAAAAAGGTAACAAACTTTATGTCTAGTTGTTCGATACATAGGACTGCATCTATCTCCCGACCCGTTCTATGGATTGTGACACGTCGTTTTCCGTTAGGTGAGTTTTAACGCTTCAAGTTGTTTGCTCTCTAAGAAATTGGTTTTTCGGTGTGTCTTCGGACAAAAGTCGAAAAAAAAAACTTATTTCAGTGGTCTGGATCTAAGTCGCTCTTCAAAATAATTGTTCTTGGGTTGAAGGGGAGTCCGGAATTTGCGTGAATCTTGGTCAGCTATCTGCGAGGCGGCTTCAACTGGAGACTGACTCTGGGAACTGAATTTCTGGAACTGCTGGAACTCAACTCAACTGATTTCTGCTCGTTGGGGCTTCGCTTATATGGACGCCGACCAAAACCGGGGTGGGTCTGTCGGTGTCGGGGTTTCCTCAATAATTCTAAATACATATCCACCTCTCTGGTTAGGAATTTCCACTTTTTTCCATTTTTGGGAGCCTTTCCTTACTCCCACCTTCTCACCATACTTCAGAGGGCGTGAACTGCCCTCCCCACTTCTTCGTAGCAGCTTCTCATACCTACACTCTGGATGAGGCGGCAACAGCCTCCTTCGTGCGTCACGTGATCACCACTCGACCGATGATGTCTTAGTCGGGCGTGGACGAATCCGCGGCTTTGTTTCAGGAAGAAAAAAAAATATCTTGCTTAACTAAAAAAAATTATCCCTTCTTTTCCTTTTCTTCCTCTTAATCGCCGTTATCATTTCTCTCGCCGCAAATGGGACAATATGAACAATGGCGGTCATAACTCTTGTTCTACACGTGGTTTTCGTCAGGTATTTTATCGCCAATTATCAGAATGGGTGGTCTTCTTAACACGGCCAACGTCACCCCGAAAAGACATTTCTAAATTCCCATTCATTCCCCTTCGGTGCATATTTCTGATAACAATTTTATTATCGCAGGCCAAGGATGTTCCGTCGAAAGAATTCGGTCGGTCGTGTGTGTGGCTTTGATACAATTAATTTTTCCTATCTGTCCAAAGTCCTTTTAGTTGCCTGTTTTTCGTCACTTATCGAAATAACATTTTCCTTTGAATTTTTCTTTGGCCAGTCGACCAGCAGTTTGTTTACGTACCCCTAGATAACACAGCCGTTATCAAAACACATCTGATTCTTTCTTTCCCTTTCTTTTTACTCAGAATTTCCCTGTCATTGTAATGACGCCCTTTCGCCATTTGTTACTTATCAATATATCCATTGTCTCTTAGCCGTGTGTGTGTTCTGCTTATCACCCACGATTTGTCTCGCCTTTCTTTCTGCCTTCTTTTCTTTCTTTTCCTTTTCTGCCTCGTTAAATGGTGCCACACACGTCATATAGAAATCTTAAAGGAGTTTATTATATTGATTTTTAAGACGGTAAATTTCAAGACAAGTGCCAAAATATAACACACAAGCAATTGACTTTCTATTATGTGTTAGCATTCCAATATCTGTTGAAGTAATTTTTTTATTAAAGTTGTTATATAATATTTGTTGGTAGTGCTGATGTCTGTCCTTAAAAAAATGACACGGTGTTAAACTGGAGTCTGTTTGCCTAAAAATGCTTTTCAGATGTGGAAGTGTTTGGTAATTCATAATTCCTTGCCTAATTTGTTTTTGCTTTGAAGCAAAATTCTGATTTTATTTTCTTCTGTTTTTTTTTTTCATTTAGGATGCTGATGATTTGCAAGGAGAGAAACAAAATCAAATGGAAACCACATAAGGACTTGCTTAGTCCTTAAGAAACTGTGATGCTAAAAAGTTATGTGTATGTTCTTTGTTTATGTAAGGAACTTCTATAATGATTGTGTGGGTGTTTGTGTGTGTGCGAGTGTGTGTGTGTGTGTGCGTGTGCGAGTGTGAGTGTATCTATGTATGGATGCTGCTGGTTCCAGCTTCCTTTCTATTCCCTTCAGCATCCAAAAGAATTTCCAAGTCAGCTAAACTGTGGTTTGGAGGTCACCTGAAACGTTTGGCTCATTTTACCTGTGATGATTTGTGCAAAGAACTTGGCTGTGATTGTGCATCTACAAAAGCAAAATAAAATTCTCTTCATAATAAACAAAAATTTCCAAAAATCAATTTGGCATCAAGATTTTTTTTTTTTTTTTTTAAAGGCTAACTTTTTATATTTGTTCATCTTTTGAATGGAAATTGTTTAACCAGAGACACAAAATTTTATATTTATTCTTGTTATTTACAAGAAAGTATGGCACAAGACCAGTAGGGTATAGGGAAGGCTGGACTTCATCTGTCCTACATTTAACTTAGCTAGGCACAATCATGGATCCAAACATAATTTTCCTTACACACCAAAACAATGTATTCTTTCTTACCATTCTTATTACAGTCACCATAATACCATAGTTTCTCTAGGTAGTCCTAACTAGTCTCTATATGTACAGTTTGTCTGGGGATGGGGATAACAACTTCATTAAAAATGTAACCCCAATGCATATTTACAATGATCAAAAGAAATATTTACAAAGCAATTTAAAATAGTGTTAGTAATTGTTGTAACATTGTCTTTGTTCAAGATAGCCAAGAATTAGGAAGGCCATAGTTAGAGAGAGAGAGTATTGAAGAAACAAGATTAGGTAGAGGAAACAAAGAGGAAGAAGTTTATTAAATATTCATACATAGAATGGAAAAATTAGAGTAAATTAACTACTGATATTTCTGTTAAATACAGGAAATGTGGCACAAAGCCAAAGAGGGAATGGGGAAAAGCTGGTCTTCAACTGTCCTATATTTAACCGAGCTAGCCTCAATTGCTGACTAAATTTTCCTAACACCAAAACAACATGTTTATGTGAACCATTCTTACTACAGTCACTATAATACCATGATTACTCTATAAAATCTTAAGTAGTTCCCATTTCTACAATTTGCCTGTGGAGGGCAGGGGAAAATATAACAATCTTTAAAAATCTAACTTCAATGTCTATTTACAATGATCAAAAAAATCCTATTTACAAAATTAAACAAAGTAATGTTAATAATAAACGCCCCCCACCCTACACCCTAAATTGTATCAGAAACATCAGTTAACCAGGCAAAATTAATGTGGGAGTAGAAAAAAAAAATGAGCCAATCATTTTAAAGAAACAGTCACTCAAGCACACACTCAGCCAGACACAGCAACCAATACATAATACATACCCCAAAAATTGAAATGCTTCCCACATCCACTTGAGAGCTAACAGCTCTGTCACCTACCGGGGGGGGGGGGAATAAACTAACGAAAGAAGAGACAACAATTAAGGTTGATGAACACAATGTACTCAAGTTAATGGGGAAAAACTAAAGAAAAAAGACCCTAATCTAACCTTTTTTTTTTGTCTGGGCTGCCTAATGTTTCATCCCTAGGACTAAAAATTATTGAAATTACCAAATAGGTAAAAAAACTGAGCAGGGCTTACACCGGGCTTTCTGGTAAACAGATTGTGAAAATAGTCTCGAAAAGCCTCGCGTTTTGTTCTAGTTCCACCTGCCATGACTCTTTTTTTTTGGCGGGGGATATCGCAAGTTTCAATTAATTCATCTTAGTAAAGGAAACATGGCCCAGAGGATAAAAGCGTTGGTTGAAGTAATCCAAAATTGGCATGTGAGTTCAATACCTGGATACAACATAGTTGAACAAAAAACTTGGTGAGTTCAGTTACTAAGATATCCATCAAAGGTATGGCACGTGGAACTAGAACAACCTACCCCTGTGGACAAAGTGTTCGGTTCAAAATTCCAAAGTATATCTCCTGAAGAAGGCCGTATTGTACAATGGCCGAAACATCGTGAATATAACAAAGATGATTGCAACAGTCCGAAGAATGTAAATAGTTAAACGTATTGTTCCTCTTTGGGTTTTCTTTTTATGCGTCGCACTGTAGGAATATTTCTCGATTCGTTTATCACGCAGTCACAGTAATAAAGAACCTAATGACACTAATAAAAATGAAAGTGGTTTAATCATTGTTCTGTCAGTTTTTTTTATTATTTGTTCACATGTTTTTCTGGTTCGCGTTCATAATAGAGTGAGAATGGAGGATAGAATTCAATAGCAGTGACGAACGTGTTTTCTATTGCGCGATGGGAGTGACTTATTCACAATGGTCCTTTCGCTTAAATAAAGAGAGAATGGCAAAAATGAATCGCTTTTATACTTAAAAGATAAAACTTTGATCGATAAGGCTATATACGCTCTCCGGATGTATGTGTGGGTGTGCAATGATTGTACAGATAACATTCTTTCATAGAGTACTTCCAGTGTATAAGTAATTTGTTAAAGTTAATGTAGAGATTATCTACTATGGAAGAGAGATAAAGGTAAAATAGAGAGAGCAAGGAATTTGAAACGAGTTATCTCGAATGGAGATTCAACACGGGAGCAGTTTGAAGGAGTGTTCAGATTTTACTGCATGACAATTAGCAAATTCAACAAGCGAGATAAATTTGGCATGCTATGGGTTAAATACGAGCTGACGAAGCCATGTTTATTACAATAACAATGTTAAATGTAAAATAAAAAAAATTAATATATATATATGTCAGATTTTTTGGAAATTGACTGTCTAGTTCAATGGAGGACAGGATTGCTAAGAAAAGTTAATCCTTTCCTTTTTGTAAGACAAAGAGTAAGAATAATGAAAATATATGATTGAAAACAATGATTCACTAACTAACATTAATATAGATGCTGATTTTAAATTATTACAGAAAACATCCACACACGTATTATTTTTTTATACAATAATATATATATAATAATTTATTCATCGAGTCTAGAAGAATCCACAGTAGAATGCAGTGGACGGTCGTTTCGTCCTATTTTTTCAGTAGTGCTCATCCACTACCAAGAATCGAAACCGGACCGTTGCAATATGACGCAAGTGTCATACCCACTGGACCAACGCGTCTCGGTGATGGGGGAAGGTAACAAACCAGACTCGATATAGCGCCAACTCTTCACAAATTCCGTCGCGTGACTCATCTGAGTCTACTTATACCAACGGACTGTGTCCCCATGAGTCACGACTTCTATCCCCAAGCCCCTCCATCCAGAACAGAAGCCGGTTCAAGCAGTGAGAAATTAAGGGGGATTTGAATAATCAGAATTAATTCATCGAGTTTAGAAGAATCCTCAACACTGGATGCGCACTGTTGATGAGTCCCAAAAATAAGACGAAACGGCCATCTTGTGCTTTCTGTGGAGGGACACGCACACACATGTACCTCCACAGATTAGCTAAAATATGAGATGAAATCGTCAAAATCTTTACGTTATTATTAAGTGAAAACCCAAAGAATCTTTTAATTATTAAATTATATTTTTTTTCATCGTTATTAGAACGTTCGAAATTTTGGTTAAATATCTCGTTTTTCTTGTCAGTGGGGAACAAAGATTAGCAGAGGAAATTTTAGCGTTTTTTTTTCTTTTTTTTATCTTTTTGTGACGTCGTCCCCCCTGGTCGCAGCGTCGACTGTGTCGTTCGATCCCGTTCGCGGCGCCAGCTGTTCGCTCCTCGCTGCTCCAAGTGTGACGTTCTAACCCTTTGGTTAGATGAATACCAGCCTCGTCGTTCCCAACCCGCTTCCAACGCCTGGTTACCAGGGTAACTGCACTGATCTCCGGTCTGCCTACCCACGTTGTGATTAGATCTTAGACAGACGGGATCAAACAGGGATTGGGCCGTATGCAAGCTGAGTCGAACGGGGTGATAACACACAATTAAAAAAAATAAAAACTCACAAGGTCAAAAATATTGAAAAAAAAAGGTAACAACTTTTTTTATATCTAATTGCTCGTTACACAAGATTATTCCTACCTCCCGACCCGTTTTGTGGACTGTGGCACCAAGCTTCTACCATACAACTTTAAGGCTTCGAGTTGCCTGCTCTCTAGAAATTTGCATTTCGGGGTGTGGATTGGTTTCGACACTGGGCGCTGATCTCTACCAGTCGTTGTCGTTCACGGCTGATTTTTTCTTCGCCGTCAGTTGAGTTGAATCGACTTCTTCTCTTCGGCTTCGGTTGGACGAGCTTATTCACTCGGCTTGGGTTGGACGAATTTCTTCACTTCGGATTCTCTTGCCCGCAAGGCGCGAATGAACCGGGCCCGCCGCCCGGAGCTCAAGCTCCCTCGCTGTCCGCGGCCCAGCTCCAACTGATTTCTGTCGATTGGGGTCCTGCTTTTTATTGAGGCAGTCAAAAACTGGGGTGGGTCTGTCGGCGCCAGGGTTTTCTTGATAATTCTAAAGACGTATTATTTCTGATTAGGGATTTTCCATTATCGCTCTTACTTTCACTCCTACTTCCTTACTGTGCCTCTGGGGGAAGGCGAGGGCCCGCTTCCCCTGATCCCTCGTATGTCAGGTGACCGCTCTCGACCAATGGGGTCCTGGTCGGGCATCTTTTCCTCCTCCCTCGCACATCACGTGACCGCTTTCGGCCAATGAGACTCTGGTCGGGTGTCTCCTCCTCCCTCATGTATCATGTGACTGTCCTCGGCCAATGAGACTCTGGTCGGTATCTTCCCTCCTTCCTTCGTGACGTCTCTAATTGGGCGTGTACAATCCGTGGCTTTGTTCCAAAACACCTTGCTTAAAAAAACAAAATTTAAATTTGCCCTTTTCGTATGTGATCGAATGACGCTATCGGTCCCTTCCACACGTGGCATCTGTCAACAGCCTACCGCTAATTGGATGCGATCTAAGAAAGGAATTTCCCAGACTGCGTGGCGGCGTCGCGCTCTAATACAAATATTCCACCTTTTTCTTTCGCTCGGAGCTTGCTAACAAAATATAATTATCTCAAAAAGCGATATCAACCTGGGCGCCCCCCCTCAACTCCAAAAACCGCCTGACTTTCGTGTATTAATGTTTTGTTTTCATATCCTTAGATACAGTTCCCCATCTGTTACCTATCATCTCAATGACACCCTTTTCGTTTGTTACTTATCAATATTTTTTTCATTGTCCCTAAAAATTTTATTTCTTCAGCCAAATTTAACAAACTTCCCTCTTCCGTGGACACGGAATTAGATCAAGTGCTTGACCTGATATTTTTGACATCTGATATGTGCCAGTCGAGCGTGTGTGTTTTCGCTTACGACCTGGTTTCGTATTTATATTTTTTCTTTCTTTTCTTTTTTTCCATTATCTCTAAACTCTATTTCTTCAACCAATTATAACAATTTCCATTTTCGTGGATTTCGGTCAGGTACTTTGACCTAGATATCTTTTGACACCTGTTATGTGTCAGCTAAGCGTGTATGCTTATGACCTTTTTTTTTGTACCATATTTCTCTTTCTTTTTCCTTCTTCCTCCCCCTTTCTTTTTTTCTCGGATCGCCTAAATGCAATAAGAGAATTATTCTCAAAACCCAAATATTTCTCATCTCTAAATAACTATCAAATGGTTAACAAACCGAAAAAAAAATAAATCATATATTTATGAATATCTCTTTTCAGTTTTCCAATTATGCATGGTGCCACAGTTTTTATGAATAAAATATAGACATTATCGTCTTAAGAATTTTCTTTTGATAAATAATGAAATTTTACAAGAATTGTTTTCATTTTTTAAAGATTTGAATTTCAATAACAAAGTTTTAAATCTTTTAAATTTATGTATTAATGTGTACCGGTTAGAGGTGATATTGTTACGAAGTAAAAACTATATTTACTAATCATAAATACAAAAGCTTACTATGATTTGGCGATCCCAGTATTTTAAAAAGATTTTTTTTTTGTTGATTCTTGTAAATACGAACATCAATACACGATATTATCAGAAAATAAGAGCGATAACTATAATAAATTAAAGCCAAAGTACCTTAAATTTGATTACGGAGAATATTTTCCTAAATTTTTAAGATTACTGGATAGTGAAAGGTTATATAAAAAGGCGCCCACGTTATATTCCTCGAGTAATTTTTACAGATAAAAAAATAGATAAACTTCTGACTGTCAATACCCTTCAATAAACATCTACTTCCGTGTTAAAAATGCATTTCTGCGCTATTTTAGACTAAAAATAAGTAATATTTGTTTTAAATTAAATTAAACATTAAATCAGCAAATATCTCTCAAATAAAGTTTCATTTTATTTTTGATAGATTTTTTTAAGAATTACATTATGCTGACAGATGGCTCAAAATGGGGGTAAAATCAGCGATTTTTAGCGATTTCAAAAAATCCTTGCATCCAATGTAAATTAGTTTTGAAATACAGCAAAGTATTTTGCTTATTTGGAATAATAATTTTAATCTATTAGCTTGAAATTAAAAATAAAATAAACGCTATAATAAACGCTTTTTCATTTAAAAAAAATTCTTTTTAAACCTTAGGTATTTATCACTTTTCTTTGGCGGTACCTGAATATATATATATATATATATATATATATATATATATATATATATATATATATCATAACTATGCTGAGTGCATAATCTGACGTGATCACCAGTATGAACAAGGCCATTGCTAGGTTGCTAGGGCAACTAACGACGGCTTCCGGACAATTGCGTCTACCCAGTTCCACTCATACTGATTGGGTCAACCAGTGGGTGTGATTTTCAGGCAGTTTCCAAATGGTGCCGTACGCTAGGATCGTCTTCACTCAACAAAGCAGCAGTACTGATAGGCTTTGCGAGTGGTAAGCAAAAACAAATGTGTCTGAAATGGGCGACCAACCACACAAACAAATACACACACATATATATAATCAAGCTTACGTTTTAATACCTTATGATCGAATAATCAGTAACTGATAGTTACTTCTGGGTTATCTTTCAAGGAACACGTCTCCGCCCTTAAAACTAACTAATTTTGGACATTATTTACATCTTTGTCGCTATATTTATTACAACGTTTCGGCCGTTGTACGCTCCGGCCTTCTTCAGGTTTAGTTCGCTCACTGGGGTAGACTATTCTCGTTCCACGTGCCATGTTTAATGGGTGTCAGTTATCTCCTGTTATTTCCCTCTGAAGTTCTCCACTGCCTTAGCCGGGTATTGAACTCACACTCTTTGGGTCCTGTCACTGGATCTAACTAACACCTTTATCCATTGTGGCACGTGTCCGTGTATGAATTTCTGGGTATTATAAACCTAATGTCTTCAGCAACCCTTTTTTACCAGTGCTCATATTGCAATTTTTGCTGTTATCATTACATGTTTTTACTAGAACAGTCTACTCCAGTGAGCGAAATAAAGGGTTCAGTTCGACATTCCAACCATCTGAAGAAGGCCGGAGCGTACAACGGCCGAAACGTTGTAATAAATATGGCAACAAAGATGAGGACAATAGTCCGAATAATATAAATAATGTACATAATACTTCATCTCAGAAATATAGACAGATACTAATATTGGACAGTATAGCCAGATATTGGTTCATTTCTTAAATTTTACAAAATTTTACGAGCAAATTCAACGGCTTTGACGTCCAGTTTTCGATAATGTCTTCAACTTGCCAGAATTTCAAAATTCATGTTCACCAATACAACATCGGAATAAAATAAAATAATAATAATTACATTTGAATCATCGTCTTTACAACAAAAATATTTTTCTACACCGCAATAATTCAACTCTTATTTTTACGATGTGTAGATATGAAAAAATTATTGATTAGAAATTATTACACTCGATCTCCCGATGTTATAGAAAATCTTCGTTGATTAGTCCGATCAGCGATGCAGAATTAAACATGTTGGTTCTTGTCCATGAAACCAAATGTGAAAAGCTTTTATCCATTTAACCCGAGCCTCGTCACTCAGCTGTTATAATTATTGACGGTTTTATATCCTTTTTTAATCGACAAGAAACAATTTGCTTTAGAGAAAAGAAACGAATAATAAACATAATAACGAACTTAATTTTAAGTCTTTTGTTTGTTGGTTTTGTTTATTGTTTTGCACGCATCTCAGGTCGATAAGTTGAAACAAAATCTCCCCACATAAGTTTTCCTCTTGCTCTTCCTTATATATATACTAGCAGCATGGCCCGGCGTTGTCCGTGCTTGATTCAAAAATCGTACGACTCATACAGCAATCGCTATCACTTGACTTAAAATATTTTTGTCTTTCCTTGCCTTTAAAGGAGTGCCCTTTGTCGTGCTGATGTTGCTACATGCCTTACTTCTTGCCTATCTCACACTGCGATTTTTTTCTAAGCTCTATACTAAACATTAAATCTGTTACGAAAAAAGAACTAAACAAAATGAACACAAAATGATCAGCTTTAAAAAAGGACTCGTAACTGGAAAAACCGAATGAAAAAAGAATGTTAACAACAAATACTGTTTCACACCCAACCCAGTTCTGCGGAATCAGAATCAACGTTGAGTTTAAGCAAGCGAATGAGCCAATTGGAGTAAAGTGCCATGCAGATTTAAATTTTTCCCACTTGTAACGAATGCAGCTATCGATTTTTTTGCATGCTAGTATGCTAGTTAACATTCGTGTCAGACACCTGTTGGCTCTCACGCTGGCCAATAGAATCTTCCTGCCTATTCGTGGCAGCCAGCTATAGGCTCTCACTCTGGCCAGTAGAAAATGGCCGCAAACTACATGAAAACTGCCGTAGAAGCATGAAAAAATCGATTATTTCCACTATTGATGGGAGTTGGCAAAGTCTGTCTTGGCCTTCCCACTAACTTGGAGCATGTGTATGTAAATTTTGGTGCAAATCCGTCGAAAATTGCGGCCGTACATTCGTTACACACACACACACACACACACATCCTGCCTTTTATTTATATATATATATATATATATATATATATATATATATATATATATATATATACTCTAACCCTACGTACATCTCTTATCTCTTTACTCCTCCCTTTTTTATTTTTCCCTT
The DNA here is from genome assembly GCA_903632075.3 of Acanthosepion pharaonis. Classification (NCBI taxonomy): domain Eukaryota; kingdom Metazoa; phylum Mollusca; class Cephalopoda; order Sepiida; family Sepiidae; genus Acanthosepion; species Acanthosepion pharaonis. The sequence continues at coordinate 670,445 of CAHIKZ030001398.1, forward strand.
TTTCTCTTTTTCCTTTTCCTGTTTCATTTCAATTGAGTTGACCGATTAAATAGGCCAATGTCTGATCCTTACCCTCTCCTTCCTCAATATTAAGTATTATAATAGAAAGAAATCTAAAAATAAATTTAAAAACTCTCCCTTCCCTCTGTAAACTCGACCATGTCTCTCACACTATTCCCCACCACCTTCTATATCAACTTATATAAGCTTAATACTGCCCGTCAAAAGTGTAAATTTTAAATTCATTTTTCGTTTCACCTTTTGAAAATGAAGTCTGAAGATCCAGAGAAAAATAAAATTCTCTGGTGAAATAAATTATTACAAATGGAGCCTTAAAGTGGTCTGTTTTTCCTTTATATAATTTAATATATATATATATATATATATATATATATATAATGTGTGAAAACGTATGCTTCGAAATAAATTGTTCTCACGATTTTCTACTTCATATAATTATAAAATAAATTTAAACCAATTTAACAGTGAAACTATGGCATCGTCATCATTAGAATTAATAATATTACCCGCAGTAGTTGCCAACATCCAGCGAACACGCAAACGCAGTATAGCCCATTTTGTGTCTTTGTCTGTACACCCTTTCTGTCTGTTTATTTTCGCATAACCGAAAAGCCAATGGACAAAAAAAGAGGTAACATTTTTAATTTAATGAGATTATGAAAGTAGCAGTTTATATAAACAGTGATATCACAGGTAGGATAGGATAAACGAATATTTCGAAAATTGAATTCCTTCTAATCTTTTTATATGTAATCAAACAGCAAACAATGGCAGTGAAGAGAAAAATCAAATGAAATTCACGGTTATATTTTAATATCGACTTCATTTGAATCTTGCATACGTCAGCCAGGTTTTGGTTTCAATATCGCTGCCCACTGACTCTACCGCTACTTCACAATTCCTTCGTTAATTTTCTGTTATTTTATGTACCCTTAAGCTTAATATTTTTTATGTTTCTGATATTAGAGAAAACAAATGACACCTAAACAGAGAAATCATTCAGTTGCATTTCCGTGTTGTGTCTGGCTGATCCCCAACTCTAATTCATAGATGGTATCAACGGCGCTTTATTTCCTAAGGTACAGTAGTCGTAGCATCGTGAGTGAGTGAGAGTGAGAGTGAGAGTGAGAGAGAGAGAGAGAGAGAGAGAGAGAGAGAGAGAGAGAGAGAGCGTCTTATTGTCAAAATCTCAGAGTTACGTGCTGGCTTGCCTCATTATGAAATCTGGGTGTGGGAGGCATCTTTACCATTCTATTTCTTGTTGCTATCTGAGGGTCTTCGCACCTTTTTGGCTTTATATTAAAACTTAAACAAAAGCAACCCATGACTGTCAGAACTTCACGCCCACGGAGTCTACTGGTCAGTAGTTTGCTATTCTGGACCAGCCTACGTTTTTCTGTAACATTTAACAAGATTCGGTTATCAATCTGTAAACCGTGCGTTGAAATTAAGTAAGAAAAGGATTTTCAGTGGGCAGAAAAAATGAGTAATCCATAGAATATATATATATATATATATATATAATGTCTCATTAAATAATTTAGACAAGTTTTGTCTCTTTATTCTTAATATTTACGGACGATTTTCTTAGTATCCTCATTAAAGGAAGAAACAAAATTAGCATGTTGATGTATATCCATTTTATTCCTGAATACTTTCGACATTACCACAATGTCATCTTCAGGATCTTGTTTTTGCCAAGACAAAATTACTGTGTTCATATGGAAATTCAATTTTTTACTTGTGAAGTGAAAACACTAAACTTAGGTACTGTACAATTGCAGTAACGTCAAGGGAGGTAACTAAGTTATTGAGATGTGTTACTATTTAAAAATAAACTATTTAGAGCCATTAGTTTAAACCTAGATATTTTAAACTATTTACTGTAAACATTTTAAAACATTTGTGCAGTATTCATAATTAATTTTATTAAGGGTTGGTGTCAATTTTTTTTTAATATAGATAGCTTCAAGAATTTTTAATTTATGTTTATTATTTTCATGAAAAAGAATAGATGTATTTTCGACTAGAAAACTAAAATAGGAAAGCTGTGAGATTTCCAAGGGTACAACTAGTTATAATTATTACTGTCTTACTTGGCCACTTTTGAATCGTTATTAAATAATAACATTCTTTTAATACTCAAGAAATTTCAAGATGGTCAACAAGACACTATACGTATTGTAAGTAAAAAAAAAAGCATTTGTTATCAACGTTGACTAAATTGCGTGCATTGATCATGTAGCAGTATTGACGGTCTAAATCAACTCGTAATTTTTTTTACTTTATGAATGTGTAAAACAAACGCAAAAGCAAGAAGTGAAACAAGAAGGTACACAAAACGGTTTTTATAACAAATAAAGCATATTCATGTTTATGTATGTCAATGATTTACAAGCATAATTAATAGGAATTACTTGCTGCTCAAAAGGTTCACTGTGAGAATATGTTTAGAAAAATGAAACTATAAATTATTACTTAATGTTTCAAGAAGTTTCTGTTTTGTACTAAATGAAATTTGTTTTTTGTAATTCTGAAAATAATTATAATAAATCTTACCGCTAAAATAAAATGTTCACCAAAGAGCAAATTTCGTTGAATAGAAGTGAGTGAGAAAGTTTCTTGAATTGTGTCATGAAAAGCTGAAAAATATAAACTTATAGCTTCACTAGACGTTTTTTAAAGTAATTTCTTGCTGGTGAAGAATTGGAAAAAAACTGTAATATCCAAGTTAAATGTCTTTAGCGTGGCAGCGTAGTGTCTGGTTGACTTTTGTTTTGTCTCACTGTGAAAAAGTGAATGTTCCGTAATGTTCGTAAATAAGTTTCTGTTATTTGTAGTTGAATATTCGTAATATGTTAGTTTGTAATGTTCTGTAATATTTGTAATTAAGTTTAATTATGTGTGCGTGTGGGAATATGTTTTTATAGCGTCCACCCGCAAGGGGTCGAGACGCGATTTCTTTAACAGCTACATTTTCGTAAGCAAGTTAAATCGAAAAGAAGAGAAGAGAAAGAACGAACTTGTGTCTGGTATTTATAATCAACGTAATCACGTGATCGGCTCCGGAGAAACAAACAGGAAATTTTGACTTGGTCACGCGCTGGAAAAAAAAACTTGTGCGTGGGTGGATTGCAACGCCCACTTGTGTGTTTGACCAATTAGAAGTTGAGTTTTTCTGAAAATATGTATGAAGCTGGATAAGCCCTATGATCCACTTTTTTGCACAGATTTGTGCAAAAATCGACACTGATAAAGTGGTAGCGGGGGTGCTAAAATCATAATTGATTAATCGATCATAGGATCTTTGTTAATTAGGAATCGAATCAAAAGAAACCAATATTAAAAACAAAATGCAACGCATGCGACAAAGAAACATTTTATAGTTTAGCGTTAGGGATAAGTGTTTAAGGTTAATTGAATTAAAACGTTCACAAAAAAGCTCTAATGACTGAAATGATATGAGGACTTTATGCAATATTCGAAAAATGAAGTCTGTTTGAATTTGGTGATAATAAAAGAAAAGAACATAACAACCTCATATATTTTATAAGCATTTAATAAAACTATGAAATAAAAAACGGAAAATTATTTAGTGCTATGCGGACTTATAAAACTTCTTTTAAACTGTCGAGTCTGGTAATGTCCTGTAGTAGCAGTTTCTCATACAATGTGCATGCCTTTCTGCCATTGACGCAATGGATGCAAACAAAAAGGGCCGTTTATTTAGTGTCTCACGCTTTATGTAGGCAAGAATGTTATATTAGGATCTCAATAAGCGGGCTTCTTCTATTTCCTGCGTACCACACGCTCTAAAATAAGGGACATAACTCTTGTTCTTCCTAGGATCGCTTCCTTTTCATTGTAATTCATTTTAATTCCAATACTGTTTACAATGATGCACCATCTCTTTTGTATTTTTAGAGACGGAACTTTGCATGGGGAAGATGCTGGAAGAGGTTATTGGCATGTTTGTGAAAAGAAAGCACGTAAGTAAATAATATTACCAACAGAATTTTATATCAGGTGTTTTGATTTTAGATCATCAGAAATTGAATAATAAACTAGCTGTGAATTAAGAGGCGTGTAAGTAGCATATATGAAAAAGATTTGAGAATTATATATGATAAATATTAAAGTTTTCAAAAACTATTGTTCAATACTTGATTGATAACAGAACACCAATAAAATCACATTAAAAGGTGCCAAAAAATCAAATTAATAAATAAACGACATTCATTCGTTCACTAATAGTCAAGTTTTACTACCGCACACTTCAGATAGGTAAATACCGTAAACCACAGGACTATATATATATATATATATATATATATATATATATATATATATATATATATATATATATATATATATATATATATATATATATATATATATATATATATATATAAGTGGACATTAAAGTCTACACCTAGCGGTGACAGTCTGTTTTATGTTTAAACGCAATCGTCAGGTCATCTGACACATGATGTTTAATCATGAAACAGACTGTCGCCACTGGGTGTTGACTTTAATGTCCACTTTTATATTTAACATAATCTATATCCAAGCTATTGGGGACTTTAACTCATAACTATAGCATAACTTAAAAATATATATTTTTGTATATATATATATATATATATATATATATATATATATATATATATATATATATATATATATAAAAGTTAATAACAAAGTGTTATTTCAAATCTTTACAATTTTCTTGTTCTTCCCGAAATTTATTTATTTATTCGCCCAGATTTTTGACATTGAACTTAAGGTTAATCCTCATCCTATTTTCAGAATGGCTCAAAATTAAATTTAACATGTCTCACTATTTATTTAGCTTCATCAGAAATTTTCAAAGTGGAATAATACAGTTATATTTCAATTTTTAAATTATCGGTTTATTTTGTTTTCATTGGCTGTGTAGACATGACGTACTTACCTCATAGCGTTTGTGTGTATGTTTTATTCTTGGAATGTTAGTTTAATTTAAGTGTGTGTGAAATTTGGCATCTTAGTTTTAATTGCCTGGATAAATATCAGAAATTTTGGAAGTAAATGTGTAATATTAAATTACACCATCTAAAAATGTATGAATCTTATATTCTTTAAGTAAATCTTATACAAATATTTATGATATGAAAAAATGTGTTGGATGGTCATTTGTTGTATTCTTTCTATGCATCTTTCTCCGTAACAGGTTGTGTTCATTTTTCATTAAGTTAGCATTTTTTAAATCAAAAGTTATGGCCTGATTTGTTTCTGTGTTTTCTATTAAGGAATTTAATGTTATTTCAACAGAAGTATCTTCTGAAATGTGGGTCCGATATGTGAATTACAAAGGTTGTTCCGATCATATCCAGTTATTTTGAATATTTGAGAACTGGTTGTGCGGTCTTGATGAAATTTGGCAATCAGTCATTGGGGACATTACTACACATGCGTGAATAGGCGTTCTCTTGTGATATTAACTAATCAACAGTAAGACGCCACTGAGTGAGCTTGTATACTGTGTCACGTTTACAATGACTGGGCGCGTAGATCTTTCACATATTGTGCATTATTTTTGACAAAATATTGCATATCTAAGGTTTATCAGAGTCCCAGCTCCCCATCAGTACTGATTTGGTTTCTTAAAAATTTTAGCTTTTCTTAAACGCCTCTGAAACATCTTGGATAAGATTAAGGTGAACGTTACTGGGTAAGTGATCCCGAAAGATGAGTTTTCAGAAAGTTTTGAAAAAAGAAAGAAACGACGAGATAAGTGTGAGATCCCAAGAAGAGTACTTTGAAGTGGACTAAGGTGCTATTGCCAAGCTATTTTTTATTATATCAAATAGCTGGATACTTTTCGAACATAGTCAATGTTTATTTTTGCAGTTATACTTAGTGTATTACAAGTCACTTCCTGTTCTTGAAATTCTTAAACGGTTACCCATTAAAGTACTGATTAGATTCGATGTTGCTTAACTTTTGTAATCATACGAGAACCGGTGTTTTCAACATATTTTGTGCGAAAGTCTAAAAGCCTTACTATATTTAGTAATTTACTAAATTCATGTGCACTCAAGCGTGTCGGAATTTGCTACACTGTCAAAATAGTCTGTTAGATAAGCTCATTAACCATCACGTTAAGACAGGCACGACAGTAAGTTTTAAAATCTAAACATTTTAAAATTAGACATAACTAATAATGATAAACGTTTGAATGTTTCAATGAATTTTGAAAACATTCGATGACACGTTGTTGAGTCATCCATTTGTTGACTTTCTACTACGATAAATAAAAGATCCATCATTTTCTAAGAATTTTTGTTTCATATTTGTTTCGAAAGGGAAATCATGTCTGGTTACGATTACGCTTCTTAAAATTCAACAATTCCATTCCAAACGATATAATGCCAAATTTGGTCTCAATTTCACGACACAGTTGTCTGTCTCTGAGATATTCTTCATGTTGACACACACGTTTGCCATTTCTGCAAATTGGTCGCAATCATGGTGGGACTGACATACATCTTCGCATCTCAACCCGCCGCAGTTTGGCATGATTTCTACTCCACACAAATCCTCGAGGTCATACACTTTTACAGGTTTCCACCTACGAACTGAAATAAAATCGAGAAATTTAAAATATACAAAACGTGTTTCGTGATCAAATATAATTGAAAAACTAATTTCTTCCTACTATCAAAGAATGGCGTCATATTTTGCAATTGATTTTTAATTATCTCCTATCAAAAAGGTTTCTATTTAATTTTTGATGTTCAGTACTTGCTGAATATTGAATTAAAATTAAGGACAACAATTGATCTTTTACCTTGTTGTAATACTGTAAATGAAAACAATTATAATAAATAAAACTATTTTAATACATGCATATATTTAAACATATCTCTCTTTAAAACCAATCATAACTTAGGAGTTAATTCAACAGAATATTTCTACTATAGATATATGTGATTACTAATACATCACCAAAAGGGTTTATATATATATATATATATATATATATATATATATATATATATATATATAGAGAGAGAGAGAGAGAGAGAGAGAGAGAGAGAGAGAGAGAGAGAGATTTCTTTTTCCAAATGTATCGAGAGCATTAACATTACCGCATCCAATCTGACACAGGAACTAAAAGGCCCGCTGTGCTTAGGGGCACTAATATGAACTTACGCCCGGGTCCTCTGTCAGTCTTTTGCTGACTGGAAAAATCACTCCCACGATATGTTTCGATTTCCGTTTGCGTCGGTGGGAAAAAGAAATTCCCAAGGAAAGGGAAAATAAAACACTAATCCTATGTACACCGATTTCAAGTTGTCTGCGAGGACTGTGTAATGCTGCTGCTGTTTTTCCTCTGGGGCTTATATTGAGTTATATTCTGCTCTTCCGGTTTCCTACGTCTGGGGCGTTGTCAAAAGGGGAGCTCAACTAGACAATACCAAGGTCTCATTGAAGATTACTCTCATGATGGCTCATGTGAAAGAGATCTGATCTGGACATATCGTCTATTCCGATGTCGCATCGAGGCTGGCGATTATTTTGTTGAATAACTCTTTTTTGCTTTTCCAAGTTGAAATGTGTACAAATTTTCTGAAAATAAGGATTTTTCTTCTATTGAATATATTTGAGTATTTTTTTTATAGTTTTCACAATTATCTGGCGCATCAAGTATCACGTGGTGAGCAAAAGAAGTCAATGAAGCAAAAAATCAATTTGTTTAATCTTTACTAAGAACCTGAAAGTATTTGACAATATACTTTCAGAAATAATATCTGTGGTCAGTCAGGACTATAATATAAATTGTCGTATTCATGTGAACAGAGTTCAAGAGGAGATAAAGACTCGAACATATATTACTGGAAATAATACATGCAAAACTTATGAGCCACCTTAGTTCTGTCAAGATCAAAATCTCGTCTCAAATACGTATGCAAATCCTTCATGTTCAATGATAAAAAAAACGATTGCATAAAGTCTGAGGTTTTCAACTTGTCTTTTTAGTGTAAATGATTTAAGTTTCAAAATGAGAAGACCGAGTTTGAATGAAAATTATCGAAATGTCCCCGAGTCCACCTGAAATCGATAATAAGATTGGAATATCAAGACACACCGTCGCCGGCAAGAAGTATCTCGATCAATGATCAATGAAAGCAAATGAGATTATCAATATTCAAACCAAAATTAACATTTCATCAATAAGGGATGAAAGAAACATTACGACTAAAGTGTTAATTCATGCAGTAGGAAGAATATAGCAGAACCAGAATCTGATGAATACGTTGGGGCAAAAGAAGCCATCATGAACCGTCAAACATCAAATCAGACGAAAACATTAGGCAAAAGAACATCTATGAGAAAATGAAAGAATGAGCCAAAGTGATATACAGTGACGAAAGCAACTTGTTTTTTTTTTAATCATTTCACCCCAAGCAAGGCGGGAATGCCATTAGTACACAAGGAATTATAGGGAGTTAAAATGAGAGAAAAAAGACTGAGTATAGGGAGGATTGAGGAAAAGACAAAACATGAACAGGATTCAAGAAGACAGAAGATGGCGATTAACGTTCCATTTAATTTTTGAAGATTGCAGCAATCAGGGAAGCAAGTAAACGGAAGGGAATTCCACAAGCGGGATGTGCGAGAAAAGAAATTGTTGGAGTAGAAGTGGTGGTTGCATTTAACTATTTCAACAGTAAAAAGGTGAGACCTAGATGCCAATCTAGTAGCACGCTTAAATTCATGTAGTCGGGGCCCTAAGGAAAAAAGCTCGTCGGAGCAGTTGCTATGGAAATATTTGTGGAAAAATCAGAGGAAAGCCACGCCACAGTGGTGAGAAAGTGACTGATGCCTAGATTGCATCAGAGATCCTTCTTTCGATTTTGTTAAGAAAGAACTGAGTTCGAATGCAAGAGAGTATGTCTGAAGTACGAGGAATAATTCAAACAAGACATTAACATTTGATGTTGAGGGTTTCTTTTTTTGAGGCGACATCAAAAGCAGTAGTCCAAGAAAATAAATAGAAATCGATGAAACATTGAACAGCGAAAAATATTGTACTTTGCTCAAATCCCACCAATTGACAGATACAGCAGAAGGTGATATATTTCAAGATGAGAAATCACCTTGTCATACGTAGATGTTTCTCACTGATGAAAACATTCCGATGCTACAAGTTTGGCCTGTCAAAACCCAATCCTTAACATAATGTGAAGAGTTGAAATAGCAGGTGTACAATAGAAAGCTAAAGAACTTGTAAGAGTTTTGGATTTATTGTCAAGAGGGATGGCAGAACGTTCTTGATAAAACAATTTTAAGTTGTATTCCGTGATGCTATGTCGAGTTTAGGCGATAGTTTGTGGCCAACGGAAGCCATACCAAATAGTGACTACATCTTTTAATGTCCCTAAATATAAAAATACATCTTTTTGTGTAATTTTAGTTTTTCTTTCATTAATAAAAGTTAATTTTATATTTCTTCTGATCTCTCAGACCATTTGCATGTCTTCTTTTCAGCATCACGGTGTATTTAAGTCTTTATCTCTCATTGTACCGGTTCCATGTGAATGCGATAACTTGTATTACGGTCCTGAATGACGAAAGATACCATTCCTGAAATTGCTTTGTCTCATGACTAATAATTACAGATTATAAGTAAAAATTATGCAAATACTTTAGGGGCTAAGGAATAAAATAGTTCAATGTAAGAAGCTGCATTGAAAAGTTCATAGTCTGACGATGAAGGAGTGATGCTTGATCTGTGAAATCTTGCATGTATTCATTTCAACTCTTTTTATTAATAACTGCATTGTTTCTTACCAGGTACGAGGGTCGGCTGAAAAGTTCGTAGGCTGACTATGAAGGCGTGATGCTAGAGCTGTGAAATCTTGCATGTATTCATTTCAACACTTTTTATTAATAACTGCATTGTTTTTCCAGGTACGAGGGTCGGCTGAAAAGTTCATAGTCTGACGGAACGAGGATGCTTGATCTGTGAAATCTTTCATGTATTCATTTGACTTTTTATTATAACCAGGCGTGAGGGTGCTGAAAAGTTCGTAGGCTGAATGAAGGCGTGATGCTAGAGCTGTGAAATTGCATGCATTCATTTCAACTCTTTTTATTAATAACTGCATTGTTTCTTACCAGGTACGAGGGTGAGCTGAAAATTCATAGTCTGACGATGAAGGAGTGATGCTTGATCTGTGAAATCTTGCATGTATTCATTTCAACTCTTTTTATTAATAACTGCATTGTTTCTTTCCAGGTACGAGGGTCGGCTGAAAAGTTCATAGGCTGACGATGAAGGAGTGATGCTTGATCTGTGAAATCTTGCATGCATTCATTTCAACTCTTTTAATTAATAACTGCATTGTTTCTTACCAGGTACGAGGGTCGGCTGAAAAGTTCGTAGGCTGACTATGAAGGCGTGATGCTAGAGCTGTGAAATCTTGCATGTATTCATTTCAACTCTTTTTATTAATAACTGCATTGTTTCTTTCCAGGTACGAGGGTCGGCTGAAAAGTTCATAGTCTGACGATGAAGGAGTGATGCTTGATCTGTGAAATCTTGCATGTATTCATTTCAACACTTTTTATTAATAACTGCATTGTTTCTTACCAGGTACGAGGGTCGGCTGAAAAGTTCGTAGGCTGACTATAAAGGCGTGATGCTAGAGCTGTGAAATCTTGCATGCATTCATTTCAACTCTTTTTATTAATAACTGCATTGTTTCTTACCAGGTACGAGGGTGAGCTGAAAAATTCATAGTCTGACGATGAAGGAGTGATGCTTGATCTGTGAAATCTTGCATGCATTCATTTCAACTCTTTTAATTAATAACTGCATTGTTTCTTTCCAGGTACGAGGGTCGGCTGAAAAGTTCATAGGCTGACGATGAAGGAGTGATGCTTGATCTGTGAAATCTTGCATGCATTCATTTCAACTCTTTTAATTAATAACTGCATTGTTTCTTTACCAGGTACGAGGGTCGGCTGAAAAGTTCGTAGGCTGACTATGAAGGCGTGATGCTAGAGCTGTGAAATCTTGCATGTATTCATTTCAACTCTTTTTATTAATAACTGCATTTTTTCTTTCCAGGTACGAGGGTCGGCTGAAAAGTTCATAGTCTGACGATGAAGGAGTGATGCTTGATCTGTGAAATCTTGCATGTATTCATTTCAACTCTTTTTATTAATAACTGCATTGTTTCTTACCAGGTACGAGGGTGAGCTGAAAAGTTCATAGTCTGACGATGAAGGAGTGATGCTTGATCTGTGAAATCTTGCATGCATTCATTTCAACTCTTTTAATTAATAACTGCATTGTTTCTTTCCAGGTACGAGGGTCGGCTGAAAAGTTCATAGTCTGACGATGAAGGAGTGATGCTTGATATGTGAAATCTTGCATGCATTCATTTCAACTCTTTTAATTAATAACTGCATTGTTTCTTTCCAGGTACGAGGGTCGGCTGAAAAGTTCATAGGCTGACGATGAAGGAGTGATGCTTGATCTGTGAAATCTTGCATGCATTCATTTCAACTCTTTTAATTAATAACTGCATTGTTTCTTACCAGGTACGAGGGTCGGCTGAAAAGTTCGTAGGCTGACTATGAAGGCGTGATGCTAGAGCTGTGAAATCTTGCATGTATTCATTTCAACTCTTTTTATTAATAACTGCATTTTTTCTTTCCAGGTACGAGGGTCGGCTGAAAAGTTCATAGTCTGACGATGAAGGAGTGATGCTTGATCTGTGAAATCTTGCATGTATTCATTTCAACAATTTTTATTAATAACTGCATTGTTTCTTACCAGGTACGAGGGTCGGCTGAAAAGTTCGTAGGCTGACTATGAAGGCGTGATGCTAGAGCTGTGAAATCTTGCATGCATTCATTTCAACTCTTTTTTATTAATAACTGCATTGTTTCTTTCCAGGTACGAGGGTCGGCTGAAAAGTTCGTAGGCTGACTATGAAGGCGTGATGCTAGATCTGTGAAATCTTGCATGTATTCATTTCAACTCTTTTATTAATAACTGCATTTTTTCTTTCCAGGTACGAGGGTCGGCTGAAAAGTTCATAGTCTGACGATGAAGTGATGCTTGATCTGTGAAATGCATGCATTCATTTCAACTCTTTTTATTAATCTTGCATTGTTTCTTTTTACGAGGGTCGGCTGAAAATTTTTGAATTGATGCTAACTGAAATTTGCATGCATTCATTTCAACTTTTTATTAATAACTGCATTGTTTCTTACCAGGTACGAGGGCTGAAAAGTTCTATGAAGGCTGCTAGAGCTGTGAAATCTTGCATGCATTCATTTGATCTTTTTATTAATAACTGCATTGTTTCTTTCCAGGTACGAGGGTCGGTGATTCATAGTCTGAGAATGACGATGAAGGAGTGATGCTTGATCTGTGAAATCTTGCATGTATTCATTTCAACTCTTTTTATTAATAACTGCATTGTTTCTTTCCAGGTACGAGGGTGGGCTGAAAAGTTCATAGTCTGACGATGAAGAAGGCGTGTGAATGCTAGAGCATTTGAAACTTTTTTATTTAACTGCATTGTTTCTTATGTATTCATTTCAAGTCTTCCTTCTTTGATAATAACTTTATTTTTTGTTTCTTTCCAGTTACGACTGAAATGTTCGTATCTGACTATGAAGGCGTGCTGAAATCTTGCATGCATTCATTTCAAAGTAACTGCATTGTTTCTTTCCAGGTACGAGGGTCGGCTGAAAAGTTTCTGTTGAAAATGGACAAAATCTTGCATGTATTATCAACTCTTGGTTTTTTCTTCAGTTCAAAATCTGACTGGTCTATCCTTCAAGTACATTGATGAAAATGGACAAAATGGTATTGTTTTACAAAAGGGACATCCTTCAAGTACATTGATGCTGACATGGTTTTTATACAGCGCTTCAGTTTTATAAACAGTATAAAAGTGGGCAGCTAAATTTAAGTGGTGGAGAGTGGGTCTTGAAGATGACCCAACGTCTGGGCGTCCTGTAACTGCCACCATCGAGGAAAACATTGATCGTGTTCAACACATTGTTATGGTTGTCAGGCGATTGACTATGAATAAAATATCCAATGCTATTAGCAGATCCCATGAGAGAGTTGTGAACATTCTGCCCAAAGAACCTAGAATAACGAAGGTTTCTGCTCGGTGCGTGTCATTGCCTCATAACTAATAATAAAATGTATATTACTAAAATATACATCAATACGTCGGCATTATTCTGCGTGTCATACTTAGTTCAATCATCAGGTGCGGTGTTCCAATGACGTATTAACATTGCCTGAACATTGAAGCAAGCATGAATCTCAGAGGTAGTGCTATTTGGACAAATATATTTTGCTAATATTTTATTACATATACATGGTGTAACAAAATTACTTTTACAGACTTTGGGGGTGATTTCTAACACCAAAACAAAGACAAAAGTTCATATAAACACATTTCGCAAATTCTTCGTTTTTGAGTTATTGAGTTTAAATGAAGTTTACGGTAAATGTCGCAGTATTGCCATGTAGACTAAGTTACATTTGTCATTCGTGTACATTTGTAGTTAGTCTGTCTTCAAACGTTTAACGTTAAACGTGTGTGGTAGTGAATTAACTGAGAAGTGTTCCGTTTAACAATGGCAGGATATTCGTATCGTGAGCAGACATCTGATATTTACATATGGCTGCGCGAATGGTAATGGACACGAGGCTGCACGGCTGTATTAGATTGCAACCAAGCCATCCAACCTTTGCTGCTGTTTATCGCATTGTTGAGACAGGATCCCTGTTAACACAAACTATGGATCGAGTCTTCATGGCAACACAGTGCCATCTACCTTAAAATTAATAAACAAAGAATTTGCCCTTTGGTGTGAGGAACCCGCCCCCAAAGTTTGTTAAAGTACTTTTGATACACCCTGTACACACACACACACACACACACACACACACACACACACACACACACATATATATATATATATATATATATATATATATGTATATATAAATATACATATGTGTGTGCGGTTGTGTGCGTATGTTTAGGGCTAGAAGTAAGTCACTCAGGAAGTTTCTTTTTCTGCTGTCTATATAGATGGATGTTCGAGCAAGTATTAACTCATAACTTAGAGAAGATATGGATTCATACTTTCCTCACGGTTATTGGCGCGTAAGTGAATATAATGAACCAACTCGAATTGGAACTCGGCTCTCCGATTGACGATTCCGAGCCATTACCCCATTACACTACCAACACATCTAAGTTTACAGCACTTGGTATTCCCAAGCAATCATCTACCAAGGTAGTGACCAGAGTCAACGTTGCTTAACTTCGGTGATCGTACTGGAATCGGTGTTTCAACCTAATGTGGCCGTAAGCCATTTTCTCTTTCATTTGAATTAACGCAATTTCGTACATGACAAGATCTGAAGTTCTGTATTGACCGGGAAAATGATGCGAAATTTTCATCCTTTGCCTGATGACGGTCGCGAGACCGAAAACACGTGTAGCAAAATTATGCAAAATAAAGCATAATATTTAAAAAACAAAAACAAAAACCTTACAGCCAAAAAAAAAAACGTTTGCGGTTTCTCTCTTCTTTTTAATATATGCACTTTTCTCTCGTTGGAACTACTATAACCTCTTCCTTATATATATATATATATATATATATATATATATATATATATATATATATATATATATACATTTGTGTGTGTGTGTGTGTGCTAAATGTTTAACGAGAATCGATGATTGCCATAAAAGAAGATTTTTGTGTCTGTTTCGTGACTTTTTGATGAGAGACCGAATGCCAGGATTTCCTCACCTCTGTCTTTGACGCAAATCGACCCAAACATGTCATGGCACATCCAGTCGTACAACAGCCATTTCGAGGATTGTGATTTCAGTCGAACGCACGAATTCTTTTGGTTTGGTTCGTTGTGACCCCACCAATCTCCCGAACAACAGGATCGGCCGTCTCCCCACTCATGAGCTGAAAAAAAATGCAGAGAATAATTAAAGTTGGAATATTTGTCTGTATCTATCTATCTATCTATCTATCTATCTATCTATCTATCTATCTATCTCTTTTCATTATCTATCTATCTTTTAATTATGTATCTATCAGTCGAGTCAAATCTATCTATCTATCTATCTATCTATCTATCTATCTATCTATCTATCATACCTATGGACGATAATTTCTCATTATGTATCTATCAGTTCCAGCTGTGCTGGTCAAACAGAGCGGATTCAAATCTATCGAAAGGCAGAGTCTCGTCTATCTATCTATCTATCTATCTATCTATCTATCTATCTATCTAATTCTTTTCCTCTATCTGTCAGAATCTTATTTTAGTCTTGTCTAAGTATTATCATTCATATATTTGTCAAGGTATCTATCTATCCTGTATGTTCTATCTAATTCTTTTCCTATCTGTCAGTCTATTTTAGTCTGATTTTTTGTCAAGGATATTCGCATTATTACATCTATTTATCTCTCCACTCTGTATCTATCAATTTGTTCATAACTATAAATGAAAAAGACTTTCACCTAATAACGTGTAGGTTTTCTCGATGGTTGCATGACGTGGTATGGGGTGCTGGACACATTGCCTGCATATTACTATCCAAGCATATTTTAGAACTTTCCTTAGCTACATTTGTTGCGTGTATCGGTAGGGAATATTACTAAAGTGTGTAACATATCCAATATCAGCTCAACAGGGTTCTAAATCTAGTGAGCGTGTGTTAGCAGAATACATGGATATCACCCGCGCGTTCCTGGGATCCTTTTTGTGTTAACTGCTCACGATAGTAGCTTTTGTTATCGTAATAAACTATCACTACACCCCTGCGGACAAGGTTAGGGTTAGATCTATAACCTCACGCGGTTTCCTTCCCTACCGTCAGTCTGAAATTGTCAGAAACATGATTCTAACTAGAACACCAATATCAACGCCCTTAATTTATCTCTAGAATATACGTTACCAATAATATTGTGGAGAGGAGCTATGCTGATGACAGTTGCTATAAGAACAATCTTAAACAAAAATCGACTTTCTTTATCAAGATTTCCAAATGGGCTGGTACCGCTCGGTCCTCACTGTCCGGCTTCGACAGAGTTCAAGTGTGACTAAGCAGCCTTGTGGGTGGTGAATTATTCTCCACTCTAAAACCTTTTTTATAACAAACAAAACGTTGAAAGACTCTGACCACTCTATCGCTATTTCCATGTCAAATTTTCAAACATTCTTTACTCCTACCAGTTCAGACTTTCACAGCTAGGACCCTTCAGCCTGCCATGTTAACGGTGGCAAATCATCCTCATTTCCTTCGTATTCCTTTGGTAAGGAGTAAGTTTTACACTCAAACAGCTTCTTCCCCAAGAACTGTTGTTTTGTCGAACAGACTCCTTAGAGGATGATTTCCTCACTACTACACAATCGTTAGAAATTCAAGTCCACGGCCAAGCGACATCTATGTTACATATCCTCAAAATATACACTTCTTGCCACCTTCCCCTTACTTCACAGCAATCTCACTGAGTAAGCCTCTACCTTGAGTGACACTTAGGCCTTTTATTGGGTAACAAAGGTAGGACATGAGATAAACCTTTCCAAATTGGATACTATGATCTGGAATTGAAATACTTCGGTGCATGTATCACATAACAAATTTAAACTCAGAGATAAGAAAGTTGAACACAAGATAGAGAGCATTAGAATTGGTTCTGTCCGTCATCATAAGATACTACAAGGCCTAAATACTGACTTGAAAATCATCTCCTTAAATAGACACATCAAATGTAGACTGTCATATGGATGTCATGCATGGCGTCCCATTCGTTCAGAAATGCCTAAACTATCATCACTATGCAACCATTTTGTTTAATAATTTCATCCAAAGTAAGGCGATGATGCCACTAAGACGCAAGGATTATTGGGGATGAAAGAAAATGAGAAGACTTTAGGAGAAGGAACCTGAAAGCCAATCCTAAACAAGAAACAAGGAATAAACCTCTAATCCTATTCAAAAACCTATCTACTCCTACTAAAGGAAGAAAATAAATAAATAACATTTCAGAGTTTAGGCAGAGACGTTAAAAGTATAGAATTGAAGTAGACTTTAGAAGGAACCGGAAACCCAATCCTAAACGAATAAACCTCTACTCCTATTAAAAGAAAAACAAAAAAACTTATGTACTCCTACTGAAGGAAGAAAAGAACATTTCAGAGTTTAGGTGGAGACGTTAGAATTATAAAGTTGAAGTAGACTTTAGAAGGAACCGGAAACCCAATCCTAAACAGGAAACAAAGGATAAACCTCTACTCCTATTAAAAAAATATATACTCCTACGGAAGGAAGAAAATAAATAAAATTTAAGAGTTTAGGCAGTGACGTTAGAAGTATAAACAGGAAACAAGGGATAAACCTCTATTCAATGAAATATCTCATGAATGATGAAAGATCAAACTGCTGATACACTATTTATTTATTTTTTTTTTGTCTTATCTTCCTTTGAAGTTATTATATATATATATATATATATATATATATATATATATATATATATATATATATATATATATATACTTTAATGATTTAAAAAGCCGAATTCTTGCTTACTCTCAGACCAAACACTAAAAACGGCTTCAAGAGAATGAATCCTTTGGGTTTTAACGAAGACCATCATTCCTAGAGACTTGTGCCATAAATTCAGAAAGAATTTTACCAAATAACAAACACTGCCTCACTTGAATATTTCCAACAGTAACAATAATAAAAATGGACAGAAAATATAATTAGAAGAGGGAAATTTTTTTCAAGTAATATTCACTCAGTACAAGGCCCAAGATCCACTCAAGGTAGAGGGTTACTGAAGGCGCTTGTTGTTTGTGCGTAAGAATAAGGGTCGCAGTTTTTGAGGATTTGTGTGAAAAATAATTGTTAATCCTAAAGTTTTTTTTTAATTATTTCATCCCAAGCAAGGCGGGGATGCCACTAGTACGCAGGGGATTTCAGAGTGTGAAAGTGAAAGACCATGTATAGAGGGGAATGACGAAAGGATAAATGGTGAACTGGATTCAAGACGACAGAAGATGGCGATTAAGGTTGCATTTAAATTTTTGAAGATTGTAGTTATTAGGGAAGGAAGTAAACGGAAGGGAGTTCCACAGGGGAAAAGTGTGAGAAAAGAAACTGTTGCAATAGAAGTGGCAGGTGCATTTAGCTATTTCAACAGTAAAAGGGTGAGACCTAGATGCCAATCTAGTAGCACGCTTAAATTCATGTAGTCGGGGCCCTAAGGAAAAAAGCTCGTCGGAGCAGTTGCTATGGAAATATTTGTGGAAAAGACAAAGAGAAGCTACATCACGCCTGTGAGAAAGTGATTGAAAGTTGAGATGCCAAGTCAGGATCGATTATATTGCAGATCCTTATTTGGATTTTGTCAAGAACCTGGAGATGAATATCAGGATCACCAGACCAAATATAACAACAGTATTCGATGCACGGGCAAATGGTAGATTTATAAATGTGCAAGATGCCCCACCAATCTTCTGACACAGTGACCCAAATTTCCTTGTAGTAGATGCAGCTATTGATTCAATGTAATTGTTCCACTTCAAGTCAGTTAAAAGTGTGAGACCAAGAAGGCATAGTGCGACGTTCTCCAGGAGTCGAGCACCACCCATGCTGATGGCGGACAGGGAAGTTTCTCTGTCGTGGTTAAATGAGAGCAGTTTTGTTTTGGAGGCATTAAAATTTAAAAGCCATTTCCTACCCAGTTAACCACTGATTGAAGGCCGTTTTTAAGAACAACAACCAGGTTAACTTTGTCAGCTCTGACGAATTTGCTACTTAGACAGGAAGAAAAGGTAGTATCATCTGCATCAATGTCTACTTGGAAACTGATGACATCAGGATGATCATTGATGAAGATAAGGACCTAGTATAGAGCCCTGGGAGACACCCTCGCTTGCGTGAAAGGATCTGGAAGCGAGCCCCTTCAAAACGACATTCAATTCACGATTTAATAGGAACGACTGGATTAAATCAAACAATCGTCTTGTAATACCACAGCCCTGGAACTTACGTAGAAGACCAGCGTGCCAAATCCTGTCAAATGTCTTCGAGATCACTAGAGTCACAGCTTGAGCTTCGCCATTATTATCAAGAGCTTCATAAATATATTTAGTGATGACTGCAAGCATATTAGCGGTAGACCTGGTAAAACGGAAGCCATATTGTTTGTCATAGAGTAGTTCATGAGAGGTAAGATGTTTAACCACTTCAGAATTGATTAAAGCCTTGAATACTTTGCCGAGGAGGTAGGAGACTGATAGGGCAATGGTTAGAGAGGTCAGACGGTTCCCCAGAGTTCTTAAAAACAGGAATTACAGAGGAGGACTTCCAACAAGAAGGAAACAGTGAGGCAATAGTTGTAGAGTTTGGAGAGAATTGGAGCCAGCTCGGGAGCACATTTCTTTAGGACGATGGCTGGGATCCCGCCACCTCCGCTTGCGTTATTGGAGTTTAATTTAAAAATGATGTCTAAATCCATTGACGGGGTTATGCACATATCACTCAGGAGATCAGGTGTAGTTACTCCAAATGAGTTCAGTGGTGAGTTGGAAGAGAATTTCCGAGCAAAGCATTCAACGTTATCTGCTGTAGATGCCAGGACTTCGAAATGATTGGCTAGAGAAGGAATTGAGGATTTTCTGTTGTTCCACACCCTCTTGCAGGGCCGCCAATAATCTCTAGAACCAAATTTGTGAGATGGTATACGTTGTTTCATTCTATCAGCAAATAGTAACTTCGCTTCTTTGAAGACACGCCTGAACTCGTTACAAGCAGAGACAAAGAGACAGACGGAGGAAGTTATTCCTGTGGCTTATAGCGGCAGATCATGCAGGTGAGAACCAAGAAGATGAATGCGGTTTAATTTGGTATTTCCTTGCTGGAATGAAAACATCGATGCAGGTTTCACCCAGGAAGACACCTTAGCCGCAATAATAAAAAAAGAAAAAGCCAACTCTTAACAATATTAACTACGAACAAAGACACAATAAAATTAAAAAAATCAAAACAAAACAAAACAAAACAAAAAAACTAACAGTGAAACGAAAAAGTTAGTCCCTGTCCAAGCCTTTGGGCTTGACGGACGGGTCTGCTCTAGATGCGATGATCCTGTGATGGTTATGTGAAAAATTACCTGTCCAAGCCTTCGAGCTGGAAGGACGAATCTGCTATGTCTGCGATGGTCAGCTATAGATTTGGGTATGCGAAAGTGAGTCCATCTTCGATCTTTGAATGGAACCGACAGACGGCCATGAGGACGATAATCAGTTACAAAATTGGTCATACGAAAATTCCTCTTCGAACTGAATGGACAACCGACTACAAGTGCGATAATCAGCTATATATTTGGATACGTGAAAGAAGTATTTGGATTCAAGGAAACAAACTTCAGCGTACAAAGAATTCTGCTACATCAAGTTGAAAGAAAGATATGTACTTCCGTGAAAGCCAAAAGAAAGAAAACAGGTTCAACTTGTTCGTCACTCAAGCAAGACCCTAGACCAGACGAAAAGAAAAAGACTGAGAAAAAATCTCAAAAAGAGATACTTATACAAAATGAGAAAGAGAGGAAAGACCTCAATGCAAATTCAAGACCAGACGCAAGGAAAAAGAAAGAGAAAGAGAGAAAAGACCTCAAATAGAGACCCTTATACGAAAAGAAAGAAAAGACCTAAAAAAAAAAAAAAATGTTATAAAATAAAATAAGACATATCTCGGCTGATTTACAGGCAAATAAACTAACATACTCAAGAGCGAGAGCCGGATGTGAACGGGACAAAGCCCCGTCACAAAATGACCATTATCTTCGTTTACAATTGTTCCCGACGCAGGAGTTCCGATTGAAAAATAAAATAATATTTAAAGTGTTCTATTTTTCGACCAATAAAAATGCTTCCCTCCTAATTATACTCGCGTCGTTTTTCGAGCTTGTTAAGCCATAAAAAAACGGGTCACACGGAAGTACAAGGTAGTCAACAGGTGGCCAGGGAAGAGACCTGTCATGGTCAGGCCGAGCGGTCAGCAGCGGTCAGCAGCTGTCAGCAGGGGAGCGCCAGCGTCAACATGTGTGAACTACTATGAGAGATCGACCTGGATCCGAAGCAGGCTTATGAACTATACCACAAGGTAGCTGTCCCAAACCCTCACGTTCCTGTTGAAATAAATCACGTAAATCTATTTCTGCTGTTGTCGTATTTCTTTCTTGCAACCATACGCTTGTCTATAACAAAAAGAAACAGAGACTTATACAAAAAGAAAGAAAAAACCTAAAAAAAAGATAAAAAGAAACAGAGACTTATACGAAAAGAAAGAAAGAAAAGACCTCAAAAAAAAAAGAAGAAAAGAAAGAGAAACTTATACGAAAAGAAAAAGAAAGAGACAAAAGAAATCTAAAAACAAAAAAGGAAAGGAAGAAATTGACAAAAGAGACATTAAAGAAAAGAACTTTTATAACGATCAGATAAGTTCATTGTTTAGCTTATATATTTTCATTTTGTTTAATTTTTTATATTTGTACTTTCACGCAGGCCTGGCATGAGATCTTTTTATTACATGTTTCTCTCTGCTTGTTTTACCTTTCCAAGTATGGCACAAGATCATATGTTGATTTGTAATTTACTTTTCTGGGTGTATAAGTTCCCCTCCCACTATTCTGTCCACAATGTTTATTTTTGACATATTGTTTTTGTTTTGCCCGTCTTTCATTTTCTCCCCGTTTGTATGTTTTGACAATAAAATTATTATTTGTTGTCCTTATTTCTGGTCTACCGTTGTTTGTCGCCTAATGTGTTTGTTTCTTAATCGGTCCCGTTCAGCTATGTCTGATCAATCGGAAAGAGACCCTTGGGGAAGGAAATATTTTATAAGAATTGTATAAATGTTAAAAATAATAATACAGGTTGCGATCCTCCTCTATCTATCCGATTAGAGGATGGTTGGGTCGTAACAATACAGATATAATTAGGAGGATTTGAAATAATCATAATTAAGTAATTCATCAAGTCTAGAAGAAACCTCAACAGAATGCAGAAAGCACTGGACGGCCGTTTCGTCCTATATTTGGGACTCATTAGAAGTGTGCATCCACTATCGAGATTTGAAACCCAAACAGTTGAGGATTTAGACTTAATATAGCTCGATCACATATTGCGTGGTGGAACTCATCCGAGTTTCTCTTTACCCAGAGGACCGTGTCCCCACAAGCCACGACTACTATCAAAAAGCCGCTCAGTCCAGAGCATTAGAAGCCGTTTCAAGCAACGATATACAGATAGAAATAATTAGGAGGATTTGAAATAATTATAATTAAGTAATTCAATATATATATATATATATATATATATATATATGTGTGTGTGTGTGTGTGTGTGTGTGTGTATGTGTGTATGTATGTATGTATAATTAAGTTTTAACTTTGTATAAGTCCCAATACCAGCTCTTTCAATCTCCTTTATCATATTCGCCAGCCAGTCTCCATCAAAAAACAAAGCAAAACAAAAACATCATTAAATACTGCGATTACAATTAATTAACATTACATTAACAAAAACATTATCAGTACGGGCGTATATATGTTCAAATAAATGTAGGAAGATTTTGGAAAGAATAAAAAAATTAAGTTAAAACAAAACATTACAATTCGAAAGTAATTGACTTCGCACATTTCAAGACCGGCATATTCCTATCGAGGAATTTGACCAAAAGTAAATGAATTCTGGGATATGCGACTAGACGCCATGAAGAGGTTAAGATTGTAATGACCTAGAAAGTATCCTCCTGGGATTCTGTTCCACAAAGTAACGATTTTTAGGAAGAAGCTATCCGAGTGGAACTTACTCTTTACTAAACAAATACGAAGGTAATAAGAGTGGTCAGTTTCAATGTGCAAGGTTTGATTTTCTAAGCTAAGAGCTTTAGAGTTGGGGAAACTAAGTAATGTAGCTCATTTGAACATTTTCCGTGAAAATAGCGATAGAGTGGCGAGTGGATTGCACAACGTTTCGTCTTTGGGGAAAGGGGCCGTAGAGTGGAAAACAATTAATCACCCACAAGGCAGCGTAGATACGTTTGGAGTCTATCAAGCCTGGAAAGTAAGAAGTGGGCGGCACCAGCCCAGATATGTCAACAATACTCAACTTTCAATCTGATCTATCTCTGGTAAAGGTACAGCATAACAGGAGGAGTCTGGTACTTACTAGAACGGTACAAGGGAAAGATCATTTTTCTAGTATTTTAGCGACTAATTGAGGTTTTGATCTTAAGTCCCAATAGGTGTTTAAGTGAAAGAGACTCCTAGAAAAAACATCCGTTCATTGCGATAGACAGACATTCAAGGCTGCTCGAGGATGGTGGAATGTTACAAATTTAGATTTTGAGATATTGAATGTGACCAGCCATTTTGTTTCTCCCATTGTTGTTGGGGCTTGGTCAAAGGAGAGATCACCTGACAGCTTGTGGTCATCTAAATATTTGGAGATACACTCATATACCGCTGTAACATCTGTATAGATATTCACGAGAGATCGGAGTATGCTCTTAGGCAGGTCATTAATATAAATCAGTAATATGGTTTGACCGATGATAGGCCTCGGAGGACTAGACATTAACAAGTACATTCATAGATTTACCTGTCAAAAAGATTTGATAATTGAGAAAGCTCTTCCAGTATTGCTGATAATTTTTCCTGGAGTATAAAACTTCACATACCAGAAACGATTCATTCCGAGACGAGTGTCACAGCTCTGGAGGCTCTATATTTAAGGAATGCTTAAAGAGGAACTTCAGTAGATCTCAGTCAGTTTTGGTGTATTGAAAAACCGTCCTATGAAACGGCATATCGGGGATGACTTTGGTTTGGCATTAACTGGCTTGTGAATGGTCTGAAGCGCCAACATTTCAGTAGAGCATTTGCAGAGAAAGATATGTGGAGGTCAAGGAGGTTCGTGTGATATCCATTTGTATCAGGAACACGGGTGTGTTCATCAAAGATTAGTGTCAGTTTGTAAGCGATGGAGGAAGAATCCTGGGCAGTATTGTTGAAATTTGAGAACAATATTTTACAAGTTCACATTCTCGCTATTTTTTCTATCCTCACTCCAACCTCTTTTTTACTTTCAAAACCGGCTCCCAAGGCCTTGATTCTTATCACTAACGAGAGAGCTGGAAAAATATAAAAAGGAATTCCACCACTATTATTCTTTCCATGGTGCCATAAAGTCTGGGGGAAACCTCACAGCTTCTTCACTTCAACCTGTTTTCAGTACTTTCAAAACCGGCTCCCAGGGCCCTGATTCTTATCAGAGATAAGAATGTGTTTTCTGACCAATAGAAGAACCAGGAAATTTGTACAACGATTTTGGAGGGAAAAGTCCCCGATCCATCGGAGCCTACCAAAACTCCATAAATTTGGAGAATCTTTGCCTATTTGACAGTGAGAATTCAGCCCACCGTCTGTGAGATCGACATTAGGGAGCTCCAGTCAACTTCAGAACCACTTTCAACGAAAGAAGAACTACCTACTCAAGGGCTGTCAAGAACGAACGTCGGTCCACAATTCAAGACCAATTCAAAGATGCATCCCTTCACTACTCCTTCTGACGAGCCCACTGGACTTCTGTCGTCGACCTACGAACTCACTCAATTGCAGGATTCCTATATCTGCGAACAATTTTCCTACTTTACAAGAACTGTGAGTGTTTCTATTTGAACCTTAACAAAATTCTAATCGCTTAAAGAACTCTTTAGGCGCTCAGAGAAATATTTTGAGCAAGTCTTTTTTCTGTTATGAACATTTTCTTTTCCCTTTCTTTCTCTCCTAATTGTCCTTTTATCCCTTTACCTTTTTTTACTGTATATGTTGTAAGTAAACACTTTCTTCTTTTATTGTTACACACCGAGCAGGAGTTTTTTTTCCCTTTATTCGTACGCGCCTAAAAGAGAGAATTTGTCCGCTCTAATCTTGCTGTTTTTCACTCGCGTTTTGTCGCAATTTTTTAAACCTCAACTCAATTTTTAACCTCAACCCTTTGATGCGGGAAAGCTGGGACAAATTTCCTAGCAGTATCTGCCTTTTTCATCTGTCTTGAATATCATTCACAATCTCCTAAAATATGAATGCCAGTTGAGGGATATTTGGAGGGGATATTATCAATCTTCTCAGTTATTTTGTCGAATATTGCAGTTCCGATATCTTATGGGAATCTTAATTATTTTGGTCAACTGATAGGTTAATTTACTTACATTTTCCGTTAAATTTTGCCGATGTCCAATATTCGTTTCGTGTATCAAGAATCTTACTCAGAGAATTTAATTCATTTTTATCTTTAACTGAGTACAAAGACGCATTCGATTTCTGGCAGATTAAAATGGCGTCTGCATGAGAAACATTCTGAGTATTTACTTGGAAACATTTCGAATTCAGTTGGACCCAATTCTTCAAACCGGAACCTGCAAAAAAAAAAAAAAAAAAAAAATTAAAAATTAAAAAACAGCATCAAAATTCTTTTTCTAGAAGACAAGAATAGAAATATGGTATTTATAATTTTCAGAATCATTATTATTATTCCAAGAATTGTTCAGGCGATGGAATTAATTCATTGTTTTGCTTTTGTTACAACCGGAATATTTTGGTCGGTCTATTCAGCAGCCATCTTGTATACCTGAATATGGCTGAAGTCTGAATCGGCCGAAATATTGCATTAAGAAAAGTCACATAAAATTCGAGGAATTCAAACAGTTCGAACCGAATCTAACAATGGTTGAGTTGAGTCAGTTTTCTTCATTCGTAAGGAATGGAAGACAGCACAATTTACGTTCATTTCACGAATAAAGTATGGATGACCCAATATGACATTACCTAGTGTTACCTACAATAATAAAAGTATATTTCCGATACAATAAAGCAGTTATATGACGAAAAACACTCTAGCAGCAGCAGTAGTAGTAGTCTTTTATTTCTGGTGTATACTCTTTTCTTTCTGAGTCCCAACCAGAGACCCCAGGTCAGAAATGGCAAAAAATACAAGCGCACACATATTGTATATAGATTAGGTGTGGTCTGTAATTATGAGTACATTTTTTTTTAATTCTTTAAGGCATGGACTACTAGAAATCCCTTCAATGAATCCATTGGAATCTTATCCAATCAATCTGAGGGCTCCAACTACAACTGAAGTTGTTAATCTCCTCATATGCCACATTTTTGACATTTCGATTTCAAGGAGTTTTCCAAAATCTTCAATGATACGTCGCAGTCTTCAGGGACTGGCATCTCAATAAGAAGGTATATTTTGTTTTTGCAATCTCTCATCACAATGTCAGAAGAATTAGTTTTGATTCTTCCATCTGTGTGTATTGTAATGTCCCATGAAATTGTTACAGGACTTATCTCAGTAATCATGTCTGGGTCGTGTTAATACGAATTTCTTGCAGTTTTCTTTCCGTAAAAGTTGCAGATATTGACTCATTCTGTCATACCGGGTTTTATGTTCAGTGAGTACCAATTCCGTGTAATCTTATATAAGATGGTCAACATTACAACACATGGGGACAGCCAATGTGTTTATGTCTGATATTCTGTTTTTGAATTCAGTTTGGTATTCAATACCAGACGTACATGTCTGTAATATTCATTTCTTATTTTCTCGTTCATTTGGTTCTGCTGAATTCCATCTCCTTCTCTAATTCCTAGACACCGATGGGCCTCTTCTTGTTCCAGTTCCCTAATCTTTGACACAATCTTGATCTATTGAGTGTGTTTCTATAATTCATACTTTCTTGAATATTCTTGAATCCATACCTATGTCGTAGCTGAAACATTTTACAGTATTGAAGAAACCCTTCAACTCATTGTCGTCTTTCGCTAAGAGTTTGATGTCATCCATGTATGGTAGGTGATTGAACAATTTCTTTATTTTGTATCCGTGGCTATTGTTGTTTAATTGATGCGTAAGGAGGATTAATGACAGAAGTGGTGATAGGGAGTCTCTTCGAAAGATTTCTCGTCAGATATTCAGGCGTTTGGAAGTGGCAGTGCCTCTTGTGTGATTTAGGTATTATTTGGTTTACCACATTCCTATACTGTGATTAAGGAAACTTACTATCACCGAGAAGACTTTGTACATTTCTAAAATCGTAAAGATCCAGGAATGTGGCAAACTATCAAAGACTTTATGGTAATCTATCCATGGTGTGCTGAAATTTTTACCTCTTTTCCTTCAATTTTGCAGGATCATTTTGTTTTTATCAATAGTTGATCTTTGCAAACATATGAATCACTCCTGTATTCCTTCTGGTCCAAGGGAGGAATATTGTTTTCTTCGAGAAAAGTACAGTTCGTCAGGACAAACGTGATTAATTTATACGAAATGGTCAGCCATGTCACTGGCCTATAATTTTTTCGGATCATCTGTTTCACCCGTTTTTGTCAGGAGATATGTAATTCCATTTTAGGGCATCACTGGGATTACTAATACGCAAAATATTGGTAAAGTTTGTCTATGGATTGTTGACAAAGCCAAAAAGTAGGCACTTTGACATTTCCTGGGTATTTCCATTTTGAGGATTTCTCTAGAGCTTGCCTAAACTTAGTCTTAGTTATATATTTACCATTCTTGTAGAGTTTTATTCATCATTCGTTCATTTAGAGAAGATAAAATATCCATCGTTGGTTCTTCTTCTTGTTGGATCCACTCTGCATTGAAGTTATATTCTCCCAAAATTTCTGCACATTTTCAACATGTGTTACCGCTTTTCCAATTTCCCTTTAAAATTTCTTAAGGTCCGTTTGGAATATCTTATTATGGCGATAGAACTTACAACGCTTTTCGTATTGTCTTGTTCTCTGTGCCTTTAACTGCAGTTTCTGTTTTATAATTTGCATGATTGGTGGAATGTCATTTAGCATTTTAATTTTATATCTCCGTTTGATTTTCCTGCATTAGCGTGTTGACCCATTTGGGTTTCTAGAGATCTCATCTAGGACCGATAACTCACATCTGATTTTCTTTATTTCTCGTTTTTGCCTTTCAAGCTGGCTTTGTCTTTTCATTCTCTTGACACCAAGCTTCCCAGTAGCTGCTGCAGCTGTTGCGTATATGACATTATTTATTTCTGTGATGATTCCAGTGTTTTGTCCATTAAGAGTGTTTGCAGTGCAGCATTGTATATTTGCACAATGTTTATTGGAGTTTGTTATATGGATTTTTGGGAGCTGTTCTCTGTCTGACATTTGCCTGCAGGTTACTTTGCTGAGTACTTGAATGATGTTTTTTTTCGCTTCGGTGATTTCACCTTTGTTGTTTTCAAGGAATTTTGCTCGAATGTCGTTTGAGCCATCTTGAGTAAAATAATCTGAATAACTGCAGTTTATATCCGAGGTAGATTCTTCCGTTTTCTCTGCTGAGAGATCATTATTTTGTATCTCATTTACTTTAGTTTTTATTTCACTCCCTGTCATATAATCTATTTCCACTGTTGCCTCATTTTTGTGCTGATCATTTCTGATTTTACTTTTTTTTTATATTTAGTTTTAATTTATCTATTTCTGTATTTGAGAGTCTTTTATTTCACACGATGCCCTATGGACAAGAAGTATATTTCGGTCGAGATAGGCTTTTATTTTAGTGCCTAGCATATTTGGTATGTCTTATCCGTGATGTTCTTTTGTGAATTTTCGAGTTCAGTGAGAAAAGATGCCATGACTTGTTTATTCTCTTCGTGACTCCATTTCTTTCGCTTTCTTTTTATTAATTGATTTGTCATTAAGTCATCAGAATTTCATTGTTGGAATTAATCCGGTTTTGGTGACCCGGTTTCTCATTGTTTGGGGAAGAGTTTGTTTCAATGGCAGAACATGGCGAAGTTGAACATAACATTGGACTGTCTTAGGAACTCTGGCTACGGAGTTTTCCTAAGGGTTTACTCGAGAAGGCTTTCCTCTGACTGGGTAATGGCAGCAGAGGTTTAAGATAAGAGTTTTCCTTCTCTTAGATGGACTACACTTTCGGCATGACGAGTTCCATCTACCTAAATATATATATATATATATATATATATATATATATATATGTGTGTGTGTGTGTGTGTGTGTGTGTGTGTGTGTGTGTGTGTGTGTAAAAATATATAGAAAATAGGAAAAGAACTCGTTAAGTAAATAATCCAAAGTTCTTTAGTATTTTTGTTATTATTTTTAAAAAATAGTGCTCGATACAAAAGTAGAGCATACGCATAAACATATTTCATTTTATACTGGAGGTCAGGGTAAACAGTTGGTTATCAAATGTACACCTTCATTAAGGATTATTATTATTATTACTTTGAATGATAAGAATAGAAATCAGTAAATAAGATAAGAATAAAAAATATAAAATGATCACAAAATATATGAGAAAATTATTTTGTTATTATTATTATTATTATTATTATTAATAATAATAATATCTAACACCAAATTTCCTTTTATTAACATCGTATCAACATTTTAATTAGATTTCAATAAGTGCAACGAAACGTAACAAACACACATATCGATCTGTTAGAAATCAATATTCATTTACACAATTTCTGCTGCTGTTAGTTTCTCCATTGGATTGTTCAGTGTTTTGTGTGAATGAGGGTCAACTTTTGAAGAAGAATTATCTAGAAAAAGAACATTCAGCCGTAGACACTTGGTTCATTCGGAATCAAATTGACAATTAGAAACGAACTTCTCAACTGAAAGAAGACATCATGCTTGCACTTTGTATTTGGCTTTTGTTCGTATCAACTGGTAAGTCGTAATTAAACAGTAACATTTTATACTCATTTGTTTATTGTTTCTTTTTTATATATAGTGAATTCATTTACATGTTCACGCCAGATATTTGCTACTTATCGCTGAAGATTTAATCACAGCAAGTCTCCTTAAATCTACAACACATTTCTCAGTACCCTTACTGAACCAAACAACGACGTCCTCCAGACGGCTTTAATTTATATCGCTATTATTATTATTATTTTTATTTTTAAATATTCAACTCTGAAGCTATTCATATCAAAATAATGAATAGTATGACTTCTGTACTGATTTTTTTTGTTTTTGTGTCCATAATTTATGTCTCGTTAAATTTGATAACTATATAAACATTGACAAATGAATTCTGCTTTGATTCGAAAGTCCATCCTAAAGACAAACAAACGACTGTCGTATCTTTTATCTGAACTATTATTTTAATACAGAGTGAAATGAACCTCGAAGCACTAATTACCCTTTTTAAATATTTGTAATTGTCAGAATTAAGGAGTCATATTTCTTTTTCTTAACAAAAAACATTGATGCGTTAAACTCAACTTAAAATAACAATCTAAATTTAACATTTTTTAGATTTCTATATTTTAGTTGCACTTCTCATGTCCCATAGATTCCACTGTGGATTATGGGTCCACCTCTCTAAAGTCACGTAGACTCCCTGAGGTGTATGGATCCACAGCTCTCAATATTCTACGAGTTGCTGCTGTGGCATTCGTAACAAGTATGTTTTACAGGATGATGTTAAAAGCTCCATTCTATTTTCAATTCAGAATTTTCATTCTTTTAGACTGGTTATTAAGGCTGAAGAGCCCAATCTACCTTACTATTTAATATACACCTGCGAAGAGAAAAGATAGTGTAACATAAACGGTATTTGCACGAAAGAGAATGTAACGAACTCGACTGGAATTCGATCTCGGCTTGCAGATTTCTCGTTTTCGGCAGCTAATCATTGCACCACCTGCACATCCCATCACAACACGATATTATCTGCTTTACCGCTTTAAATCTATCACCGAGTTAAATCAATTTGGGATATACATTTCATGAAATAACAATAAAATGCTGTAGTTTATTTTTCCATGTGTAAAAAGGATTTTTTGACAAAGTAGTTTTTTCCCCCGCAGCCTGTATTGAGTAACGCTGAAGTGTATGTAACGTTGTAACGAACAGACTGACAAGCTTAAACGTTAAGATGGAAGATTGCGAATCAAGCTTGATCTATCTATTTATCTCAGTGTGTTCATATCTATCTCTCTATCCATCTTAGTCTGTTCAGATCTATCAACTTATCAATCTATGCCTGTTGAAATCTATCTTAAGATTATTTTATTGAATAACAAAAATGGCAATTTACGTCACATTTGAGTTTTGTTAACAGAGCCTTTTAACTGTGACGGTTACACACCTGGCCCAGGGTCGGATCCTTTGGTTACGGCGCCAACGGTGACGTCGCTCCTCCTGGTCGCTCCTCCTGGGTCCAAGCGTGCCGCTCCAACCCCTTGGTCAGATGATCACCAGCCTCGCCTTTCCCGACTCGCTTCCAATACCTGGTCACTAAAGCAACTGTACCGATCTCCGGTCTGTCTACCCACGCTGTGTTTAGATCTTAGACAGACGGGACCAGCAGGGATTGGGGCCGATACAAGTTGAGTCCGACGGGGGTGGCAAAACACAAATAAAAGAGAAAATAAACTCACGAGACAAAAAAGATTGCTGATGAAAAAAAAAATGGGTAACAACCCTTTATATCTTAATGTCCGCTACATAAAAAACAAAATTGTTCTCATTTCCCGACCCGCTCTGTGGACTATGGCACCAAGCTTCTATCACACAACCTAAAGATTTCGAATTGCCTACTCTTTAGAATTGTGTATGTCGGAGTGTGGTTTGGTTTGACACTGGGGCTAATTTCTATCGATCATTCACAGTTGATTCTTCTCTTCGACTTGAGTTGTATTTCTTCTTCTTCGTCGACTTAGGCTGGACTCTTAGGCTGGAAGTTTCTTGTCTTCGACTTGGGTTGTATTTCTTCTTCTTTCGACTTGGGCTGGAAGGATCTCTTGGGCTGGAAGGATCTCTTGCCGCAACTCAGCCGCAACTCTCTGTCGTCCGAGGTGATCTCTTCTCGCTGCCGTCCGGGGCTGAACTCTTCTGTCTTCGACTTGGGCTGGAAGGATTTCTTGTCTCAACTCAGCCGCAACTCTCTGTCGTCCGAGGTGATCTCTTCTCGCTGCCGTCCGGGGCTGAACTCTTCTGTCTTCGACTTGGGCTGGAAGGATTTCTTGTCTGAGGATTCTTTTGCCCGCAAAGGGGCGAGTGAATCGGGCCCGATGCCCGCGTTCAGGCTCTTTCCCTGCCCGCGGTCCAGCTGCAACTCCACTCCAACTCAACTGATTTCTGTCGACTGGGGTCCTGCTTTTATTGACGCCGCAACAAACTGGGGTGGGTCTGTCGGCGTCAGGGGTTTTCTCGATAATTCCAAAAGTCGCATTATTTTTGATTTCTCATTATCGCTATTGTTTTCACCCCTACTTCCTCATAGTGCTTTTGGTGGGGAGGCGCATATCCATCTCTCTCGGTCTCTCGTATGTCAGGTGACCGCTTTCGACTAATGAGATTCTGATCGAGCATTTCTTTCTTTTCTTTTCCGCAGCCACGTGACCGTTTTCGGCTAATGGGATTCTGGTTGAGCATTTCTTTCTTTTCTTTTCTGCAGCCACGTGACCGTTTTCGGCTAATGAGATCCTGATTGGGCGTTTGGGGGGGCGGGCTTATATCGTTCTTGTTCTAAAAAACAAAATCTAATTTTTTCCTTTTTTTTTTTCGCACGTACGAAAAAATGACCATCTTGGCCTTTCTCACCTGGACTTTGTCAAACAGCCCGCCGCTAATTAGACTTGACTTCAGAAAGGATCTTTCCGCCTTCTTGGCGCCCTCTGTGAGCCAAAAGCAATTGTCCCTCTTTTTACCTCTTTTTTGTTTTTCCTGATAGTCAAAAATCTTAATTATCTACATTGAAAATGTCTCCACTTTATTATTGTGGGGGTTCTAATTTTTAACAGGTCAGAGCCTGTATACCGTTCCACCGGTCACTCCCCTCAACCCAAAAAGACACTTTTTTCTCTGATTAAGATTGTTTCATTGTTCTAAAAAAAATTTCTCTTTATCCAAATTGATAAGGTGTCTTTCCATGCAAAAGTAGGCTAGGTGCTTTGACCGATATCTGGCTTCCATCAAGCGGCCCGTTTTGATATCATGTTTTTTCCCTTTCTTTTCTTCTTATTATTTCTAATTCTATTCTTCCAATTGTCTTTAAAAAATTCGGTCAACATGCTAGCTAAGATATCTTTCTGACTCGTGTTTTTGTTAATGACCGCTTTTTTTGTATTTCTCGACCTCTCTCTTTCCCCTTCCTTCTTCTTCCCTTAGGATCGTCCAAGTACAATCTTAGTGAATTATTTTCAACTCAATTATTTTCCGTTTTAAAAAAAATCAACAACCTGTTTAGTAAACCGAGTAAGAAAAAATTAAATCATATTTCTATGAATATTTCTAATAATGCAAGGTGCCACAATAACATGAAGCCTCACTCGACGGCATTCAAAGCGAAAATGTCTCATTTTACCATAACAAAAGAATATCTTATGACTAAAGTCAAGTTGTTAAGAATTTGTTTTTATTTCTTTTATTTCGTATTAATTTTAAGAGATATTTTTTTAAATTTTAATGATTTAAAAAGTATAATTCTTTTTTATGATTGTTATTTGTCAGTCAGATATGTAAATTGCCTGAATGCCAACATGCCGGACGTTCGAATCACATCAGGATACATTTGATTTTGTAATATTCGTTTCTTTTAGTGAGGTTATATAAGAATAAACAAGTTTCAATGAAAGATTGATTAAATATTTATTTATTAAATAAAACAATAAAATCTGATATTTTTGTGTGTTATGGTTTTCTCTTTATTTACGATTTATTTATAAATTGACAATGCGTCACGGTTGTTAATTCAGACAGGAGGGAAAAATGAATATAGATTTTTATTTATTTTTATTAGTTGCATATTTATTGCTTCTTCTTGGCAACTGAATGACATCAAGTCTCTTCAAATCTATGTTTATTTCATTTGCTTTCAGAGAATTTTGAACTGAACACTTTATTTAATCTATCGGGTTAGAGAGTTTGTGCCCCGCTCTCCGTGTTTATGGATCTCTCGTCTCGTTCTTATTATTTTAACGTGAATTTGGTGAATTATGAATTATTTGCTTTTAATTCAATTTTGAAATTGCTATATATAAGTAATATTTCAGAGGATAAACTTTTTTTTTAATTCATCGTGATAGTATAAAAAGAATTTATATTTGGTTTGCCAAAATTTAGTTAGTGAACAAAATACATGAGTTTACATTTAAATAAAACATTACATATATATATATATTATATATATATATATACATACAGGAGCATAAAGATCAGAATGATGTTAAGAAAAGTCTAAATGTGAAAGCTATTTTTATTTTAAAGCTTCATAGAACATTTTATCAATGAAAAATAAGGATAGAAAGCTCAATTAAACTTATCAATCCAGTGACTCCAGTGACAATTATAACAAGATTGGTATGTACATTTGTCATTTTCTAGACATTTCCCCACAATTTTAGTAGTTCAATCTTTTACATCTTTATCTATAATGTAGTTATCCCCAGGACATCCCAACTCTATCAGCAAACACTCATGAGAACTTTTTATGATCAAAGTTATTCCTTATTATTTTACTTTTTGCATAATTTATTTGATTTTATTAGCAAGTGTTCAACTTCATCATGCTGCATCCCACGGCCTTTGCAATTCAGTTCCACGAGAAAAACTTGATCGTGTTGACGAAGCAAACCTGCCTTCTTCAGCACAGAGAAACTTACTGGCTTTTCAACCAATGGGTAAATTTATTGGCACCATTCCTAATTAATCTGATCGCACTAGGTAAAATCTGCAGTTTCATATTTTCTTGGTTTCGTAGTTTTAGTCTGGGCAATTTTGATTTTTTGACTTTCTTTCTCGTCTGCTCTGGTATCAAATGGACAGGCAACGTCAAACAGATAATAAATGTGGTCTTTCCTTTCCGAGAACTTCTTTTCATCAATTGTCCAGTTTGCCTTTGATTTTATGACAGGAAAATGGTTTTTTCAAATAACGAAAGAAATTGATAACATTTGGAGATATGTACCAGTACCATTCTCAAAGAGCTAAATAGCTTAAAGGCAGATGTGGCAATAATGGTTGGAACAGAGGTTGGATTGAAAGGAAAGAAAAGAAATAAGACAATGCAAAGACTCATGATAAATGGCTGCAGAAAGGGCAGCATCCGGATGCTAACGCAAGGAATCTGTCAAATACAGTACATGAAGAAGGGAACGATAAGAAATGAAAGAAATTGAAGAGAGAACATAATGGCAGCCCTAAAAAAGAAACAGAAGTACTATTCGAAGAATTGAAGTACCGAGTTATTGCAAAAGGCAGATAAAGTCAAGAGGTATGAAAAATTGGCGCAGTCAATTGTAACAAAATAAATTGTTTAAAAATAATGTATATCTTCAAAACAGTTGTGTGCCAAGTTGAATAACGAATTGCTGAACTATGCTGACTATGAAGGATAAAACCAACAAGCCGATATCTCAAACTATAGACCCATAACCTGCGACTACCATAGAAACTTCTAAAAGTTAGACCATGTAATAATGAAGAATTAGAAGACAAGGTAAACTGCTCTTGCTATGGAATGGATTGACTATAGGAAAGGATACGACATGGTTCTTCACTTTTGGATTCCAAAGACGCTCAGTATGTTTGAAATTGTTGAAAATATCAATAGATTGATTCAGATGAACATGGAAAATTGGAAAACTGAACTTGTAGCAATTGCTCATTTACGTGTAGATATCAAAATCAAACGTGGAATAGTTTATCACCATTTCCGTTTACCATTGAACTCGTCCCACTTTCAGGAGAAACTGTAAACTAGATATAAATTGTAGAAAGGCCAATAATAAACCATTTATTGGTCACAGATGACCTAAAATTATATTGTAAGACTAAAGAGAATTGGTCAATCCTGTGAATACATTGAGAGTATTTAGTAATGAGATAAAGATGGAATTTGTAATCATTAACTATAGAGTATTAATCTAGAAGAAAGGGAGAATTCGTGAAGTGAAGGTACCTAACTCCCTAATGATCAGACGATGAAGAAAATTGATAGAGATGAAAGTTAGAAATATCTTGGAGATCCGGAAGTTGATAACGATGGAATTATAAAGGAAAGAATTTAAATGGAATATTTTAGGAGATTGTGAATGATATTCAAATCCAAATTAATGGAAGCAATACCATCAGCACAGCAAATTTCAGATCAGTGCCTATCGTTAGGTACAACGTAGAGATAATAATATAGATAATATATTTCAGTGATTGTAAAAGACTCTGTTTCTAACCATAAAAAGATATCCCTATGCATACTTTTCCGAAAGTAAATATCAATGAAAAAAAAGTATACATAGGGATATCCATAGAATTAGAAGCAGAGATTTTTGTAATCTTCAGAATTCTTCTCCAATGCCTCTTTAAGATATCAAACTGCTCTATCCAAACGTTATAGAATCTTAAAGATGGAGACTTCATCACACAAAACAAATGGAAGATCATCTGTAAATCTCAGACTCCCAACAACTTCCGGATCAGATGTTATATATGCATACAGGAAAAATCATAATGATTAAGTATAAAAATGCAAAAGAATTATTGAACCAAAGGAACGAACTTATCTTCAAGTGTAGACACAAGAACAGATTTAAAATTCCCTAAAAACTTTTGGAGAGTATACACTTGAAGTGTTGATTCTGTTTTATATGGTGCTAAAATGTATACGTACATGTATTCACATTTTTTTATATGATCATTTATGTGACTTTCTTGTCCACATCAGTATAATCTTAAATTATTAATTATTTTATATTAATTTTTGATAATATTATCTTTATCAATATTAATATTATTTTTATCCTTATCTATATATATGTATGTGTTTGTGTGCGTGTGTATATATATATATGTGTGTGTGTATGTATTTTTAGTTCTTTAATTTTGTTCTTTATTTATCTCTTAATTTATTTATTTAACAATGTTTATATTTTTTATTTTAATTTTAAATTATTTAACTTACTTTGTTTTATTGATGTCAAATATTATCATTATTATTATTATTATTATTATTAATTTGAAATTGTGATGATTATAATGCGATAAAACTGTCGAAAATGGCATGAATATTAGACAGATTAGTGTATCTATTTTAAGTCTGATCCCGACTTTCTTAGTCTGTATTTTAACTTTTTCAGCCCGTAAAGAAAAAAAATTTCTAGGTTACCCTATCGATTCAAATTTAATTCTTCCTGCTTTCCTTTCTTTTCTTTCCCTCCCTCTCTCTTTCTCCTCCCTCACTCTTTCTTTTTCCCCACCAACATTTTTTTAAAACCTTATTTTGAAATTTTGATTTTTCTTTCTTCCTCTTTTAATATAATTTTCCCCTTTCCTTTTTTCTTTTTCTTTTTTATCTCTCTCTTCCTTTTGTCTGGACAAATTGACTCCATTTATTAAAAAAAAACTTCATTTGAAGAGATGGATATTTGTACATACTGTCGGAGTTACCTCCTCCTTGGCTCCTTAAACCGGAAGAGAAACAGGTCATTTCGACCTTGAACTTTCGGTTGTGCTCCCTATACGCTGTTAACCCGTGGTAGAGACTAGCAAGTTACCTTTTTCAGTTTGCTTATACTACAAACCTAGTTGTAATATGCTTCTAGACATTTTTAGGCCTTAGTTTCCTTTTAGCTAATCTCGACTTATTTTTTTTATATAGACTTTACTGTGTTAGGTTACCCAATTCTCTTGCTAGTCTCCCTTACCACAAGACAGTGACTTCTTACAAAATTTAAAGTCGGCGACTGAAACGGTCGGATACGCAGGCCCCTGGCCTTCGCGGCCAGGAACGTCGATCAACGGGCTGCGTATTAAGTTACGCTCCCATTTTATTTTGTCTGCCAACTTGACGATTGTTGGAAACTTCCCTTTCTCTCTCTCCTTCGCCTACTACTCCTGGCTCTTTGGCCCCGTTCGACTCTCGGCATCCCGTCCCTACTGGCTGCCTGCACGTCGTCCATAACCTTTCCCGTACACAACGTTTGTAATTATTACGAGAGGTTACTAATATCGGACTCGACCAGCAACACGCAACGCCTGCACTGGACCCTCGACATGCCCGAACAACGCCAGCTCTTCTTTCCTTCCCAACACGTCAAGTTGGCATCCCGGCCACGACCAACATCAACTGCAACAACCAGCAGCGATCATCCCGGCCACGACCAACATCAACTACAGCGATAATCTCTGCAGCGATCACCTGTAACAACCAATCTCGACCATCAATGCCTGCACCGGAACATCTGCATCTCCACCGTTCTGACCACGTTTATTTCTTTTCTAGAATAAATTAGCATATATCATATATATCCTCGTTCTGTCGTCTATGTTGTTTCACCTTGTCAGACTTAACGTCTTCGAAAAATGTTAGCGGGCCTCTTGTGACTTTGTCACCCTTTTGTGATACGGGGGGCGCTCGGGGGTCCGCTACAATACTCATGAAATAAATTATAACCGAAAAGATTTTTAAGGATCGTCTCTACTTATTATATTGCTGTTTCTTACATTGTGCTCTCTTTGGATTCATGTCCTCCTTGGAATTATCCCTACCAATTAGCAAAGGTTATTATATTTATAAATGAATCGGAAATAAAGTCAAAACCATAACAGATAAAAATATCAGATTTTATTCTTTTATTTAATATATATATATATATATATATATATATATATATATATATATATATATAATAATCAATTTTGATTGAAACTTGTTTATTTTATGTAGCCTCACTAAAAGAAACGAATATTACAAAATCAAATGTGTCCTGACGTGATTCGAACGTCCGGTATGTTGGCATATCCAGTTATTGATGAGTGAGATATGTTTTGAGACCATTCGAGCATTTTCTAGTTGTCACCGGATCATTTATGGTTATCTCTGGTTACTAACTGATAGCAAATCCCCTTAAATCTAGATTAAATAATGAACTAGATAGATTATAAGGATTTTTTGTAATAATATTACTGTTGCTAATTATGTTTATCTTTTAGAAGGACAATAGTTTTATATTAAATAAGAATTTTTTTTCTTTTCCAACTTTCTGTTGTTAAAAAGGCTCTGTTAACAAAACTCAAGTATAGACAAAAAGAGAATATAGATTGGGAAGGTAACTGTCAACTATCAATTTCAGTAACAAATATGAGGGGAGCTAAAAAATAAAAAAGAACGTACTTAATATTTGAAATCTAAAATGATACTGAAAATAAATTGTGGAAACAGATGATCCAAAACATCCAGACGCCTTACGTTACACCTATCTGATCACAGCTCTATTAGAACCCATTTAAACACACACACACAAACTTACCAGTCGCCATCCGAAACATACTAGTAGAAAACACAAACATAATAACCTCATCCACATGTAAAAAAAGATTAAAATAATGGAAGCCCTAAAAATAAAAAAGAAAAAGCCAACACTTAACAATATTAACTAAGAACACGGCCACAATGTGCTAACTGTGTTCGGAAAATAAAACATCTTTATAACACTAAAAACATACACACAACGCACACACTTAATTAAACTGAAAAAAACTGCCTTGATAATGGCTAAAAGTATAGCCGAAAGCGCTCGGAATTTATAGAACAATTGGACAGTTTCCACACACACGGTGTCGAAAAAAGAAAACACTAGTTTAAACACAAGGAAAATTAAAAAAAAACAAACTTAATCGTAGTACCTTGTCTATCGTCTTTAATGAAACATGTATAAATGAAGGGTTACTGCCTAAATACAATATATATATATATATATATATATATATATATATATATATATATATATATAATGTTTTATTTAAATGTAAACTCACAGGTATTTCGTTCGCTAATTGAATTTTGGCAAACCAGGTATAAATTCTATTTATACAATCACGAAGAATTAAAAAATAGTTTATCATCAGAGACATTATTTATATACAGCAATCTTAGCAAAATTTTTAATAAAAATCTAATAACTCACAATTACTATTACGATTGCGTCTAGCATGAAACAGCCTGTCACCTCTGAGTGTTGAATTGAATGTTCCCTTTTATATTTATATTTACACACGCTTTATCTCTGATATTGAGCACTTTATCCCGTAAATATAGCACACCTTAAAACTATATTTCTTCATATATATATATATATATATATATATATATATATATATATATATATATATATATATATATTCATATTCATATATATATATATATATATATATATATATGTGTGTGTGTGTGTGTGTGTGTGTTAGTAACACAATGTTATAAATATTATAAAAAAAGAGTAAAAGAAAGAAATAATGAGAAAGAGAAAAAGAAATCGAGAAGAAAAGAAAACGAGAGAAAATTATTAAAGCACAAACAAAATTCGCTTCAAGGTGAGATGGTGGAGTAATAGATAGCGGCTTAGATTGAGGACTCAGGGAGCCGAGTTCGAATTCGTATCGAATCCATTACATTCACTTATTTGGGAAAGGTATTAATCCTCCTCTTCTTCTCCCACCAGCTAAGTGTAAATATTAGAACAGACCGGCGACTAGTTTACCGCAGAAAGAAATGGCAACCTACCATCGGAACAAATCTGCCTTGTCAGTCATGCATCGAAAGTGTGTATCACGCATGACACATACGTGGAGTCTTAACTTCTTAAGGAAAGTGAAGTTAATGGCCTTTTAGGCTTCGTCCACGTGGATAGGAGTTCACTTTTTGAATAATAAGAATTATATTTCTCTGGAGGGGCATCAGGATTTTAGAGATGCTTTGGTGGGACATTCCTAAAACAACAACAACAACAACAACAACAACAAAAAAAAAAAAAGGTTGGACACCACTCTATTAAACGAAAGTAAGTTCAAACACAAAGAAAACCAGTGCTTGTAGTGTGGTGTGCGGGGTAACGGTAACTTTTGAAGGCAAGGTGTACGGAACTTTTAGACAGCGAGTGATCTTTGATTTTGGCAAGAAAGACATGGTACTTTCAGGATCTTTCAGTTGAAGTTGGGATATCATATAGCCTAAATCGCTTGCAGACAATACGGGGAAAGAGCAGTTTTGAATTATGGGCGACAGAAACCAAAGAGATTGTCTCGGTGCTCAAAACAATTGGTTTGCTGCATAAATAGAAAAAAAACCCAGTGAATATTGACAACATTGTGACAGAGAAAAATGTCACCACAAACAAATTGAACCAGTAGAGTTATGTTCAAAAGTTGTTTTATTTGGAAGAATGTGAGTGTCAACAGAAATTGTCCAGGTAATTTTGCCATTTGAAGTGAATTTC
This sequence comes from Acanthosepion pharaonis, assembly GCA_903632075.3. Taxonomy (NCBI): domain Eukaryota; kingdom Metazoa; phylum Mollusca; class Cephalopoda; order Sepiida; family Sepiidae; genus Acanthosepion; species Acanthosepion pharaonis. Next base: position 711,907 of record CAHIKZ030001398.1, read on the forward strand.
GTTTCGGTTTTAATCATTTTGTAACGTTGTCATTCCTTCTCTCTTGGTTTCTTTTTCTCTTCTTCGTTATTTCTTTCTTTTACTCTTTTTTTTTACTTTATCATTTTCTCTCTCTGATTCTCTTCCACTTCCCCTCTCTTTCTCTTGCACTTCCTTTTCTCTTTTATTCTCTTTCCTTTTCCCTCTCTAATTCTTTCATAATTTTCCCTGTCTCTAATTCTCATACTTTCCTTCTCTCTAATTCTCCCTTAATTTCCCTCTTCCTAATTCTCTTATACTTTCCTGCTCCCTTATTTTCTCATAATTTCCCTCTGTCTAATTCTCTTATACTTTCCCTCTCCCTAATTCTCTTACACTTTCCCGCTCCCTAATTTTCTCATACTTTCCCTATCTCTAATTCTATAATTTACGGTTCCTTCTAAAAAGTCTACTTCAATTTTATATTTCGAACGTCTCCGCCTAAAACCAGAAAATTCATTTTTCTCTTTATTTTTTCCTTAATAGGAGTAGATAGATTCACCTATCATTTGTTTCACATTACGTCATAATCTTTTGAACAGGTGTAGGTGTTTATCCCTTGTTTCCAAGGATTGGGTTTCCGGTTCCTTCTAAAATATTTTTCATGCTCTTTCACTCACAGTAACCCTTTGCCGCTTAGTTGCCTTGCTTGGGGTGAATTGATTAAAAAATCTCACACAGAGAAAATTCGCCCGCATCCTCTGTATCAACAAATACAAAATAAATTTATATTTACAATTCTTGCCTTTATTTTCTGTCGACTCACCAGTGTTATTTTGTTTTTTTCCTCTGGTCTACTACACTCGTGTGTGTAACAACAGCTAAAAGAAAAAAATGGACACCCTTAATGTTTGGCATCTAAAACGTTACTGAAAATAAATTGTGAAAACAGATGCTTCACAAGGATTTGAAGGCTTCAAATTTAGAACCCGATTTTCATTTGTCAGAAACTAAAAAATCAGCTGTGATGTTACTAAGTATATTTCTCGAATCAAAGTTCTGTCACTTGACGCAAATTGGCATATTTGTTATTAAATAGAATAATTCCAAGATAGATTTGAACAGGCATAGATATATAGATATGAACAGACTGAGATGGATAGAGAAATAGATATGAACAGACTGAGATGGATAGATATATAGATATGAACAGATTGAGATGGGTATATATATATAGATATGAACAGATTGAGATGGGTATATATATATAGATATGAACAGATTGAGATGGGTATATATATATAGATATGAACAGATTGAGATGGGTATATATATATAGATATGAACAGAGATGGATGGAGAAATAGATATAAACACGCTGAGATAAATAGCTTGATTTGCAATTTTCCATCTTAACTTTTCAGCTTGTCAGATATTCTGTTCATTTCAGCGTAACATACACTTGGCTGTGGTTGAATATAGGTTGCGTGGGAAAAGCTTTTTTGTCAAAAAAAAAAAAAAAAAGAAAAAGAAAACCCTTTAACATATGGAAAAATAAGTTACAGCATTTTATTGTTATTTCATGAATTTTATATCCCAAATGAAAGTAATTATTTTTTCGACAACAACAATTAAAGCGGTGATAGATTTTAAACGATAAAGCAAATTATATCGTGTTAAAATGTAAGAGGATGTACAGGTGGTGTAATGGCCAGCGTCACGAAACGAGAAATCTGAGAGCCGAGGTCGAATCCAGTCGATTTCGTTACATTCAGTTTCGGTCAAATAGTAGGGTAGAATGGGTTCTTCAGCATTGATAACTTGTCTATTCGTAAACAGTTGAGAATGGAACTAGTAACTACAGCGTACAAGAACCTACTTGTTACGAAAACCACAGTGAAAGTCACAGCTGTGGATCCAGACAGCTCAGGGAGCCCATGAGACTTCAGGACTGTCAGTTATACTCCTCAGGGAGTTTAAGAGACTTGAGAACTGTGGGTTATACTCCTCAGGGATTTTAAGAGACTCGAGAACTATGGGTTATACTCCTCAGGGAGTTTACGACACTTGACAGGGAGTCTATGAGACTTCAGTCCGGTGTGCCCATAATCCCCAGTGGAACCTATGGAACATGAGAAGTTCAAGTAAAATATAGAAAGTTAAAAAATGTTAAATTTAGATTGTTGTTTTAAGTTGAGTTTAACGCATCAATGGTTTTTGTTAAGAAAAAGAAATATGACTCCTTAATTCTGACAATTAAAAATATTTAAAAAGGATAATTAGTGTTTTGAGGTTCATTTCACTCTGTATTAAAATAATAGTTCAGTGGCCTAAAAGATACGACAGTCGTTGGTTTGTCTTCAGGATGGACTTTCGAATCAAAGCAGAATTCATTTGTCAATGTTTATATAGTTATCAACTTTAACGAGACATAAATTATGGACACAAAAACAGTACAGAAGTCATACTATACATTATTTTGATATGAATAGCTTCAGAGTTGAATATTTAAAAATAAAAATAATAATAATAATAGCGATATAAATTAAAGCCGTCTGGAAGACGTCGTTGTTTGGTTCAGTAAGTGTACTGAGAAATGTATTGTAGATTTAAGGAGACTTGCTGTGATTAAATCTTCAGCGATAAGTAGCAAATATCTGGCGTGAACATGTAAATGAATTTAATATAAAAATGTAATAATGAAGCAATAATAAACAAATGAGAACAAATTGTAACAATAATAAATCATTCCAGTGCGAAATAATAATAATAATAATAATAATAATAATAATAATAATAATCCGAGTGTTCATAATATCAATGTTTAATTTCGACTTACCAGTTGATACGAACAAAAGCCAAATACGAAATTTGAACATGATGTTTTCTTTCAGTTGAGAAGTTTGTTTCTAGTTGTCAATTTGATTCCGAATGAACCAAGTGTCTACGGCTGAATGTTCTTTTTCTAGATAATTCTTCTTCAAAAGTTGACCATCATTCACACAAAACACTGGACAATGGACAAACCAGCAGCAGCAGCAGAAATTGGGTAAACGAATATTGATTTCTAACGGATCGATATATGCGTGTTTATTCCATTTGGTTGCACTTATTGAAATCTAATTAAAAGGTTGATACGATGTTAATAAAAGGAAACCTGATTTTAGATAATAATAATAAGTACTGTTAATATCAGTGTCAAAATCGCAGGGAAATTTGCTCTTTTCTTTAATTTATTGGGAAATAGACAAATGACTTGGGTTTGGTCGTATCGACAAATGACATCGTCGCAAACTCAACTGGAAAATTCAGATTGACCATCCCATACACATAAGGAGACCGGATCTGATTATTGGAAAAAATAATAATAATAATAATAATAATAATAACCGGGACAACAAGGGCCGCGTCCCTCAGAGAGGAACCAGTCTGAGAACGAAAAGTCTGCCACTGGAACAAACTCTTCCACACACGAAGAGACACTTGATCACCAAAACCGGATTATTGCCAACCTTGGACCAAGTGACTCTCTGCCAAATCGACTAATGAAAAGTAAACGAACGAAATGGAGCCGCGAAGAGTATCGACAAGTCATGACATCATTCTTCACTGCACTCGAAAACCCAGCAAAGAACACCACCAATCAAACATACCAAATATGGAGAAGTACGGTGGGAAATGATGTAAGACCTAACCTTAATCCAAACATGCTTGCCAATGTCCGTAGGGACATCATGCGAAACAACAGACTCTCAAAGGCAGAAATAGATAAGATAAAATTAGATATAAGACAAAATACTATGACCCATCACTCAAACTCTATTGAGACGAATGTAGAAATAAGGAATGCAACAGAGTATGGGGTGGATGCTGGAGAGAATGAAATACGAAATAATCTCCCAGGAAATGAAACCCAAGACTCTACCTTAAACACAACCTACAGTCCTCCAGAAAACTGCACCTGAGTCATCTTCAGTGACAATAAGTTAGAATTCCTTGAAAACCACGAAGCTGAAATCACCGAAGCGAAAAAATGACGTCATCCAAGTACTCAGCAGAGTAACATTCATACAATTGTCAGACAGAGACCAGCTCCCGAAAATCCATATGACGAACTCCAACAGGCACATCGTGAAAATATACAATGCTGCTCTGGAAACACTGTTAACAGATAAACCACCGAGAAACATCACAGAAGTTAACAACGTCATATACGCAACATCTTTAGCAGCGACTCGGAAGCTTGGAGTCAAGACAATAAATAAAAATTAACAGACACAGAGAACCAGCTTGGAAAACCAAACTGATTCGAGAAATAAAACAAATCAGATGTGAGCTTTCTATATTAGATGAGCTCACCAGAAACCCTAATATTTCCACACGTAAATTCAAAAAGATCAAGCGGAAATATAACATTAAATCCCTAATTGATATTCCATCAATCAAGGAAATGCTGAAGCAGAAACTTCAGCTAAAGGCGCAGAGAACAAGACGATACGAAAAACGTTGTAGGTTCTATCGCCAAAATAAAATATTCCGAACAGATCTTAAGAAATTTTACAGGAAATTGGAAAAACACATATACATGTCGAAAGGCCACCATCGATTGATAATGTACAGACATTTTGGGAAAATATCTGGAGCAGCCCAAAGGAATATAACCCAAATGCAGAATGGATACGGCGTGAAGAAGAACGAATGCTGGATACACCTCTGCAAGAATGGGAAAATATATCCACAGATGATGTTAGGCAAGCTCTAACGAAATCCCAAAATGGAAATCCCCAGGAAATGACAAGTTGCCCAATTTCTGGCTGTATCATCTCACATCTACCCATGAAATTCTTGCAAAAACATTATCAACGCTTGTAAATAATCCCAATAAAACCCCGGAATGGATTACTGAAGGTATGACATACCTCATACCAAAAAACAACTGAAACAGACGACCCGAAAAATTATAGACCGATAACATGTCTCTCCACAACGTATAAGTTGATCACGTCTGTATTGACGAACCGTACTTATTCCTTTTTCGAAACAAACAGCATTCTCCCGCTGGAACAGATGGGATGCAGAAGAGGTTCATATGGCTGCAAAGATCAACTTCTGATAAATAAAATGATCCTGGAAAATTGCAGGAGACGACGCAGAAATCTAAGTGCAGCGTGGATTGATTATCGTAAAGCCTTTGATAGTGTTCCACATTCTTGGATCCTTAAGACTTTGGAAATGTACAAAGTCTCCCCTGTGGTATTAAATTTCCTTAAGCACAGCATGGGAATGTGGAACACCAAACTATACCTTAGTCACACCGGGGGCACTGCCATATCCAACCGTCTGAATATCCGACGTGGAATCTTTCAAGGAGACTCTCTGTCACCCCTTCTGTTTTGTTTATCCTTAATCCCTCTTACACATGAACTGAACAACAGTAGCTATGGTTACAAAATAAATAAGAAAATATTCAATCACCTACTCTACATGGATGATCTCAAACTTTTTGCCAAAGACGACAATGAGTTGAAAGGCCTCCTCAATATTGTAAAATACTTCAGTGACGACATAGGTATGGACTTCGGATTAGATAAATGTGCAAAAGTAACATTCAAGAAAGGTAGAATTACAGAAACACC